>VZDJ01000223.1:922079-1489932 GCA_008694505.1 Cyanoderma ruficeps
AGTATTTGGGAATAGGAGAATCTGAAAGACACACTAATAATTAAACTGAAGAGCTGTCTGAGCTGCCAGAATAGGAATGACATGAGGAGGAAGGTGGTGTGTGGGCTCTGAGCTGAAATCCAGCGCCATGGCTGTGCATCCTCAGTGAAGCCACACATGGCACTGAAATCCTTGTGCATTGTGGTGAGAAAAGACAGCATTGAATGATGGATCTTTAGTAGAAATAAGCTGTTTATTAGAATATTTGGTGAATTCCACCTGCTAAAGTCTCTTTGTTGGTCTGTTTTTTGTTTTATTTCATTGGCTGTATCAGTCTTCCAAAAGGCAGAGCTGTGATATTTTCAGTTCGAGACAAGTTAGGAGGAAACGTCCTGAAAGGAGCATCTCCTCTAAAGAAGGCAGGATTCGGCACTCCCTCCCCCACCAGTGATACCAAAGGAGTTTCTTGGAGGAAAGTGAAAAAACCCCGTTTATTTAACACACAGAGTGCACGCAGCCACGGGAGAAAAAAAGAGAATAATGTTAGATATTAAAACTTTCTCGCTGTGGAGAAAGCTGGTGGATTTTAGAGTTCTGCTGGGCTTGTCCCGAGATCCGGGGCCGGGATGCGGTGAGCCGAGGCCCCCGGCGATGCTGTTCTCAGGCAGAAGCGAAGCCGAACAGGTCCAGAAAAAGCCGCAGAACTCATCAGAGAAGCTGTATCCAGTCCCGGGAAACTTCTTGCCTCAGCTAACAGAGAAGAAACTAACAAAAAAGCAAAGCGTGTAACTCTCTGCTGAGAGAGAACTGAGAGAGAGAGAGGAAGGGTACCTGTGTTTGAACACAGGCTGCTGAAATCATTCCCCCGCCTTCCCCCTTCTTGCTCCGGGTCTAGCTTAAAGTTACAGGACCTGTTTGTGGGCTTAAAGCAGACCATCGGGGAATACAATGTCACAGAGTCACCCCCAGACACTTTGTTTTCAGACTGAGATGGAATTTTAGTAGTGTTAACCCTGACCGCTTTAAAAAGTAAAATAAAAAGATGGAACATCCCCCTCCTTTAATGTTAAAGATCATGAGGCCAGGGTCACCAGTCCAAGACCTGGTGCAGACAGGGCACCCTTGTGCCAGCCCTTCTCATTCCAACCTCCTCAGCACCTTGCACTGAGCAGTTGAGCTGTTGACAGTTTTGGGTTCCTTACAGTTTTCCATCTCCATCCTGAGGGTTCCCTGAAGGCCAGTCCTGGCCTCTTCTAACTTCACAATCCGCAGTCTTTCCAAACCACAGACTCTTGGCTTTCCTGTCAGGTGCTCCTTGCACTGTTCTCTTCAGGCACAGATAAAACAGCATTTTTGTCACATTAAAGTTCCTTGGCTCTTCCCTCACACTTCTTGTAGTGCCTGTTCTTCCATTTGGTGCAAATTATTCCATGATACCAGAGCATTTTCTGGCTTCATCTTGCTTTCTGTGAACTTAAAATTGGTACAACACCAACATTAGGGATGGGAGATCATGAGGCCTTGACCCCTCTCCAGACTGAAAGAAAAACCAACCTGAAAAATCCCTCAGTATTCAAGAAGGCCAAACGTGCACTGTGTGAACTTGTTAAACACATTTATTGAGTTCTTGACAGTAACCAAACACAGTGAATGACCATTATAAATAAGAAAAAAAGGCATTTGCTTTTACTTGGTCAGCTCCTGCTTTATCTGTAAAGAAAAATATCCCTTTCACCACCAATTTACAGGATTTAATGTTTGTCCCAATAATGGCTTCAGCAAGGAAAATGACAATTTTAAACTAGGATATGTTTCAACTGCTTTCTGCTTCTGAGCCCAGTTCCTGCTAATGATGGACCAGAAAGTAGAGTTAAAGTTATACAACCCCTAAGTGCATTCCCAATTATCATTAACTCACTTGAATGGGCTGCAAACAAAGAAATGAAGTAAAAAAAGAAAGAAAAGAAAAAAAGAAGAAAAAAAAGAGAAAAACACAAATAATGCGTCCACAAGTAGTAGAGGCTTGTTATTTAGAAAGGAAAAGAGAAATCAAAGCAACTTAACTAAATTAATTTGTTAAACACATTTATTGAGCTGTTAATAGTAACCAACACAACGTATGATCTGTTGTAAAACAAGAAACAGAAAATGGATATATTCTGATTTTGCCAAATCCTACTACATATATGTGACAGAGGGAAATATTTCAATTTCCTTTATATTCTGCAGTGATATATTTACAGTACTTATCTCTCAAAGTCTGTCCCTTTTAAAATCAAATTAACAGAAAGATCATAACCTAGAAATAAGTTTCCTTTACAGTAGTCTTGTTCTGTCTTGTCAGTATCCATTAATGATAGTGAAATAATGAGAGCTTTCCAAGGATTACTTGGCACACAGAACACAACTCCACTTTGATGCTGTACTGAGCCACCTTTTTTCTTTTTTTTTTTTCTTTTTTTTTTTTTTTTNTTTTTTTTTTTTTTTCAATTGTGGGCTGGGGGAGAAGAGGAAGAATTTCATATGTACAAAGGCTGAAAAGTCTTTCTTTGTGACTCTAAATTAGTTCAGGAGAATTGTAATCACGTTTACGGTAATACTTTCTCTTTGTTTTGTTTTGCTTTGTTTTGTTTTGTTTTTAAATGGCCACCAATCACATGAATGAATTTTGAGGAGTTTTCCAGTATGGCAGCTCTTTTCCCACAGCACATGGTGCATGTGAACCCAGAGAGGGAGGTTGGATGCATTGTAGATGATGTCAATTCCCAGAAGGAGCATTCCACTGAAGATTTGGATTCTGCCTGCTCTGTCTCATTTGAGGAGCCATTCATTTACTGGAAGAGAAACAAACAAAAAACAATTATGCTTTAATAAACTCCAAATATGAAACTAGTTTAACGCTGTGAATCGAATTGATTTAACACCGTATTAGGCAATTAGACAAAATGTCTTAAAAAAGCCAGGAGGTTCAGTTTCCTCCTCTGTCTAGGAAAGAATTAAGTCTGAATGACTGTTTCTTTGAAGTATTGAAACACAGTCATCTGCCTTGCTGCTTTCTTTTCCTTTAGTGCTACTCCTTCATAATGATGCTATTACTGCTGTGAGGGCACTTCAGCACCATTATTTCAGCCAACACAGTTGTGTGCATGGGCTCAAAGATGCATGAGACACATTAAAGCTCAGTTGTGAGCCACAGCTGTGGCAGTAGGAGACTCTAGCTGCAGGTGACTGAGCTCCTTCATTGTTTATATCCACAGCTTGATACAACACTTGGCAATTTAGGTGTTTGTTATGGTGGTGCACCTCGAAAACGAAATTGTCTTATTAAATTATTAATTTTTTTTGAGATCAGTTGTCATCAAGAATAGCTCGTCCCACTTTGTGGGTGAGTAAACCAGAGCAAAATGCACTTTGTGAGGTGAGAAGACTTTAAAATGAGGCTAGAAAACCAAGGGCCTGCCATATTTACTTCTAAAAAAACATATTAGACGTCCCAGGGTGGTTTTTTGTCATGCTTGTCCTGCACATTTACTTATTTATTTCAAATGTGTGGCATTTGACTGCCACAGTTATTTCCCCATATCTGGAGTTTTATGTGTTTTTATTTGTGTGCCTTGTCCTGCCCTTGGATGTCTCAAAGAAAGGAGCTCAATGAAATCATAGAAAGGGTTATTTGGAGGTGGAACGTACCTCTATACTGTAGTTTCTGTGCTCTATTGTTTGGACAATCTTTTCCCTGTAAACTAAAGTTGATATTGGTTCGGATACATCGATTGTTGAGAGGCTGGACTGGTCTGAAATTGTCGCTCATGCTCAGAAATATCTGTGATGGCTGATTCTGGCTTAGCAGTCGTAAAGAATGCATCTATAAAGACAAAACAAGGGGGTCTTAGTGCTGGTTTTTGCTGTAAGTAAACAACATTCAACACTATTAAATAGATCAGTTAATAAATGGAAGTAAAACAGAATCTCACTGAAACAATTTCAGTAAAACAATTTAACTTTGACAGTTTGTATTCAGAGCTAACTTATAACCATTCCTTTTGTGCTCCTCTGTTTCTAAGCCCCATTTTAAATGAAAGTAACCAATTCTGGGGGGAGCAAATGAAAATAGTATTGAGGTGTACTTGGGTGAGCAGGAAAGTAATGGAATCCACAGTGCTGGATGGCAGCAGCTGGTACAGAGAAATGAACTTGATGAATGACAAGAGCTAATTTCCTGAATTTTGTAGCTATCAGTGTAGCTTTCAGTTGAGAAGCCACAGCTTTGGTTGGTGTTATTCAAGAACCAGGTAGAGGCAGGCTGGATGGGATAGAAAACTGACAGTGACGCTGCTGAAGTCGTGAAATTAATGATGTTAAAAAGTGAGAGCCTCTTTTTGCTGACAGGTCTGTCATGATACTGTCTATGCTGTGACTGTGAGTGTTCCTACAGCAGACTCCAGCCTTCTTCTGAGATGGTTTCACAGCACAGAGGGAAATAGTGAATCATCCTGTGCATCCAGCACTGCTTGGCAGAAATGGCTGTTACAGTGACTATGCAACTCTCAATTGATTCAAGTCAACCAAAATCAGAGAGGGAAAAAAAAGTTTCAAGTTACAAACCAGAAATCCTCAATATTTTGGTTTAAAGATATAAAAACAAAATATCTTCCACATCAGTGTACAATTTAAGTGGTTTGTTTATGGCATTTAACAGAGAAATCCAGTAACTGGGTTTTATGTCCTGGAAGTCTGTAACAGCTTCTAGGGAAAACTTGAGCTGGGCATTGCTGTTTTCAGTCTGAGTACACAACATAATTAGTAAATATTCCACAAAATCTGTTTGCAGCATTAATAATGGAGGATAGAACTAAGTCTTAATGGATGATGTGATTAACCATTAAAACATGACGAGGAGCAAGTATCGTGAGGTTATAACCTTTCAGTAGCAGCACACACTAGAAATATTCTAATCCTCATTTTGCACATTAATGTTGGACTGAAAAATGTTGCTTGTAGGAAAATATTCAGGTCCTCTGTTTGAAAAGTTCACAGTATTAAGCATTTTTGCCTGTGGTCAGCTGTGTCATTCTCCCAGATCACCCATTTAGAAAAGAAACAAAGTGCTTTCTCTGCCTCCAGACTAAACTGGACAGAAGGACTATCACAAAAATAAAACAGCTCAGGCTTTTTAAAGTCATGTTATTTACGATGTTAATATGATTTTAAATCCCAAGGTGATATTTAGGGTTGTTTTCTTGTTTCTCATTTAATTTCTCAGACCATGTTTCTTCTGCTGCCTGCTTGGGGCAGGCAGATGGTGGTTCAAGTATTCCTTGGGGTTCCAGTATGCAAGAGAGGAGGTTTTAGTTCAGCTTACAGCTTTGTAGAAAACTCACTGATGGAAACTCTGGAGAAGAGGGCAATTGGTGTTAAATTTGCACTTTTCTGATGCCAGGCATTGGATTGTAAGCAAGTTGTACAGAAATGTAGTTTTTGAGATTTTTCCACAGGCGTGTTTCCTCAACTGCTTCCTTTTGGATGTGAAGTTGTGTTTTCTCTTGCATAATTTCTCCTCTTTCTCTCTGATAGGGGCTTCAATATATCAATCTGATTTTCCCAAAGGTATTTGTTGTGTGTATCATGTAATTTTATTCTATACCAGAAAGCACTGGCTGATTTAATTCCTAGAAGACTCCCCATACTGTATCTCTGTCACATTAATGTGCTATTGACATCTGTTTATTCAGACCTAGGAATGGCCTGTGTTATCCTTAATAACCTAATTTATGTTTGTACAACACTGCTGTACCTGTTTTAGAGTCCCCAAGTAACTGTTGACAGCATCACAGAATGATGCAGCTGTGAAGAGACTGCTGGGAACCATTTCGTTCCAACCCTCATGGAAAACAGGGCCCCCCTCAAAGTTTGTATGTGTAGATACCGACAGAGCTCTAAACAGTTAATATTTTGATTTTGACAAAAACCTCTCCAGTGCTTTTGCAAACTGTATAAATTGCATGCAGAAATCCCTACAACACAAGGGTTGAATCTAATGTAAAGCTATAAATATTATGTTTAAAACCATATTTTGTACCTATCCTAGATTGATTGATTTGTAAATTGCTTTACCTGCATCCTTGTTATGTAGACAGGTTTGTTCATTATTATCCAGCTTGCTGTTTCATAGCAGGGTGGAATTGTCATTGACCCATCATATGTAATGAAACTAGATGTCTCTGGATAAAGTTCCTCAATATTAAGCCCCTGTAGTAAGTATGCATCATCTGGAGAACAAAGAAGGAAAACAACTCAGGTAAAACAGTAGCATCAAAAACACCCCAAACCAACCCAAACAAAACAAGAAAAAACAAACCAAACAAACAACACCACCCTTTTCATGTCTCCTAATTCCAGAACATGATGACATGATGTTCAGTTTCACCAAAGAATGCATTTCACCAGATGCACATTTCTGGGTGGTCCAGCAGTTTAGACAAGAACAAGTAACACCAGTAACATCCCCGACCCTGCTGAGTGCAGATGCACTGAGATTCCCATTCACACACTGAGAGTGAGCACAGGCACTCACAGAGCATCTCTCAATCACATTTAGGGATTAGAGTCAAAAGCTCCTTAAAGGTGCAGTTATTGATTGAGATGCAGAAGCCTTGGAGCATGCCCGACTTTCCATCTTTTGGGATGATTTACAATTTTTGCTCAACAATGCCTCGGGAAGGCCAAGAGAGTTAAAACTGAACTGCCCTTCTGGCACAACAGGAAGCTGCAGTTAATGCATGATAATAAAGCAGGTCCATGAAGCCTCCTGGCCTTTCACGTGCACAGTGGCGTGCCAGCTCCCTTAGAAAGCTGAACTCTAGGTGGGCAGCTTGCTGGGAAGCAGTACCAGGGTTCCTTCCCTTATTGTAAGGCTCCCTGGGAATTAATGAGGTGTATTCCTCTGCAACAGAATTTATTCTGTGGATATGTACCAAAATATAATGAGATATGGTTATATCTTTCAAAATTCATCAGAGTTCCTCAGTGCTTTCTGTGCTATCAGCACTATTTCCCTTGGGTAATGCTTGCCCTACAGTACTTTTGGCAGTGCTGTCAAAACTAAAACACTAAAACTCAGATTTTCCTGCCAAATCTTAGGCTGTAGGAGCTCATCCACTCAGGGATAAACATATTTTTATTACTGATACACTGCTGTTTGTGTGTATCTCAGAGAAAGCTGGGGTGGTTATGATTTGTAACATCTTTGAACCTTTTCACTTGCATGTGGTGTCTCCAATTTGGTTCCTTTGCAGAGGGAGCATTAAAATGTAGGCAAGGAAAAGTGCACACTGAGGTGTGTTCCCTCCTTCAGTGCTCAATATGAGCTGGCCTTGATTTGCAGAGAAATCCAAATGATCAAGGAAGTATATAAGAGATAAAAAAGGCACAATTTAACTTGAATTTAACATACTGTAGCTGAAGGACATAACTTAGATGAGCAAAAGACTTGTCTCGTACAATCTAATAGAAAAAAAAAAGGCTGCCAACTATTGTCTTGGGCAACAGAAAATCAAGGAACACAGACAGAGCAAATGTGACCTTGCTTTTTATTTTAACACAGCACAGTCAACATGCTACAGGGTTTTGGGGCAACAATATTGGCAGCTACAGCAGCTGTTAAAGTGCCAAGGTGAGAGTGTAGTGTTTCTGCCTCACTGACAAGGGCACTACTTTTATTTCATATTTTAAATGTGATTGTTATTTTACAAAATAAAATCTTGGCAGGCCCTCTCATGTTTGTCAGAAACAGAGGCCTCTGCCCTGCCCCTGCAGCCTGAGCCGGGGTGATTGCCTTGTTGGATCCTCAAGCAGAAGGAAAAGTGCCATTCGTGTCTGGGAGGTGGCCTGACTGTCCCCTTTGCTAATATGCCCAGGCTTCACTGGCCCATGGCCCGTGACAGCCTCTTTCTAAACTCAAGTCTTCCATGCACTTCAGACTGTGCATGAAAACACAGTCAAAATGTAGTTATATTTGAACAAATAGAGATGGCTGAGTACACCTGTGTCCTAGTCATTAAAAACATTATTTGCAATGCACTGCTAATTTGGCTAGAATTGCATCAGAAGAGAACTGATGGGTTTTTTCATGCCAGTGCCTGTTTTCAATGAGTCATCACACACTTTTCCCTCTTCCACATGAACACGCTGTTCATTATTTATGAGCCATGGAGAGGGGTGTGTTTAGCACCAAGTGGCACAGAGTCAGGCAGAAGAGATCCCTAAGGGCCATATCTGCTGTCTCACAGCCATATTGCCTTCAGCTGGGCTGAAATGATTTCAACCAGGGAGAATTTTCCCTGAAATGTTTACTAGGAGAGGGAAATACAGATTAATACAGATGAGGGATATTGATATGAGACTGGAGGAAAATATCACTTCAGAAAAAGTAGAAGATAAGGGTGAATGAAGTAAGAGTTTGTCCAAGAAAAAGCAGTACTTATTAATGCCTGTATTTGAGTTATATTCCCATGGGAAGTCAGATGCTCCATGAGAGAAGACTACACAATAAGGATTTGGTTATTAACTTCTTCCCATGGACAGGTCTGCCCTTTCCCCACGACTTGAGAAGGGTTTCTTGTTCTGGAGCTGAAGCAGACCTGGTGGTTGGTATTAATACCAGACTGAAGCACTTCAAAGTCTTGCTTATATTTACTGCAAATATGTTCAAAATGCTCAAAATCCCCATGTATGATCTCTTGCCAGTGACAAACTTCCGTTCATAAACCCATCCAGCCTTTCCTGGATCCTCAGCATCATTCCTATCCACAGCCCACAGTCTGTTTCTGTTGATCTGCTGGTGCCTTAGGATGATTTCCAAACTCAAGAATTCTTCTCTCTAAAAATTAGATTTCATTAGATTTCACATTCATTTACATAAAGGCCTTGACTCTGACAATTTGTCTAGGAAATGATGGAAATTCTTTTATCCCTAGGTTTGTAATAGATGTGTGGGGTTGGATTTCACAGCAAAATCTGTATATTTTCTCTGTAAAATAATGCTTCTTATAGGGAATATATTGTTTATTGAGTGGAGGAAGGTACATTTGATTTTAAAGTTCATATCATGATAACCCAGAAAAGGATCCAGGTTAGATTTACAGAGTAAGGAATGCAGAGATCCTCGGTTTCTCTGCTTACCAGACAATGACAAGACCAAATTTTTATGTGGAATTTTATGCACCTAAAAAGTTACTTTTTTCCCCAAATGTTAAGCAAACACTGGGTGAAAGCTCATGTAGCATAACTGTATTGAAAAAAACCTAACTTATCCCCTCAAATGGCACACTTAATGAGGAATAATAAAGCAGTTTTCTTTTGAGATATCCACAAAGCTTCTGACTAAAGCCGGCTTGAAAAACCCCTTGTTTCAGCTTGCTCATGGTAGATTCTTTGGGCTGTGATAACAGAATAAAATAAGCATTTAAAATCTCCTTAAAAATTCCTCGGGGTCCACTTTACTTCACTGTAGCCATTAATTTCTAAGAGTACAAATTTCCCTTTTAATGCTCTTTGCCCGTGGAAATTTCATGCAGCAGGAGAGACAGAACTTAATTTTGTTGCTGTTTAAAAAAAAAAACCAAACAAAAAACCCAAACTCTTTTATTTATGTTATGAACTGTCCTGACTCTGAGCCAGTGCTCCATTTATCATTCCCTCCAAACTCCTCTGGACCACATGGGGCCTGGGCATTTTGTCAGCACCGTGCTGAGTATTGACTTCAGGAGTGGAGCCCTAAAGCAGAAGCTGAAAAACTCCAGCTGCTAAAGGCACACTAGAAATCCTTGCAGTGTAAGAGGTAAAATTAGTTTTCAGCAATGATGCTATCATCCATCACGCAAGACAACTGCAAAATTACTTTCAATAACACTTTCATGTTCCCAATTTACTTTCAAAATTCCCAGTCAATACTTGTTACTACAGTAAGTAACTCAATGCCCTTTGGAATACACAATCCCATCGTGTCTACCAGGGGTTTAGTTTTAATGGATAAACATAGCAAAAATAGTGGTTAAAAATTAAAGCAAATCTGTTAATCACTGCTTTTCCAGCCTGTGTTTGTGTGTTCATCTTCATGCAAAATCTCACTTAGTAAACCCAAATTAGGTGTGATTGGAATTGTGTTTCCCTTGTAAGGAGAGAAACCAAGCAGGGGAAGGTTGTGGGATGCTGACAGCTCCAGAGAGGTGTTCCCACTATAAATGCAGCATAAAAATGAAATATTTGGTATTGGGAGGGTGTGGCCCCATGGGAGAACATCTGGCTGGTTCCCAGACAGAAGCTGGGAATATGGAATTTGTGGGTGAAAGAGCTGGAAAAGGCACACACAGCCTTAATAACAATTCCCTGTTTCCAGGATGCTGCAGCAGCACTGGTGGGCAGGAAGCTCTTGCAGAACAGCCTTGCTGTGTTTTTGCAAGGAATCAAGACAAGCAGTTTAAAAATGGGGCTGATCTGCTTCTTCTATGCAGAGAAGTTGACATTTGATACTGATAGAACAATCTGGAAAAAACATCCTGAGGGGAACACTCTGTTTTCTTCCTTTCCATAGGTATTGTAGAGAACTGAGTTTTATTATCATAGAAACCATGTATTTGGACCAAAGATGTAAAAAGATTTGTTAACTGTCAGGTAAAATCAGAGGAACATCAGTGGAGTGAAACGTGTATGTGTTGCAGGAGAGGACAAGGAATTATTTGTGTTACCAGTTTGCTGTGCACTTTCTGAAAGTTAAATTCCAGTATTGTTGAACTTACAAACTTCATAGCAGCTTAGAATATTTGACAAGGGAAGTGAGGTTTTCAGGAGAAGAGGCTTAATTTGTTATACATATTTTTCATAATTTTCTCTAAAATAGCTTAATTAAGCTCCAGTTTTCCACAAGGTCACTATACGAACATGGAATTATTGAGGATCATCAATTAAAGGCTTTTCAAATGTGAATACAACAAATATAAAAGCTGTGTTAATGACCTCTTTCTGTATCTGACAAACGCAGCAGTAGCTGCGTAGGAATGTTGTAAGTTTTTTGTACAAAAAGAAAACACTGATGAGTATTAAATCCAGTTAATGGTGCAGCATCCTGACATAACCAGATCCGATATATTCCAGGCTGCTCCACGTGTCCCTTTTACTGCTAAGAGCAGGCAGTTTCTCCTGAGCATTCTGTGTGAATACAGTATATGGATGCACCAAGTATGATTTCATTAATCTGTTGTTGCACCTTCAGACACAAAACAGACTTTGAAGTTCAAAATTCATTTGATAAAGTGATGACCTAACAAACTTTTACACATTCCTGAGTTTATCATGCGGAGTTGCTGGCAATGCAAAACTGGAATCTCTGCCCGTGATGAAACGCCTCTTGTTTCAGGATCACTAAATGTGTTATTTGATTCTGAAAGAACACAGCTGTTACCAGAGGAAATGAAAAGAAACTTACTCTTATACGTTATTCTTGTTATGGTGTCTCTGTTAAGCATACGATTTAGAAATGGATTTGATGATTCGGATACCTGCGGAAGAGGAAATGCACAACGTCAAAATCTCCTCACAAACATTTCCTTGCCAGAACTGCAGCTCTTCCATTTGTGCACACACATGCTCACTCTCTCATCCTCCTCCAATTGGGTTCTGCCTTTTTTTCAGAGGGAGGGAGGAAATAATTATTGACTTGTTTATCTAATGAAGCTTGGTAGAAAGTTGGTAAAATAAATAAAACACACGGATGGGAGAACAGGGCGAACAGAAATTAATGCCTGAATAAAAGCGTGAGCACAGGTTTCTTCTCCAACAGCTTTGATGAAATTTGCAGGTGGTTGATATATTAGGCAGGATTTTCATTAGTATTCTCTTATTTTATTTATTGATAAATACATTTCCTTGCAGCAGGCTTTTTTAATTGCAAATTAAAGCTCTCCTCCTCTGGCTTATGTCTGCGTAACATATGAGGTAACATCTCATGTTTAGGTGGAACATTCCATGTGTCAGATTCTGCTCCCTTGTTGCCTCTTTTCTGTTGCTCATGTGATGAGCAACAGAAGATGTGAGCAGAGCCTGGTCCGTCCTCTGACACCTCCCTGCAGCTACTTCTAAATATTGATAAGAAACCCTCTGTCTTCTCTTTTATTTTTCCCTTTTTCATGACTGCAGGTCAGATTGCCGGCTCATAACACAATACATTTTGGATGAAAAAAAAAAAAGTTAGCCTAAATAGCTTTCTTAAATATTAGATCTGTGTGAAAATTTCCCTTTTATATCTAAGTATTCAGTATGCTCTGTCAAATGTACACTTTTAGTTCTTAGGTTAATGCTTTGTTAGGACTTTCATGAAATGGGATTAGAATTTTAAGGGGAACTAATAGATATCCCGTACCTAAGGTGTGATGAGGTGAACTTCAGCATTACTCAGAAATACAAACTTTTTTAGACTGATGGAACAGAAATACATAATGAGAGAATATTAACAATATTTGGAGGGGAGAAATACATGTTTTATATAAAATGAGAGAAAAGGTTTCTCCAGTGTAATTAAAGAGGTTTGGGAGAACCATGAAGTCTTGAGTTCAATGTTAGATCACTATAAATGATAGACTCTACAATGTACCTTGAATGCAACAGGATGGAGACAAAATAGTCACGTCTTTGTAATTCTGTGAAATGGAAGATATTAGAAATTCTACTTTTAACGTTCTTTCAGTTTTGGTAGTTTTAAGATGTTCTAAATAACACTGACAAAAACTGATTTTGCTGGCTTTGACACATCAGCATGACATGCCCTCTTTCCCAGGGCCCCCGTCTACTAGAAGAGATTTGGATGAATAACATTTCATGAAGAAACACTAAATCTGCCAAGCTAGTAACTTCTGCCATAGCCATTAGAGTGTTATGAGTGATGTTTATGATGTGAGGGTTTTTTCCCCACCTCGCTTATCCCTTCTAAATTCCCTTATATTGTGAAAGCTTTGGAGCAGAGATGGTGTGCTCAGTTCAGGATGAAGCTGTCTCTGGATTCCAGATCAGAGCCTCTGGGCACTGCTGTAGCATAATGAGGAATATAACTCTTACAATTACAGTTTGGGGAAAAGTTTACTGTCTATGTATTAGGAATCTGTAGTATGGAATACTTACTTTCATAAATATGGATACTACCACCAACCCATTAGGACTCTTAGCAGCTTCTGTGACGTTTGCGTACAGCTCATGGTTATAGTGGATCAGCTGAACCTGGAAAAGGGTGAAGGGAAGGATTACGATCAACCAGTGGCAAATCATCCCATGCAGTGTTTGCAAACACTCCCCACACACTGCTTTGTGTTGGGATCCCAGCTCTGCTTTGGCTACTTCATGGCAAGGTAATTTTCCAGGCGTTTGCAGCATGTGTCATTTTAACAATTTCAGTCACCATCTGGCTCCAACCAGTACAGCACGTTTTCCTTGAATTTCCTTGAATTTCCTTGAAGTTCTTTGAACTGTCAGCCAGTGAATTCACCCACATCCAGCTACAAATTGCACTGCAGGGGCTGACCTGACTTCCCTGTTCCAGCAGCACTTGCCACGGGCACCAAGTTCTCTGCACTCTACAGCCTCAAGCCAAGCACAGAGGAATCAGGGGTTGAAATATTTGAGGAAACATTTAGGATGTGAGTTTGGATCTGTTAAAACCATCACTCACAGAATTCAAAATACTGACATTCACTAGCCCCAGAATCTGAAGCCTTGGTTACAGAAGTTCCTACAGTTAAGCACTTACTGCATTATTGTTAACCAGGTTCTCCTTAGCTCCTGTAGCTTTCCTTCTGTTTTTTAGTTTTATGACGTGCTGGAACTTTTAAATTGCAAAGGCACAGTTCCCTTCTGTCACTGCCTATGTAAATGTCTTACCCAGAGCCTTGATATTTGATTTGTCTGGGATCACCAGACACTGTTACCATTTACACTGCAATTTGTAGCTTTTTTCTTTAAAAAAAAAAGATGAACAAATTTAATGAATTCCCATGACAGTTAAATGCTTCTGAACAGATGAAAGGCTAGTCAGCTTTATTTCGCCTAAAGATCCTTCTTAGTTTTCAGATGTCAATTAGAAAAGGAAGGTTCTTCTCCTGGCATTGTCAGAAGTGCAGCCGCCTGATGTTCACATTTAAAAATCAGATCTGTCTTTCATGTGCTGATACTTCTAAAGGCTGTCCAGAGAAATTTCTGGACTTATATGCTGTGAACAAGATCAGTATTAACTTGGTTTATATCTGGTAACTTTTGTAACTGTACAAATGTTCCAAGACTAAAACTGCCAGTAAAGAAATGTCATTATAACGAGCTGCCCAAGCTCATAATAAGGGAAAAGACAACCCCTAAACCTCACTGTAGCAGGGTTTAATGCCTGTATTGGTGAAATTGTCTTTTGGATGAATGTGAGGTTTGGTTATTTAGTTGACCATCTAAGGAGACATCATTTTCAAAGTTTCTCATAAGGAACAGGTTAATTTAGAAAGATTCAAATGAACAAGTGTCTTAAACACAGAATACGACAGGATAAAAAAATAAAAGTCCCTATTAAATTTCCTCTGAAAGTAATTTCTTTAAGTTGCCTGAAATACCCGTAAGCATTTGGTCTGTATAAAATATTACTGGAGTCTTCCATGAAGGTGAAGCCACCTAAGTAAAATTGCTCATATATGACAATCTCACTTTTCAAATGATGACACTGTATTAAAAGCACATCACAACAAGAGCAGACTTACAATACTGAAAACATCCTTTGAGTTTAGTTTGGGTTTCAGGGCTCAAAGGCAATACCAACTCTCATTCTAACCTATTGATTTTCTTTGGTAGATTCCCCTTTAAGATTAATTTGCCACAAAACTACTGATACCTCTTCGTTTTCCTCCAGCTACAGAAGTTCTATTTTGCAGGAAAAAGAGTGAATGAAGATTAATTACACTCTTTTAGCTGATGAAAAATCAGAATGTGGCCTTGTTCCATCACCCAAGAATGTGCATTGGACCAGGACCAGAATCAGAAACACCAATTTGTAGCCCCTCAAGCATGTTCTGCTGCAGCCAAACATGGAGCAATAGGAAAGTTTGGGAATTTAGACTATTGCAGTACTTCACATACATTTTTCCACAGACCTTTGGGAATAATAGAATTCCCTTTATTCTCACTTGAAGAGTTATTTTCGAGACCATAAATACATTTTATTTGCAAATGACAAGGCAGGTAAAGCATGAAGTAAATGGAAGCAGGGAACAGCTCACCTGTAACCATAACATTTATACTATACTGCACTACCTGAGAAACTGTTGGGGTCTCAACCTGTCTCAACCTCATTGACAGCAAGCAAAAAGTATGTTTCCAGCACAGCAGGGAACAAAAGTAAATGAAATTGCTCAAGAAGACAGGTAAATGTTTGTTTTGGTTCAGAGTTCCTGTAAGAAATGTCTAAGATATCATTAAGGAAAATAATTATGCATTTTTGTTAATCCAAAGTTTAATAAAAGCAGCAAAAGAAATGTAGTTTCTGCATGGTGGGTGTCCAGAGAGGAAAATAGTTTTACTGAGTTAAAAGCTATTAATAATAACAAAAGTTATTCCACTGTTAAAATATAATTGCTCTTACAGATCTTGTAAAATCCTTTGGAAAGAGCAGCAATGTTGCATCACCCAAGAGTTATTTATGATATTCATTTTATGGGTATGAACAGGTATGAGATCAGTGCAATCTGTGTGACTGACAAAACTGTTTTTAAAGTTGTCCTAAATTAAATTAAATGTAGCCCCTGCTTTGTGGAAAGGCATAGCACCAGCTGTGAGAACAATGACCAGCTCCTCAGAACATGTGGTCCTGATTTGCCTTGTTTGCCTGCACCAATCCCTGGCAGTGCTGCAGGGGAATTCCCTTATCTTTGAAGAACAAACCCTCTTTTCCAGGGTACTCAACCGTTAAATGTTCGTGTCTGACAAGGTGGTTTTACCCACATCCTGATTTATTAATCCACAGATTTACCTGTTATTCTTTGTATGGAATCCCACAGCAATGTGGTGCTCTTGCTTGTTAATAAATTGGTAACATGAATGGTACATGATCACCTGTACTTCCAGCAGTTTGCTTGGCATTTTAGCAAACTACTGCAGTTTTAAGACTAAAATCTGTTAAAAATATAAACTTTGCTATATTAAACTAAGGAGAAATGCAAAAAAACCAGCTGCTTGAAATAATTTTTTATCTCCGACTCTTTGATGTTCTTTTTATTAAAACTGAGGTTATTTAGGCTGTTGCTGACAAACGTGGTTTGTGCTTTGTTTTGCATTTTTACTGATTTTGACAGTTACTTTGTGATTTAAAAGAAATGTATATAAACAACTGCTTTAATAGAAAGGCTTGTCATCCACATTTCTAGCTATACACCAGCAATTGTATTCTAGATAAATAAACAATATTAGAATTCTTTTTTACTTAAAAGAATAAGACTAAGAATGCATGGAGGGAACTCATTTTTCTCCTGCTTCTGAGTAGACAGCTGCGTGCAGAAATGCAATAACCGTGCAGTGAAGTGGAAATGCATTTAACTACTCTTGGCTGCAAAATCTACCTTATTAGAAATAACGCCATGCTTGGAATTAGCACTGGAGCTCCAAATGGTGTCTAAGCATTTAGTTAGAGCAGTTGGTAACACAAACTAACTTGCAATAAAGGGTGTTCAGCAGCGAGCCTTACCCACCTGTTAACACGGGGTGTTACTTTCAGCAGGTATTGTGGCTCCTAAAAATGAATACATTATATATATATAATGTGAAAGGCTCTGCCATAACCTGCTTTAGGGTTGAAGTAAGTTATTTCTATTTATTTCTAGATGCCATTTGGGCTGCTGACCTGGTATCTTACACTGATGAGGCTCTAACATAGCCTTGTTTATATGCAGCCACTGCAGATAGAAAATATAAAAGCAACAAAAAAAATTACCTGAATGAAACGTATGCGATTAAGCCTTTCTCTTTAATATTTATATATACTCTGATTTCTTTCCTAAATCTTACTTTAATTAATTTGCAAGTAGGAAACAAGACTAGTTTAGGTAATATTTAAAACTTGACGTTTCTCTTAAGCATCCCCAGGACCGCAGTAAAAAAGTATAAATTACTGTCTGAAGAGACCAGGTTGGCTGTGCACATCCCAGAATTTGCTCTCAGGACGTTCACCTTTGTGCCAACAACAAAAAAATGAAGTAAATAGGCCAAAAAAGCAGAAGTGAGGGGTGATGGATTCCTGACATCCAAATGCTGCTGGAACTGTCGCAAGTGTCACAGCCATTTGTACTCTCTTCCACACAGAAGAAAATGCAAGGAAAGAAAAATCCAAATTGACCCCCAGAGGCACAGGGGAGTTCCTTGGATGCTGGTTGCTAAGTGACTCGGGAGGGTTTTTGACAGGGGAGTCATTGCTGAGCCAATTGCTCCAAACATGGGTATTTTTGGCTGACCTGCCGCTCAACCACTCTTGTCACTCATCGTTAGCAGATGAGCAAGAACTGGGTAAACAGAAATAAATGACACTTCTCTGCAATTTGCTTTGTGTGAGGATCAAATTGAAGTTTGAGGCTCAAATGCCTAATGTTGATTATGTCTTGGCTGATGCAGAATTTCACTGCGAGCTGTAATTTGGCACTGACCCAATCCATCATCTACAAAAGTTTTATCTTAAGAGAGAATAGGGGTAATGTAGGAAAAAAACTCCACTATTAGATGAGTCTATAATCATTTCTGGATTTGTGCAGGATTTTTTGACTAAACACTGCATTTAAACTGTTTTCTCATTTTAAATACAACAGATGCTCAGACACCACGATGATGAACTCGGTATAAATGCTCCATTTGGTAGATTCAGTTACATGATGGTGCTCTGTATTTCTGCTAGAATTCTGTGCTTCTTTAGCAATGAACCCAGAAACCAGCAGAAAATGGTTCCTGCATGTCAAGAATGTCGGGAAGTGGTGATTGCTGCTGTTTCTGTTCACTGCTTTGCCCTGAGACATTGAGTACAAAGGACGCCAGAGCAGGTCACTGACAGAGGAATTAGCAGTTCAAGTCTTCCCCAAAATCCACCAGAACTCTCAGTCCACCTTGCCAAAGAACCTTCTGTAGTTCCATTTCTGTTCAGGGACTGGGCATGATGGGCAAGGGCAGACAGAGATTCATCACTGATGAATAAAAGGAAGAGCAAGAAAAAGTTGAGAGAATTTGGTCTCCTGAAAATTAAGATCTTGCCCCTTTTGTCCTCACTTCATCATGCAGTAAGGAAAAATAAAGTTTAATGTACCCAATGTTAGCTAACAAGTAAAGGTTGGTGTTAGGGTTCCAAACCAGAAGCAGAAATAAGGCAATTATCAGTTTTACCTGCTCTCTTGACCATAGAAGTGTATTGTAAATTCAGAATGTTGGTTTTCTATTTGTGCCAAAAACGAAGCATGGGATTTTATATTCTTAAAATGCCAGACGTGTGTATATGAGGAGAGCACAGAATAAAACTGAGGATGTATTTTAAGTTGGTACTGTCCATTGGAGAAGAGGTGGTAGCCAGGTGGGAGCTGGTCTCTTCTCCAAGGTAACAAGCAACAGGATGAGAGAAAATTACCTCAAGGTGTGCCGGGGAGGTTTACATTGGATTTTAGAATAATTTCACCCCACAAAGGACTGTCAAGCCCTAGAAGAGGCTGCCCAGGGCAGTGGTGGAGTTACCATCCCACAAGGATGTGTGGATGTGGCACTTTGGCACAAGGTTTAGTGGTGGCCTTGGTGAGTTAGAGGATAACAGTTGAACTTGTTTAAATTTAAAGGTCTTTTCCAACAATTCTGATTCTTTTTTTTTTTCTCATGTTCTTCTCTCGAGTCTCCTTCCACTTTAGTGACTGGGTTGCTCACCTATGACTCAAAAAAATTATGTTCAAGTCCTACTCTGCCTTTGAGCAGATCTCCCTCCCATCTCTGCCCAGCTAGTCAACTCCAACATGGGAATAGCTGCATTCTTCTCCAGCACCAATATTGTGAGAGGCTCAGATGTAACATTATCGGTATTGGGGAAAGCATCTCAATAAGGAATGCCATGTTATGGAGTTCAGTCTGTGTCATTGATCCATGACAAAGACAATTTGTGACACATCACCCATAAAAGGCACAAGAAGAAGATCAGAATCCAAATAGTTCTGGCAGAAGCCTGTGGGATTTCCACTTGATTTCCAGCACCTCAAAATATGGTAACAGGAAAACTTTGAAAGCCTGATAGAAGAGGAAAAAAACTGAAATGGCTATAGTTGCTGTTTGAATGTAAGTTGAGAGCTCAAACACAGAAGAGTTTGAGAAAGCCCAGCTTGAATCAAAATAGCCAAAAGCATTTCTGAGAAGATGCTTTATTGAATTGCCAGAGGCCCTTTAGGATATTAATGCTGTATTAGATGAGATGATAAATTAGAGTCAAAATTTTAGAAATGATTCTGGGAAATCTGACACCTGTCAGAGTTGCAGAGTCAAAGATTCAGAGAAAGTTGGCAGAGATCTGCCCTGTAGGCAGAAGGTAAGTGGATTTTTTTTCATTTTTGTTTAAGGATATCCTGGAACCTTGTTTTAAAGCTAAGGGAAGTCCAAATGCCTTATGCTGTTCATACGTATTGCATAAGAGACAGTTGCATGTTTGTAATTTAATTGGCAAATTTGAAGTTGAGAAATAACAAGCAAGAAAAAAACCAAGAGGACGGATTATCTAGAATGTGAGATAGTACAGCTTAAGGCAGACAAATATAAAATTATCTTGTTTCTGAATGACTTGAGTGGTGTTAAACTCAGTAGGGAAGATAAGTGACACTTTGGAGCTGGAACTAAGCCAGTTATCTTTCTCAAGTAAGCCCTTTAGTTTCCTCTGAAGGCTTTGGTGAAAGAAGCAAGGTGTTGGCAAACATTGCTGAACAAACGCAGGACATGGACACGATGGAGGTGGAAAGGGCAGAAGTAAAGTTCTTTAAAGTAAATTTGCATTTTTTATCAGCTGACTTTCTACATCAGACAACAGAAGTCAAAGTGTTTTTTCCCTATTAGACAACACAGTCTGTATTCATTTGCAGTTTAGCTTTATACAGCTGAAATGCTGGAAATACTGGAATGTAAATACCTGAAATGCCAAAGAGATATTTTGCCTTAATGAAAGAAAACCAGGGAACATGCCATGCTCTAAAACGCCAAGTTCCTGAAGAGCCAATCTTGGGTTTGTTGGACATTCTGCAATTAGAAAAGATTATTTCGGGCAGTGATTCAAATAGAAGTCTTTGAAATTTGTTTTGTCTGTGTAGTAAACTATTCTGCTGGCAGGAAGCCTGACCTCAGTGGCTGTGAAAGCAGCTCCTTTCTCTGGCTGGCAAAGGGCCTGGCATTCAGAATGTTCCTGACTGCCAGGCAGACACCACCCACTATTCCCTTCTTGCTGTCACCAGCTCCCACTGGGAGAGAGCTACAGACTCCTGGAATACCAGCTGGGTGGGGATGTTGTGGCTTCCACGGGGGGATAATGAATGAGCAGGGTGTGAAGGGTACGACCTGCTTCCATCTCCTCACGGAGCACTGTGTCCTTTGGTGACAACACCTCAAGCTGGGAAGCGTTCAGAGGTGGGGCTCAGGGGTCTTTTCCAGCCTGAATAGCTGTGGTCAGTGAGGAGGGCAGGCAGAGAGCAGTAGTGATAGCTGCCCCTCTCCCACCCCAACAGCAGCCACCTCCCCCTGCCAGGACACTCTGGGGAGGATGGATGGTTCACAGAGTGGATGACGCTCCTGCTGTCCCCAGTTTGGGTGCTCCCAGTGTGACGGGAGTGCTGGGCTGTGGTAAATAGTCTGGTTCCCTTTGAATTGATGCCAATCCCATAAAATCATGCCAATATTTGACTGTTTGTGTATGGTAATGGAAATGTGTTGTTCTTTTTTAGGTGTACAAAGAATGATGGCTTTATACAAGCAATGTCTCCTGTGAGTTTTCTTAGTCTTTCCCCCCCATACAATTACTATTCACCAATTCTCCCAGCTCTACTTTCTCCAGTTAGTCCTAGTGCTGTGCCTGACACCTCTTCCTTTATTTAATTTCTTTGTTATGTACCACATCCTCTGGTATGACTTTTGCACAGCAAAAAAACAACAAAACCCTTTCTCTTAGTGCACAGATGAAATGGAGCTGAAAATTACTGCAGATAAAAATCCACCTCTTTAAACTGTAAGGCTAAGAATTCTTCAATCAAAGTAGACACCTAACTGAAGATAATGTTGACTCTCTCTGTAAGTTTATTACTTTGTCAATCTTACATAATTAAGCATGTATTTCATTTCATTGTCTCGCAGTAAACAGTTTGTTGTCGAGGTGAGATAGGCGGGTTTGTGGTGTCTGTAGGCAAAGCCATGTTTTACTTTAAATGCAGCTGTTCCGTGGGGTCATTGAAACGCCACTGACAGAAACGCCAGGACTCACCAAGGGCCATCAACAAACAGCGCGTTTCATTGGTCAGAACCCTGTCCTATAGCGGGTTGGAATTTCCCAGGCTTGGACAGTGATTGGCCGGCTGTTGGCACTGCCCAGCGCCTTGGCCAATGACATGTCTGCATTCCGGACTGAATGTGATTGGCTGAGGCCTCTGTTGGTGTTTGGATCTGTCCTATCACTGCTCACCCAGGGACTTGTTCTGCTTCTTTTCCAGAACAATCCAGGCCAGCCCAGTTGGGTTTGTGTTGTGGCTACATTTGTCCTGTCCAGCTGTGCTGGGACATACAGGTAGTGCCGTCTTTAGCTTTTGAGTTATGGAGCAACACTGCCTTGCTAAAACACCTGATAAATTTGTCAATGATGTGAAAACCTGAAAACTTAAATGTGAGAAATTCAAATAAGAATGTAGGTGTTATTTTTTTTTTCATTGACATTTTAACAATACCAATTTGCCAGGCTGTTGTGAGGAAAGTATTCCATATGAAACTGTCAGTGGGAGACTAAAAGGATTCATAATAGAAGATTTATTTCTGATTTTAATAAGCTTAACATATATGCAATGTAAACGTTTAGCTTTATAATTCATTTGAATATATATATGATTGAGTTTTACTGTGTAACAAATTATGTGTTATGTTTCTCTAGCCTTTGCAAAGCCCATTATCTCAAGTTTAAAGGGAGACACATAGAAAGAAGGCAAAGAAAAAAATCTAGTTCTTCCTACTTTAAAGAAAATGTTGTAGAAGTGTAAGCCCAGTATAAATTCAGAATTCTGTCTCCAGAGTTCTCTGATCTCCTCAAGAAGTCCCTGAATCCTATTAAAAATCGCTGGTTTCTCAGCAAACTGCATGAAGAATTTTTCCTGGCAGAAAGGTTTTAATAATTAACATTAGTCAATACTGAAGTACAGAAGGTTATTTGATCTTGCTCAGAAACTGGCACTTTCCAGAAGGGGAAAAAAATGCAATCTCTCTAGTAAATCACTTTGTGCAGAACTGGGAGTCAAGTAGAAGAAATTTTCTGTGGAAGAAAAGAGGGCAACTCACCAGGGAAATAGGTTTGCTGAAAACAATTCTGAGTTTGAACATCAAGGTTGAGATTTTTAGGACATTTCCTGAAAAAAAAATCTGTAAGACTCTCAAGATGAGATGTAAAAATGCAGTTGTTAGTACTTCAGGGCATTACATGTCTCAACCACATTATATAAAGTTGCTGTTGGCTCTGGTGCTCCAGTCCCAATTTCAGTTTGTCTACTTTCCCCCTGTAATTCCAACTAAACTCAGCTGTTTTATCAAGTCAGTCTATATTTCTGCTCAGAACTGAGGCTGCCCACCTTCATTTAACAGACTGAAATTTTGCTCCCATTGCCATTGTCAGCTCTGGACAGTGTCAGCAGATGAAAAGATGAAATCAAAGCCATGCCCACGGCTGTCTGTGCCCAGCAGGGCTGGATTCCCTCTGAGCCCTGCTCTTTTCCAGCCTGTGCCACCCAAGCCACGCCATTTTCCTTGTGCATGTTCAGACCCAAATATTCCCATTATTATGAACACCAAACCTCTCCCCTGTCCTTTTCTGACCCATTTTTTCTTGTCACTTAAAATCTGTCATTCTTCCAACACCATCTCACTGGTCCATCCCCCACTGTGAATTTCCTAAAGAGGCAAAACGGTCCTTAAATACACCCTGGTTTCCTGTCTCAGTGGGGTTCAGGGGTTGGTGAACACAAGTCTGAGACCAGCCCACTGCTTTTCCAAGGGGTTGTCACAGTGGGAAAGGGCAGTGATGCTGCTCCTCCACCTGCATCACTCTGGGGATATCACAGGTGGCTACTGCAAGTGCTTCTGGAAGCACAGAAGAATCAATTCAGGTGCTCTGGCAGGTTGCAATATCTCACCTTTTCTTTGTGCAGCTAAACCGTGTCTTATCTCACCTTTTCTTTGTACAGCATTCTGAATTTTACCCCTGTTGTTGCATATTTAGAAGCCACAAACTTCAGAAACAGACAAAAAAAAAGAAGATCCCACATGTTGCATCACCTGTGTTATGAAAATACTCTTTTATCATGCAAGGAGGGCAGCACTGATGTACAACCTAAGTGTACAGTGATGCTGCAATTCAGCAGAATTGATGTTGTGGCTGAGAAAAACCACAACCTTCAGAATTTCTTTGACTTGTTTGATTCAGCCTGTTTGATCTCTCTCTGTGGCAGATTGGATGAGACAGCAGAGAGGGAGACAAAAAAGGACTGTCAGGGCAAGCAAACTGAGAGATGCATAACCAGCTTTTCTGCTCTCGCTTCCCAACTTTGGAGCACTAAACTTCTGCATTCTATAATTTTTTAGCTGAGTTTATTCTGTGTTATTTGGAGCACCACAAAGTACATGCATTGTTTTGGAAAAACAAAAACCAGAATAACTGCTTTTAACTCAGAAGATAGCTGGGAGAACAGGCACAGGCTTAATCTGCTCATACTCTGAGCAGGGAGGTGAAAGTACTATATTTATACTCTTGATAAATGATTTGATGTTCTTTTTATATTTTCTAATTTTTAAGTAAGGAACACTAGAACAGAAGACATTTTTTAGCATCTTCCATGTTTGTACCGTACTTTACAAGTGAAGTACTGAAAATTCAGTAAGTAATAGAGGGACACATTGGAGTTGGGCATCTGGCAGCTGTCACAAATCCTGGTATCAGGAATCTCATAGGTGGAACAGGCAGAGATAATTCTGCAGGCTGAGGTGATTGGGGTAGTTTGCTCACAGATCAATGCAGTTTTATATGCTCATCATATTTACACCGTTATTGGCCAACCAGAGGCCTCGTTAATAAACAATTTAATTAAAAAAAAGTAGATCTAATTCGACAAGGTAATTGCTACTGCTTGAAAAGACCCAGATAAAACTCTACGGTCCCTGGGGCAGAGGTTGGATTACAGGCTGCTGGTGCAGTTAGATGAGAAAATGATCTGAGAGTGACTTCTGCAGGATCTGCTTGTATCTTCCAGGATCTGCCTCTCAACAAAGTTACCTCTGACCACGCAGGTCTATCTGTTTTACAAAAAACAAGCTCTAATCTCAGCCCAGACAAGACACCAGAGCAAAGAAAAGCAGGAATGAGGATGGTGCTGCCATGGCAAACTCCTCCGCGGGCAGTGGAACCAGCAGCAGGGGCTCTGCCAGCTCCCCAAACTCCCATTTCCTTCTGCTAATAACAAACGGGGAGAAGGGTAAAAGGAGGAGGAGGAGGAGGAGGAGGAGGAGGAGGAGGAAAAGTAGAATTTTTCATGAATCAAAACACCAAAGACAGCTTCTTAGTAAACAAAGGAAAAATATTTTCACCTAACCAACTATTAAACAGTGGATTATTCATTCAAACCAGCTCAGGATTCACCTGCTGCTGGTTTTATGTCATGTTTATATATGTATACACACAGACAGACAGTTTTTAGCTCTGACTACGCTCATCATTTGAGAAAATTTGGCCCAAAACCTTGAAGGCTGATGCATCACAGCAGGGCACAGACTTCAGATTATGAAGGCTGTGCTGTTTTTTTCCCAAGTTGTTGGCAATAGTTTTACTGTCTGAAGCTGGAGGTGTTCACCCAGCCATATGTGACTCTTTTACATACAGTGTCAGTACTGTAAATGAGATTTCCAGTATGAATTAAAATTACAAGGGAAGCATGCAGTTGTTATCATAGTGCAGTTTCCTCTGCAGAAACTGGTGAAAGTCCATGTCCTCACAGACAGCAGGTGTAAGAAAGGTGAACATGAAATGTGTGCATGTCAAGGATTGGTTTATTTGCTTCATTAACAGGAGTTTGATAAACAGTTGTTCAGTTACAGATATTCTGTTCTCCTGAATAGAATCAAAGTATGAAGACTGTCAAAATAATTCAATGGTTCAATAAATCTGAGGCTATACATCCAAAGAAAAATTACTGTATATTTAAGGACGTTTTAAGAGGTATTCACCCCATCAGCATTCAATGAACTTTGAAGGAACATCTTGTAAATTATTTTTCACTGCTTCTTTGATTTTTAATATTGTCAAATGCTTATGGCCCTGCAATCCAGAAGCACTTCGAGATCGACTTATCTTGGCATGTTTACCATGCTACAGTCTATCTGGCATTGTTTTTATCTACCCCTTTTTCTATGTTTACAAGTTTGGAAATTTAACAAGGAGCTGGTGAGAGGCAGGTTCAGGTACAGATGACAAAAGGCTTTTTGGGTGGCACAGTATTGTGTATGCACGACAGGAGGTTCATGACTGTTCTCTGATGCAGTTGGATGTTGCAGTTTGCACAGTGCACAGTCTTGGGGTGATGAACTTTCACTGGAGCACCAACAGTGCAAGTTGTGCCTGCTCAAGGGGCCTGTCAAGGATATAAATGGAACAGAATAATAAGAAAATTCAAGAATGAATTTTTGAGAAACTAGGTGGTAACATTTCTGGCTCTTTACAAACACCACGAGCTCTCGTGTCCTGGTCTTCACCCTGCCACGCTTGTCCTGACTGCAACTGACTCACCCTCTGTCATTTGGAAATCTGACACAATAATCACCCTCTGCCACTGGCCGTGGAGCCAAAAGCATCCCAAGGGCTGTCATTAGTGTCTGCTGTGTCCAGCCATCAGCAGTTCCAGATTTCCAAGGGGACTGTGACATGACAGCTTCCAGCACTGGACATCTCTGAATTAGGATTTTGGTTCAGGCCTAGCTTGAAACAAAACAATGAACTGAAAGGAGACAGATGGTCCTTTCCAGCTCCTCACTGCACTTTTATTTTCCTCTTCATAAACATTAAAGGACAGATTTTCAGGACTGATATAGGATGATACAGCTCAATAATTCTGTTGGTTTTCTAGAATTCTCCTTTTTTATTTTATTTTAAACTATGTACAACTTTAGATTTAATAATAGTCATTCACTTTTAGTTATAAGGTGCCACTTTCAGAGCACAAAATAAGGAATACTATCTAGCAGTACACAGATAAAACTGAGCTACACCAAGCTGCCCAAAGATTGTTTGATGATCAAAACCAAAATATTAATGAGTTTAGAAGATCTTTTGAAAGATGGATGATGTAAAAAAAAAACCCTGATGTGATATTCTTTGCTAGGAAAAAAACCCCTGTTTCTTAAAAATGTTTTTTTCACCTTAATCTTTTGGTGATTTCTAAAGTATTAGCAATTTCTAGATACTTTACTGTTTGGTAATACCTTGTGTTCATAAAATAAGACAAAATGAAGTTCATGTAAAAGCTCACAGTGGAGTTTATTTTAAATTTAAATGGATTTAACTATTTTAAATTCTAGAGATTGCATCCTTTGTTTTTTTGTTCTCTTGCATTGTGACCCCCATAGTTTTTGTGCTTCTGAGAGTAACAGCAAACTTACATGCCAAATTACATCTGTCATCGTGCCCATGGTTTCACTCATTTCCAGAGGTTTTTGATGTATGAAGATTGGTGGGGATAAACCCTGAATATGCTGCCTGACAGCTCAAAATTCTAACAAAAGATTTCCAACTTTCTTTGAAGTATTCATCCTCAGCAATGACTATATCTAAAAAATAGTGAGGTATTTTCAAATAGGCCACAGGGAAGAGGCTTATGGAACTTTTTTTT
The DNA here is from genome assembly GCA_008694505.1 of Cyanoderma ruficeps. Classification (NCBI taxonomy): domain Eukaryota; kingdom Metazoa; phylum Chordata; class Aves; order Passeriformes; family Timaliidae; genus Cyanoderma; species Cyanoderma ruficeps. The sequence goes on from VZDJ01000223.1 coordinate 949,241, forward strand.
TCCCCCTTGCCATTTTTCCTTTCATCATTTTCCTGGATTTCTGAAAGAAAATCCTATGAGAATAAAATAGACTGACATTCATTAGAATCTGGAAGAATAAGGGTGAATTTTTTTTTTTTTCCTTTCTAATTACCTGCCCAAGGGAATGGCTCTACCAGTCAGGAGGAAGAACAGTTCCTCTATTGTGCCTTTTGTGACTTGGGAACAGTAGATGGGGAGGCTCTAAGCTACAAATCAAACAGTGAAAATCCTCTTAACTGAACGTACCCTTGGGCTTCACAAAGAACGAGGCCTTGCACTAATCATAAGCAGAAGTAGTTGGGAATTTTTTATTTTATTTTTTTTTTTGCTGAAACAGGGTTTTGCTAGAAAATGCTTATGTGTCAAAACCAAAATACCTCGTGGAGGGAATTTGATTTCAAAGAGATCTTCCTTTTCTGAAAGACGAGTAGAGACTATCAGAAACCTCCCTGATTTCCTGCCAGTTTGTCTTATGATTCATCCAAGAGGCTGCAGACCAGACGCCTCCAGGAGCTGGCTGGTTTTCCTGGGATGTCCCTCCCCAGGGAAGGGCTGAGTGGGAATAAAATTATGTTTGTGGGTACAGACAGACTCTAAAAGGGACAACCTGACTACAAAGAGCACGGGGACTTTAAAGGCTCCCAGAGAGTACTCTGCCTTACACTGCAATTCCTGGGGTTAGGCTGTGGTTTTAAGGTTTACAGTAACTGCTTACTGGTTTTTATTGTTTTGATAATATATAAATATATTATTAAATATATGTATAATATATAAAATATAATATACAAGATATGTAATATATATTTCTATAAATATAATATATATTACAAATATAAAATATATTTATACTTCTATTTTTATAATAATAAAAATGCCTATCATCGCTTTTTATTTACTTTCGTGGTTGTCCATGGTAGCTGCAAGAATTTTTGTACAGCTTTTTAGTGGATTGCCCCTTTCTTTGGAATATGACATTAAATGTATTTGGGGAAAAAGTTAAAACTCACAAAAAGTGTAACAGAAAACTGATTACTAAGTGACATAAAACAAAACCCATTTCAAAATGCACATATTTTTTTTGCCTGCAGAGGTAAATTGATCTTTAATTAAAGAAGAGCCATCCTGTAGCAAATGAAGTCACCCCAAGCAAATGTTAGTAATTTGGAATGAGGCAAAGTGAATACTTCAAAAATGACACTGGAGGTTCAGAGTGCTGAATGTTTTTATGTCCCAGTGGTTTAAAAAACCAAATCCTACAGCTGCTACTCTAAGCAGAAAAACTCCACCTTATTGCTTTATGATGCTGGATTTCAAAATTGAGTCACCAGAGGGATTCAGATTACAGTCAGTGACAGACTGTGCTCTCAGTACATTGACACTCTTTCACTTCTCTCTCTCCCCAAAAAAGGGAACAGCTGGTAAGCAAAAAGTAAAGATGTGCAAAAATATATTTATTACTAAAGGAATCTGCTTCACTTCACATCTAAGAATTTCAATATTTATTGTCCCATGCAGATATTTTGCTGTGTCACATGCTACATTAATGAGTTGACATTGTCATAGAGCTTGGAATTTGTTTGGACAGCTCCTGCAGTTCTACTAATGGATGGAGAGTTCCCAAGATTCAGAACAGCAGTTTCCAACAAAGGAAAGTTTTCTGGCAAGAAATGCACACATATGTGTAGATAATGAAACACAACTCCTCTAAAAATCTGCCTGTAGGATTTCCTGAAATTCAGTGTAGAGCAGACATAATCTATGGGGCTTGTGTCCCAAAGTCCTCAGAAAGCAAGAGACACAAAGACAAAAATGTTTTCCCCCAGAAATGGAGCTCCTTGTATCCAGCACCTGGAATTTGCTGTGTAGAATCCAGGAATAATCACCTGCTTCAGTAAAACATGGAGGAGTCCAGGGAATGTGGGAGCTTCCAGGCATCAGTGAGCAAAGAGAGAAACATTTCCAGGTCTTGCTAGAACTGATTCGGGAGTGAATGTCCCGTTGCACGTCAGTGGGAATGGCACAGAGAATGTCACTGTAATAACGGCTAGTACCCAAATTCAACAGCCTGGCACTCAGGGCTTGAGGGGAAACTCCCTTAATACCATACACAAAATTTTCAAATATTTAAAGATGCTTTCCAGCCATCAGCTAATGATCTACAGAAATCAGGTGGCTTCTGTATCATTTTATTGCCTGAAATTAATGTATTCCAAAAAGACTTAGTACAATTTTAGCATGACCAAATAATCAAAATGATGATGTAATAAAAGACTGCTGAAAAGATTCTTCATCTGATGGGAACTGTAAGTTTTCACCTCCAGTGACCATGCAAATACCTCAGAATTCTGAGAAAACGAAAGCCTAAAGCAAAGATCAAAATCATACCTGGTACCTGAATTTCAGTCTCATATTTTAGAAGGGGTTAAACACTTGTTCTGAACATCATTCAATCTCCAGATGGTTTCTAATGATTGTTTGGGATTATAAAATTAAATGACTGTTCCTTTCAATTATATGTTATTGTCAGTCTCTCTGCTAAAAGACATAAATTCATAATTCTGCCCCTGAATATAACTTAGTTTGTATCCATGAAGAGCTACAGCTGCATCAGGTCCAATCCCAATTCCTGTTGTGGAAACAGCCGAATTTCTGACATTTAACCACCAAAAGAAACACACTTTTACGACTTACTACAAATAAAATCATTTGACTTTTCCTGTTTTCCCTGAACTACCATAAAATGCACACTTAGGCCTGTAGCATGCACTGTAACTTCCCTTGAAAGAAAAAAAGTCAAAAGCCTTGTTTGTATTTCCACTGCTAATCAAGTTTTAGAAAGGTGAAAAAATAACAGGAACACTATTTATGAGAGGAGAAGCTGATTATACACGAAGTAAAATTCATTATTGCTTTTATGAAGTTTGGTCATCCTATAACTTGATTTGTGTAAGTAAGGATTTTTCCTAAGGGAAAGATAAAACGGTCTATTTCTAGAATCTAATTTTCCTTTAAAAATGGAAGCATGGCTACAGTGGCACTAAATGTAAACCTGTGACCGTGGGAGTACCCTGGTGCTGCCTGGCAATGTGGCCATTCCTATAAAAATGAGAAAATTAGTTGTACTTGCAGTGTATTTTTTTCTATTTATATATTTATGATCAATGATTTATAGTTGCTACACATTTGATTGATTTTAGAATTTCTCCTGGCTATTGAGGTTTAGGATTTTTTTATTTAACAAGAGTATAATACCCATGGATTGAAGATGACTGTCTAGCCAAAAAAATTACAGGAACATAAGTTAAGAGTCAACTACTCCAACAAAGTGAAGGATGAAACTGCTTTTGAAGGTCAGTAAGGATTAAGATGTATTTTTAGCACTTAGGCAGTGCAGGAAGTTTACTGCCTTTTGATGTAAACCACACTACAAAAATTTCGGTTCCCTGTTCCTGGAAAGTAATCCTTCTAGTGGGCTCCAGCAGAGTAGCTCAGAGGAGAGGCTTTTGTGCTAAGAAACATTAGCTGCATTTTGTTACATTAACAAGCAGTAAAACCCCATTGAACTCAAAACATAAAATTGAATTTGGTTTGGAAAAACACAATAACCCTGTATGGGCCATTCACTTAAGAGTTGGACTTGACGATCCTTGTAGGTTCCTTCAATGCAGAATATTCTGTGAATAAGTGTCTTTTTGGACTTCAACCCTGCTTTTTATTGGTATTGTATAAAATTTTGGGTAATCTTTAGTGAGGACAGAGATGTACTCTTACAACCAAAGCATATATTCATGTCCCAGTGATTCTGAGTTACTCATGTGAGCAGTCTCCCTATACTTTACTGGTGACAATATTACCACGTCTCCCTGATTTATATTCTGTTCCTATAGCAATTTAATTTGTTACCCGTTGACTTTCTCCTTTGAAGCTCAACATTACTCTGAAGGTTACAGAGATTTTACCAAACCCTCCTTCCATTAGACACATGTTCCCTCAGCTGGTGCTTTTTCCACAGGCTGGTTTTTCAACATTAATAAGCATCGGAATACAGTATTAATGTTGTTGATACAGTAACTTATCTTCTGAAATACTTAAAAATTACCTGCTCCACTTCCAACAGAGGCTCCAAAATGTAACACCAGTGGCCTGTAGCAACTGAAAAATAGGAATTTTGAACTTCTTTCTTTGAGTGCTGGGGTCACCTGGTTTAGTAGGGGCTGCTCACAGCTGGCTCTGTGTGCACCTGGAGGAATGGGGTTGGGAAGAAGCAGATGATTCCTGTCCTCCCTCCTCAGTGGCATCACTATCTGATTTAATCCTCCTCCCCGAGGAAGAGGAAGGATGATGTGCTAGTTACAATCTGATTTCAAGCTTTTCGTCTCAAAATGACACCACCATGAGGTGTTTCGGGCAAGTTGTTTGCAACCTCACAGGCAAGTCTGGTGTGTACAGAAGGTCTCAGTAACAGAGCCACTGTTAGTGATTTAACAATTCAGAGGACTCTAATTCTGGTGCAGGCTGGATTAAACTATCCCAGCTGCCTGGCTGGTTCTCATAGGCTGTCTATTTGACAGTCTTGCTTCTAAAAATATCCCAAGTTGGATTTACAACAGTGACCTCCCTGATAAGTAATCCTTTACTATCATTAGGAGTCCCCTACTCGCACAGAAAGATAAAGAAATGGCAGCAGCAAGAGGAGACTGGTGTTTCAGAACCTCCAGCTTCTCCCTTTTATCTTCATTTTCTTGTATTTTTCTGTTGGTTTTCTCAGCAGCTTTTAGCAGCAGCAAAAGTAAATCTCAGTTCCAAACTGTGTGTACAGAAATACGTGTCCATGTATTCAGATACAGTTCTCACTTTCATTTTAATTCTTCTGTAGCAAATGAAATACTTGTGTGTTTGTAATTGGTCCATGGGTTTTTGGAAGGGTGGGCTAAGAAGAAATGTATTTTTTTTTCATGTGCTGTGGACTATGATCTCTTGTTTGAAAGCCTCCAGCCACTGAGGTTGTGAAAAGTGCATAACCCCAAATAATTAAGCTCTTTGACTTTCTGCCTTGGCACTGATAAGGCTGCCACAATACACAGCCACAAAGTGATTGGAGGTCTTCTGCAGCACATTTTTCATTTTTATGCTTAGGAAAAAAAAATTGACCATAAAAGTTTTTTATGACTTTGCCACATGGTAAAGTTAAAGGGTCCCATTTTCACCATGAACCCTTTGGAAGTTATTATCTTTTTATTTTAACAAGGCAGACAGTGCCTGAACTACAGCACTCAGGCCAATTCTGCCGTGTGAATGGGAAATGGGCTTTTTCATGAAATGATACAGACTCTGAAGCCTGAAAACCTGTTTTACATGGAGGCATTAGGTAACAGACACCAACTGATTGGTGTCTTAGTTGGAGACTTGGCCTGACCCAAGATTTTCTTTTAATCATTATCATACAGTAGGATGCTCCTGCAAAGAATGGGGAATTAAACTCCCTCGAGTCCATATCATAGGGGCAAGTAAATACTCAATTTAGTTATTTGAGCATTCCAAAACCTGCCTGCCTTTCCATGTTACCAGTGCCAAACACATTGATAACCTGATACACACTTTTAAACCCTTTAAACTATTTAAACATTAGTTCAATTATTCTGTCTACTAAGGTGATAACTGGGGGCTAAAAGGTAACCAGATTATTGCAGAGATCCCTCTTGACAGCCTTTAACACCTAGTTATAAGCTAAAGACTGGAAATTACAAGCCTCTTGGTATCATTCAGTCCACAGCACATTCTGAAGCAATTTGCTATTTCTGGGCTGTTTTTCATGTCATGGTACCACTCCAGTGCTCTCCAGCTTGCTCTGAGTGCCTGCCCACTCGCAGAACTAGGCAATAAAGGTCTCTAAAATAAATTACTTCCTTAGTGTGGACATCAGGCAGGATTTCCAGATGTGTAAAGAACTTTGCAGCTGGTTCAAGGTGGATTGAAGCTGTTTAAAGGCTCCTGCTTTGTGTGCACTTGGATTTAACTTAGGCCTGAGTGCTGCCCTGTCCCCTGCCCTCTCCACAGGCCCCTCTGTCTCTCTTCAGTGCCCTGGTTCTAATATGATTTGGAGACCTCAGTGAAAATGAGGGGAGAGACATGGATAGGAATGGAGGAAAGGAGCAGCAGGAATAATTCCGATTGTGATCTACTGGAATTGATCACCCTTCCAGGGTAACTTCAGAATTGTTTCCCTAGTGAAACAGGTTTCTGGAAAGCCCACAAGGGTTTGTCCAACACAGCTGGGACCAGCAGTAACAGGGTAGTGCCTTGGCAGTTCAGTCTGCAATTCGCAGTCACACAGTGCAGTCCTGCAATGATTTTTCCCTGGTTCCTAAAGCCAAAGCCGGCAAATATTCCTTGCTATTCTCACCTGCACCAGCTAAATCAGACTAATGAACCTAGGCAGTTATTTTTCTTTATCCCATCTCCACTGACAGCATGATCCAAGGCAGGAGTGACTAGTGATTAGCAGCAAGCAATGAAAGCACCCATGACATCACAAAGACTCTCTCCCAGGATGTCAGCTGGCTTGTTTACAGCTTTCCCCCTCTCATTGCTGGGAGATGTAGATGTGACATCCCCCAGCGGTGAGAGCTTGTGGGAGATTACTCATTTACACAGGCAGCACTTGTGTGGGTGGATGGACACTCAAAGAACTCCATCAGCTGCTGCCCTTCCCTCGAAATCTGCAGCCACCCAGCACCACTGATTTCCATCTGGCCTTGTATTTTAGAACAGTGTGTTCTAGAATTAAGACCTAACTGTGCAGGTGTAGACTTGAATTAGTAATTAATGCTTGACCTTGCTGGAGCTCACCTGTCCACCTGCCCAAAACAGCTTTTGAAACCTTGAGAAACACACCCTCGAAGGACAGAATTCATCTCAGTGTCAGGAGGGGAGTCCTTGAATCTCAGCTCTTCTGCCTGCTGTTTGTCTGTGCTCTGCTGTCAAGGGAAGTGCATCTCCACAGAGTGATTTGTCCTGTCCTAAGAGACCCAGCTCTGGCTATCAGGACTGATTAATCCTCTGAAGGTGCTGAGCTTTCTATTCACTGCAGGAGGATTGAGACAACAAGATGAATCCTGCACACCCTGCAGATCCAGCTGTGCCTGACTGACTGACAGCAGTTTCCACTTAGCTCAGTTTTCTGCTTTTATAAAGAAATGTTGAGGTCTCTGTTAGAAAACACCAAATATTAATAGTACTTCAGAATTCCTACTTTCAAAACTACAAGAGCCAGGCTAGTAACAGCAAGTATTGCCAAAAAATGTGCTACATTTTTACATTGTTATAGTCTAGGACTGATGAATTAAAAACTTTAAACCTTTTCTAAAAGCATTTGAAATGGTGGTGATGTCACAAGTGCCATGGTATGTTTCAACCAGACTTTTGCTTTCATGTTCAGTCAACTTTTTTTGTTTGAATATTGCTCTTGTGTGTCTGAACAGCAAAGCAAAGACCTTGTTTACTACAGCATCCTTTACTTTCAGTGCTTAAAGGAGAAATACATGATGAGGTCACTTATAGAATGTAACTTATAGAATTTAACAAGGGCAACCAAAATCAGTTGTGTAAGACATTGGTAATTTCACAAAAAAAAGCTGCCACAGGCTATATGTAGCTTATAAAACAAAGCCAACGATTACCATAAATTATAACATCATCATGTGACAAGGCTGCAATTAATTTCTTACTCTTAAATAACTGCTGTTACTCAGTGCCAAAGAAAATGCCACACATTAGTTGACTCATCACCAGTCTGTGGTGCATAGTACAGATGTTAATTTGATTACTCATCTCTGAGAAAATAAGTGCTTTACGATGAAAAAGCTGGGTTTTTTTGGTATTCTGAAAGAATTGTAACAGAGTGGCTTTAAAAATAATCCCTACAGTAACAGAGAGTTATTGTGAAGCATTATTTTGAGTCGTAGAGCTGGATGCTGCATAGTTCACAGCCATGGCCCAAGCTGGAGGAGGATGGGCAAACCTCATGGATCTCTTTTATGTGAAAATGTCCTTATTAAGAAAATAGATCCCACTTTGTTTGTCCCAGAAAATATGCAAACTTTATTGCACATCTTGAAAAAGTGCTCCATCTAACCCACTAAATTATTTATCCAGCAAGAATAATGAGCCATTCTGGAATAGGTATCGGGATCAAGAAATTATGACCTTTCCTGAGACAGGAAATACATGTTATAGACATGTATTTATCATACAACATTATTCTGCCAGGGACTACGTGTGCAATTAACTTTATTTCTTGAGCAGAATTCTGTGGAATCACCTCCAGAATCAAGTATCACCTTGTTTCTGCATGAATCAAAGGCAGGATGGTACTCAGTGTAGTGTTACACACCAGTGAGAAGCAAAAGCAGCACTTCTATGGGAATCTGAAGCACTTCCAGCATTGCCTTGCAGTCAATCCTGTACTTGCCTTTACAAGAGACACAAAGGCTCCATCCAAAGAGACCTGATTACTTTGTAAGTAGCACGGATGAGGATAGAGGGTGTCTCCATATACAATAAACACAGCAGTGCCATTTGTAAATACGAGTCACAATATTTGCAGCACTTGGTTAAAAAAACAAAAAAACCCCAATCTCCTGATTTTCAGAAGGGCTACAGGAAAAACAGTTTTAACAGATTAACCTGCAAATACCTTCAGGCAGTGACGCTGTTCTACATCACAACGACACAGACTCCAAGCTTCAGAAGGCTGAAAATGACTCCTTTATTTTTGGGATGTGTCTCCCCTTTATACTATTCTACACAGACCAATCTGATTGGTGAAACAAAGGCAAACCTCTTCAATCACATTGGTCAGACCAGAGGGACATCAAGAAGAAGTCCCTCCTAGGGAAAAGGAATGAATAACATAGATACAGTTACAAAAACATTTCTCCTGTTTACAGAAAATTCCAGGGGAAAAGAATTTCAGAAAACCAAAACACCTCAGGCATGAAACCAGGGCTACGAGGCAGAACTAAGAGGCGGTTAATTCCTAGTAGTACCACCCCCCAGGGTGACATACCTCCCCAGAGAAGGCCTGTCCATTGAGGAGGTGCTCTGAGCCCTGGCTGTCCTCGCTGCCAAAGTGCAATCGGATTTCCTCCAGGCGATGACTGTAGGTCATGGGGCCCCCAGAGATGTTCACCAGGTGCTCCTTGTCTAACCTCAGGGACACGTGTCTCCCCGTGTTGTACATCGTCCCGCTGACCTAAACAAAGTGAGAAAAAAAAAGAGTTTTTTTCAAAATAATCTGCAAATCTTACAAACTCTTTGGAGGTTTTGCTCTTCACGCGCCTTTGCTCAAATACGGTGACACATCTTGTGAGATGAAATAACCAACCTCAGGTCACACTTCAGTTTCTGCTTTGAACCCTACACTGTGTATTCAAATATTTTGCTAAAGCCCTATGTACACATTTTAGCCTTGGCTGACATGCTGAATAGGACTGCTGCACTTCTAATTAAGCACAGTACTACTTTTGGAGTACTTTTCATGCCAGCTCTGAATCATGCCTTCACTTCAAAATTTCTGCACTGGAAATGGGAACATTTCAGCTGACATAAATTATTAAAGTACACTTGAACAAATCTGAAATTTAATTCTTTCCCCCTTCTTTTAATATTTATAGCAAAATTACCCAAAAGTAAAGGTGCTGCAAAAAGCGGAGATGCAATGATTCATTAATAGGGAACTCTCTGCCTCCTGGAGCTGCAGGTAAAAACTTTCACTGTCTTCCCACGCAAGTCTCTTTGTTTTGTTATAAATATTTTATATGTACAATTGCCAGATCTTTTAGCCAGGGAAGTGCAGAATTAATTCCAATTGGATTATATATGTCTAGTTCCTACTACACATCAAATAGCTCCTTGAGATTCATCTTTATTTTTAAAAAGGCTGAATGTTGTGCTGCATGTGCAAACTGATTTACAGCTGCTGTAATGAAAAAGGAAATGATTGTGGAAATTTTTCATATGCAATATAAATCTGTCATGATTTCCGCTGTCTTAGAAAAAATTTCTAGATCAAAAAGTTCTTTAATATATGCCATTAGAAAGTCAAATATACCAGTTTGAATTAAAGGAGAATTATTATTTATTTAAAAACACTCTGCATGGATACAAATGCACACTTGAATAGCATTCATTTAATTTAAGAAGTAAAAGTGTAGTAACACTATGCTTTGTTGCACTTCAATTTAAAATTAAAGACATGACTATTATATATTATATCCTATACTACATCAGTACTATGTAATTAACATTGCTGCAGTGTCATTTTATCTGTAATACTAATTACTGAGTTGAAACGACCCGCTTTCTTGCACAGTACATTGTAAAAAGTTACACTGAACAGACTGTGCACTAGAACTAAATGGAGGAGATTAAGCAGATTTTGATTGTTGTAGTTCTTTACACTTTGATGCAGATGTTCTATTTTTTTTTGGTGTTTATTCCAATCTAAAATAAGCAGTAATAAATTTCTTATGAAAATCCATAAAGACATTTATTCCTGTTTGCTGCAAATAAACCACAATGATTTTATTTATAAACGCTCCTTACTTTTTCTGCTTGACTTTGCATGTATAATAATTAAATACCAAGTTTAGTTTAATAGGTGGAAGAAGGTTAGTTTATTGAGCTCGGTTTCAGTACACTGCATAAAAATGACATGAAATTGCTAATCATAAGTAACAAATGTAGTTTAAGAACAAACAGGGGGAAATGGTTAAAGCCTCTTATGCGCATTTGGAAGCTCATGCTTCACTGAACCCTCAGTTAAATTCAGCAGCTATGCAAAATATTCAGAATGCATTTTCTTAGATAAATTGTCATAAATCTCAAATGAGGTTACCATTATTTTCTCTCTCGAAGTAAAACTGACCCAAATAACCCCTAATGTGAATCAAATCACTCTCCACACAGCAGAGAGGGGAAATGATAAGAGGCAAATTCATGAACAGGAGTAACATTTGTCTTTCTTATTTCCCCCTTCATAAAAATGCAGTGCTATAATAGCATGGTATTGACTTTTTGGAACCAGAATTTCCCTGCATGGCTGCAGATGGGGAGTGTCAGGAAAGCTGAATGAAAAGGCTGAAAGTTACACAAGGATGAAGACTCAGCAAACAAACATGGGGAAGAAATAAGCACTAAATCTTGACCTCCTCTTTTTAAGGAAAATCAATATTTGCATTTATCTTATGTTCTAGAAATGAGACTGCAGTAAAGAAAACATTAAATCATCCGTACAGCTGGTCTGAGAAAACAGGGAAATCCAAAATCATCCAAGTTAATGATCAGGCCACAATCTCATCTGACCTAATTTTCTCACAGATTTAGAAACATTTCCAAACAGGTGATATTACCCGTGTCAAAATCCCCAAGTAGAAGAGAGCACTCTCACGGGCTTCAGTCTTAATTATGGAACACTTCAACTTTGGTAGGCTTTAATTAATTTATTAACATATTCCTGATGTAGTTATTTTCTATTTAATCTCATTACTTTTAATTCTTGCTTCACAGAGCTTTGTGCACGTAATTCTCCAGCAGCATTTTTCTCTCTCTTTATCTTGATGCAAGACATCCACACGGGTATAGGCTGCTTATATATTCCATGCTTCATTTCTCAGTAAGATCTGGATATCCCGTGGTAGTTCTGTATAACTTGGCCCTGCGACCACAAAAAAAGTCCCAATTCTGCTCTTTGAAAGGTGGAACATAAGCAAAGTCAGTAAAAATGCACACCCAAGAAACACAATCTCTTTGATGCACGTTTATCTTGAAATGCTACAGACTTTAGGACCATTAGGAAAAACCTCACAATAATAAAAACCCCCATCAAAATCCCTAAACCAAACAAGCCATAGAAAAACCAGTCCATAAAAAGTCTATTTTCCCTCCCAATGCTGTTCTTTCACCCAGCATCTGTGGAAACATTTTTGTTTTCTCCCAACTGTGTATCTTGTTCCCTTTGTCTTCTCTTCCACAAATAGTCCCGCACAAAATACTTTCCAGACCTTCCTTTGTGGCCTACATCTTTACATTACAGCCTCTGTTAAAATAGCCTTCAAAGCCCCGAGACAAGGAAAAAGAAGCCTGTTTCAAGGTGAAGCCATGCTAAAAATGTGAGCAGGGAAGGCAAGAGGAAAGGGGATGGATATTTTACCTTTCAATTCCGTGTTACATCTGCAGTTCACTGTCACCTTCAAGGGGTGGCACAGGCCCTCTGCTTCCTGGGGCCTTTACAAACAGTGAAATAGTACATTTTGGGTTTATTTAAGTTAAAAGTGGGCTGAAGATTAGTTCCAAGAAAGTTTTTAAACTTGTATCAGTACCTGCCATTGGACCAGCACTGAATGTAAGGGAGCAGGAGAATCAATTGTGCATGGCTGCCTGCTCTGGTGTCCTTGGATCTTATCTGCAATATTAGATGTTCCTTTCTTTAGAGTGAAAATACGTACAGTCCTAAGAAGGCCTAGTGCCTTGGAGGGAAACAAATCACCAAGGTTTGAGTTGTGTTTTGAAGGAGATATAGTGCTCTGGTTTTATGTGCTGCAATAATGAGTTTTTCATCATCTGCTGCCTGGCTTTTCCATCCTTTCCTGCTGGAGTCCTGTGTTCCAGCAGAATAGGAAAGCAGCTCTGCAGGCTCTGGGAGGGGTGGGAATTGTGGGCTTTCCTCCTCTGTGAGCAGCACCTGAACCACTTAGCCATTACCTTTGGTTTCTGCCCCTCAGCAATGGCAGCAGTGCCATGAGGATCCCAAGGAACCTGTGACATGCCACTGGATTTCTGCTCAACTGCTCTCCCTGAGCAGCTCCATGGAGGGACAAGTGGTCCATGAAACATTAATGCATTAACACTGATATTAAATTGGTCACTGTATCCCCCATCTGCGGATCTCCAGGTGAAAAGATGCAAAAATAAGTGTGCAATTGTTTTTTTGCCTCTCTTGGATATGTCAACCTTTGACAGGTTGGTTCATTTTCCTCCTGACAGTTAGGAAGAGGAATTGTCCTATGGAAAATTTCATCTCTGATATGTCATCTGAACCTGAGTTCCTATATGCAGTGATAAACTGAATCATTCTCCTGAGGTCCCTCAAGCAAGTTCATTTAATGGGGTTATTTTGGTGGTTGTTCACAGTGTCTTGACCATATCCTGTGATATAAAGTTTTGGCCTCCCAGATTTAAATTGACTAGACTGTAGCAAGTACCTCCCTTGAGCAAAACAGAGGCTGCTTCAGGGTTTGAAAGCAGAGTTTACATAGACTTCAGGTCTGTGATCTGAAATCTGACTTTTGGGGCAGTGAGGAAGCACTGAAACAAAGCAGAATTTCAAAGGGAACCTGCCAGAGCAACCTGGTTTGCTCTCTGCAGCAGAATTAAATTCCTTTATTTCACAGCAGTGGCTACATGAGAACATTCATCCTCTTAATATTGTGCTTACGGCATCCAGTAAGTTTTAGTAGCTTTATGGTGTTGATTCCTCTGGTTGCTGCTAGAGGGGGCCCAAGCTGGAAAATGAAATGGTTTTATAGAGTTGTTATTCTAAGTTATTTAACAGTTCTTTAAAGGGTGTTGTGTTTTGAAGTCTTCTCTTTAAGAGGAGATTGCCATATTCAAATAGGAGACAACTGCTCTACCAATTTCCCAAACTCTGAAGATCTTTATCTTGGTCCTGAGGTATTTTCTGTGTGTATGGAGAGACATGTACAAAAAAGAACTTTCAAATTTGTATTTAAGCAATTATCTTCTACAGAAGATGCAGTTTTATTTAGGTGCTTTCAATGAATATTTGTACATTTGATGAGTCATGTTAATTAATACATTTCCCCTGCCTTTATTTTTAATCACTGTACGCAACATTACGTAAAGAAATCTTGCAAAGGCTTTATTTTTGAAAGTAATTTTAGTGGAAATTCTCTGTTTCCTGCATGCTTTCATTGCTGCCAGCAGAGAGCAGCGTCCACCCATCCTGCACAGCCTTTACCTGTATCCCACAGCACTGCCAGAGCCAGGAAGAAAATTCATCTGGTTTCTGTGGCACGGCTGTAATTCACGGCTTTAATTCAGGAGTGGCGGATTCAGCCGTGGGACAGAACTGTGGGATTTGCTCCGCGACTCAAGGGTTTGGGGGATTCAGGCTCTGCAGGATTCTTGGTCATCAGATAAAACATCTAGAATGGCTTTTCTGGCAAGAATTCAATGTTGTTGTGTTGTGTTTACGAAAAAAAAAAGAGTGGAGAGAAGGGAAATAAAGATAAGAAAACACCACTTACTGGGAGGGAGCTGCAGTCTAATTGCTGGGCTTTGAAGAACAACAGGCATCATCATCAATATTTGATTAAAAAAGGCCCGTGTGAAAAATGTAAAATGTAAGAGAGGAGTGTAAAGATTAACATAATCTTTTCATCTTCTCAGTTGAAAAGTTTTAAAAAGGAAATGATGCTAATGAGCCAAATTAACCCATTTACCTGCCTAATGTAATGTGTCATCTACCAGCATTTGGCTTGACACACTTTTTTCTGCTTTTAAAGCACCATTTTCAGTAGTAACTTTTCCCCATTCACTCCTCTGCAGTTTTGCCTGTTTACTTCCCATGTGACTGGTCTGTAAAAAAAATGTGGAGTTAACCTCATAAATTAAATATTCAGGCTTACTGGCTAATGAGCACAATATGTCAAATTTCACTGATCAAAATAACGCTCTTCAATAATGTATACACTACTCTGTAACAAAATCTAATTTTAGTGGGGGACCCGCAGGGTCATGGTTAGTCATGAGATAATTATGTGCCATAGGATGTGAAGGAATGAAATTGCTCCAAGGACACTGGTAACACCCCACAGAGCCCATGTGCTACATGCTGCCTTTTAGGGAGAATAAAGTGCTCCATTGTGTTCCCACTACTCCATTAACGCAACGATTTCTGCTTGTTAGTAACTGTGGAGCCTAGAGCAGATGCAGCCAAATTTATGGTGTCTTGCATTAATAATTGCTGGGTATGCTGACACCAGCTTTGCAGTGATACCACGCTCTCCTGAAGCTAAAATATCCCATTGTGAGTAAAAAAAAAAGATGTTTTGGGGCATTCTAAGCCAAACTTTCACTGACTGCAGAACTCAGCTGTTCACAATCCTGTGTGTCCACAGGCACTTTTTTTACCACTGATGACAACTCTCATCCTGTGCTGTGACAGTCACAAGGATTATATGAAGGAGGGAAAAATTACATTTGCAGGCTCCTCTTGGCTTATTAACCTCAGTTTAGAAATAGGCTAAGTCAAAAAGTAATTAAAGGAATAACTGGGTTTTAGGGAATTCCTTACCCTAACGTAGTCTTGCAGTCTGTAAAGGTATTTTAGTTTGGTTTTGTTTGAAGAACCTTCATTGAAAGTTGTATTAAGGATAATTTTTGTCTCCGCTAAAGGGATGTCAAAAGAGCTGCCTTTTCAAAATCTGAAGGCTTACATAAATATTTAAAAGGTTGTAAATGGCAGAGAAGCCAACAAATTTGTGAGAAATCCAGATCAATGAAAAATCACTCTTTCCATTTTTCATGTGGGTTCAAAAGGTAAAATTGAATATATTAAAAAAAAGAGGGCCTGAGTTCCTTTTTAGTGAGTTACACTGAGATTCACTGACCTTTGGAGCTGCTTGATTTCACAGCTCTTCTTTCAGAGGCCTTGGCTTGAAAAGCTAGAGGTTTTCCAAAGGAATTCAGATCAGACAGAAACTTATAGGATGTATATTGAAATTAGTGTGTTTTAATTTCCTTACGTTTACCATCCAGCAAGACAGACTTAGACATGCTTAAATCTCATTTGATCAACTGCATATTAATAAACGTGTTCCAGCTTTCTATGATCTTAATTTTGCTTCTACATTTTCTTCAGTGCTTTCATTCCTAACACATCCTTCCCTGCTGAGACGATCAGATATAGCCAGTGGATTGATTTAAATTCTCTTTTAAAACTGTTGGTGCATCTTCTACTTTACTATTTGTGCACAGCGTTGGAAAAAAGGCTGTGCTGAATTAGTTTGAGAAGTATCATTCAGGTCAAGTAATTAATACTGTAGTGTTGTGTAGGTTATTAATGCACTCACTGCTTTATTTACCTGCATCTATAGATCTTATATATATACACACACACATCTACAGAAGTGAAAATTTTTCTTTTTACTAACTTTGTTAATAAAAAGGAAGAGAAAAATGTCCTCTCACACAAGAGATTAATAAAAAAACCCGTTCTTGTTGTTGTACATGCAGAGCAGCAGATCCCAGTGCCTGAGAATCACAGAGCTCCCTGCCCAGGGTAAAGGATGTGCCCTCAAAGCTCATCTGTTTCACACCACAGCCCAAACACACCATTAATAAGGTTAGTGATTCACTTCTACAAGAGCTACAAAACACCACTTGTTGTAAGTTTTTATTTTTCTAGTTCCTTTGCTGCCAGGATGTTTGAATTTCTAGGCCTATTAAGTTTTCATAAATGCTCTAAAGTAATGAAGGGACTGCTGGTGTGTTTTTTGTGATCCTGTGCCCACTCCAGCCATGACATTTCATGAACTGATCCTGAGAAAAACTGCAGTGTCTGAGCTGGGGCCAGAGAAGCATGGTGATGCTTTACTGAAATTATAAGTCAGTGGAAATGTAGAGTTTATAAACTCAGCTTTTTAGCCATGATAGGGACAAGAGTTTAATCAGCTTTTACAGAATTTTTTTGAGAGCAGTGTTATACACAATATTCACTGCTTCTCAAATTGCTGCCAAGGAAGAAATGCATAATCATTGCAATATAATTTCCCAAACGCTGTATCTCTAGAGGTAAACTAGTATTTAGATAACTTGAAATTTGACCTCAATAAAATGCATTGTGTGTCAAGGCAAATCCTTTGTGGCCTGCAAAAATCATGAGTTATTCTGCCTAGTAGCATATTTCATTGGGATTTTTTTTTTTTTTTTGAGAAGAAGAGAGCTGCTTTGTCCTAGCCTGCTTTTTCTACTTCTTTAAAGAAGGTGAATAAATGAGCCTTTCCAGCTCTAAATATTACTGTTCCAGTTTAACGGAGGATTGTTTTACTGTTCTCATTTTGTCCGCCTCAAAAGCATCTGTGCACTTTTTATGTTGAGAAAACAGTGGAACTACAGAAGAGGTAGAAATAAAAGAAAAAACAACCAACCAACCAACCCCCATCTTGAACCTATTTTTGCTTTTCCTGAAACTTCCCTCTCTGCCAAAACTCTTCACTTTTCCCCCTGACAATGCACAATGCAAGGTGGATAGAAAAAGTAGGAATTTTGTGTTACGGCATGAATTTGAGCTCCAGATTAATTTAGGAGCACTTGTCTGCTTAATTTCATCAAGAGATTTTGTGTTTATTGTTTCCTTTTTTGTTTTTATGTTTGGTTGGTTTGGGTTTCTTTGTTTAGTTGGTTGTTTTTTCCCTATTCCCTGCTGTGTTTACGGATTCCATGGCTACGGGGGAAGAGCCAGCCCTTTGTTCCACATACTCATCTCCTGTAAAGCTCCATGGATGCTGCAGTTGTATAAATCAGTATTTTTACAGGTAACCAAAACCAAGGCTCTGGATACCAGGAAGAACCTTTGCCCTCTTACATCCTTCCCACACATGCCTAATTCCATGTAGAGTGAAAGCCACTTTTCCATTAGTTCAAACCCTAAAGAGATGGTGAGAAACTATTCTGGAAAAGGTTCTTAGAAAATCAGTTTTTCTACCATGCCAGTTTGCCACCGATTCCACTCCGTTTTCTTGGTCGCTTTGTTTATAGAGTACAGATTTATCTGGCTCTGCAAAAGAATCCCCAAGCAAAAGAGGAAGGAGTTATGGGATAAAGTTGGCAAGGAATCAGCATATGAAAATGCTTTTCCAATAGGGATACAGTTTAGACTAGAGAGAACCTCAGCTTTTCACACAGAAAAGTTAATTTTTAAGAAAGTATTTTATCACCTATATTTAAGAAGTATTTTATCACCTATATTCTAGGAGTTTCAGGAGTATTTCATCTGTTGAAACCTGCCAACAAGTCCATCTCTATTATCTTCCCAGGAAGACGCAATTGTCCATATTCAGCTGTAGATCCACAATCCTATTTATCAGCAGTTGCTTTTCCTCCTGGTTTTCATACCTTTTTTTCCTTCTTTGTGGCCAGCTGGGGTTGGATGCTCTCAAATGCCTGTGTGGAGGGATCTTCCCCAACTCTGGGTGTTTGCACAAGCACTTCTGTGCTCACAGTCCTACTTGGGATTAATTAAAGCTGAGGGGTTGAGAGGTGCTGAACATCTTACAGTGTAAAGACAGCCTTCCTCTCTTGATCCCCAACAAAGATGAGTTTTAGAGTTCCTTCTCACACTCAGGTTTGCTGTTCTTGCCTGCAGAAGGGGAAAATACTTTAAATGTGCTTATGTTCATGCTAATTAGACAGTGCTTAGGCTGAAGTGGAGCTCTCAGAAATTAACTCTTCCAGATCAGGATAAATATTGCTTATAACCCTAATATTGCTAAGAGTCCAATGAAAATTTCAGCACACTTGGTATTTTTAATGGTTTTAAATGCACAGGTTCCACTGCCCCTGAGCCACTGGAATCTGTGAGCAGTATCAGGTTTTGGCATGAAATTGGTGACAAATATAGGCTAAAGTAAAGACAGGAAATGCCCCCAGTGCTTCACTTGGAGAAAAATGCCCACTCCCTGATGTAATTTAAAGATCTGTAAGTCTAATATGGCTTACGTCTTATTATTTTCATACCAACTATTACTAAAGCCTAGATAATGCCTAATAAACAAGTCCTTTGATCATCTTGAAAATGACAAACCTATTGATGAATTGAATTTTCCCCAACAAGATATTGCTGTATTGAATTTAGCACTCTGTTTTTAATAAACAGAGAGCTTCCAGAATTGCTTGCTATGACAGTCTTGAAAGTAGGGCATAAACAGCCTTGGCAAAGGGCTGAATTTATAAGGGAAGCTTTTACTGGAGCTCTAATCCATTATCCCTCCATTGTTGACACTCATTTGCAATGAGAACACTGAGCCAAAGTGCCCAAGACTTCCAGATGACATTTTGGCTCACAGAGGTAGGACCCCCAGCTCTGTAAAGAAATGTGTTAATCAGTTATAGCCCATTGGTTCTTTACCCCAGCCAACTGGTCCGTTTTGGAACCTTCCCCCTCTTTCCCAATTCTTCTCCCCATCGGCCAAGTTGTGAAACCCCACCCTTAGCTACCCTATATAATCCCTTGCCCCTGAGACCAAAAGCTCTCTTTCCCTGTGGACTTGGTGGAATGAAGAAGTTTTCCTGGAGCTCGGAAAGACCTCGTCTCGCTTTAACTACTTCACATCACTCAGGGGGGCAAACACGGCTCTGCTGCTCAGGCAGCCTCACTAAGAGCAAAATGCTGATGACTTTGCACCTAAGGGTGCACAAAGAGCTGAATCACTCTCTCTGAGAGTCTTTTTTAGAGAGTCTAGGTGTCTTTTTTAAAGATGCTTCTAGCGAGGAAGGGGACAGCACCTTCACCACTAGACCAGGCTGCAACACCCTCCTGCCCCCTGTCCCAGCACTGCTGTTTGTAAATGTAATTCTGGAACAAATGCACGAATAAAACAGCCCCAGCTGTGGCAAAGAGATTGAACAAACCCTCATGAAACACAGAACAAAGCATGGATCAAAACCCTGGATGACTTCACATACTTTTAATGAATATTTCAGCTGAAGGTATCAGCCCACAGAGATTAATCCTGGGCATTCCAGCATGAGGCTGCAGTAAGAGCTAACCTACCAATATGCTGCTCCTAGCAATTCAGAGACCTAAGACTTAATCTACATCATCTAGAAAGCATGTGTGCAGAAAATGTGTAATGCCAGATCTTACTATAAAAAAGAAGATTAAGGCTGAAAAAGGATTAGAAATTAATTAAGGAGCTTCTTCATGTTTCCTGATATCCTTCTGATCTGTGACCAGCCTATCTTCAGAGCCTCTGCTACTGATGCAGTTGTTAGTGATAGTTCAAATCAGAAACACTACAAAGGATTACCATTAAGCTTTAGGAGGAGCTGCAGCCTGGTGGTTTGGGGTTTATTTTCCAGTTCCACAATTGCAGATCTATTGCAGGGATCAGGGGGAGAGCTGCAGGCTGGAAGCTCAACTCCCCAGGCTCACACTACCAGGAGCAGCAGCTCTTCGGTGGTGCCACTGTGGAGCTACAACAGGGAGCTGATTTCCCTTCCAGAGGAGCAGCAGAGCCCTGACACAGCCCCAGCCAGGGAAAGGGGCCAACAAAACAACAGCGAGCCCCGAGCTCCTCTCTGATCCATCTCCTCTGTTCTCCAAGGATGAGCAAAATAATCCTGGGCTCAGTTTTGTGAGGGGGATGGCTGCGGGCTGGTTTTGCATGGTGCTAGATGATGGTATAGACACACTACACAACAACAAAAACAATTTAGACACTGACGAGAAAAGTTACATCCTAGGAATTTCAATTCAAGCTTTGCAGTGAGCTCACTGGAAGTCTTAAACTGCGTGTACTCCACTTATAGGTTAAGAGTATGCATCAGGGAAGAATTAATTCAGATTGATATTAATTAATTATAGTAATATTAATCAATTTTTATCTACAGCTTTACTATGCAGACAGTTTCTTACACATGACACTAGGCATATTTCCATTTTCTGGAACCTAGTTGTACTCTTAAGATTCAACCTTTACCCCAGTTGGACAGAATGATCATTATTTTGTTTGGAATTCCCAGCTAAATTTCCACAATATGGAATTAACGTGACTGTAAGAGATATTCTATAAACAGGGCCCTCAAGCTTGTTTCAGTGGAAATCAAATGAATTTTATCACGTTTGTGAACACACAGCCATATGCAGGTTCTGAAGTAGAGAGGGTATCATATATGCACTGACAGCATTTATGAAAGCAAGTGACAATAAAAGAGCAGTAAACAATTTTTAGAGAAAGATTAGACAGTTCAGTTTCAAATGAAAACTCTAGAAGTGAGCAGGGAAGAGCTGGCTCATCAAGCAAAAAGGTTTTTCCCAATTGTGTGTATTCCAGCACAAACAAACATTGCCCCTGAAGCCCCTCTAAACCCACGACACTGATAAATCAGCCAAAAAAAGAAGCCCTGAATATTAAACAGTTGCTTCAAAAAATGTTAATGGTATCTGAAATCTACTGTTATTACTATGAGATGCAACGTGATTCAACATGAACTGAGACAAAAATCAAAGCGTTGACTTCTTTGTACAGAATGTTATTACATGAGTAATTACACAGAGTTATCATGCTCAGCCCCGTGGAATTTGCTGCATTCCCGTTTCCAGGACAAATTCACAGGTGGAGTGTCTCCTTTCTTGGAAACATCTCAGGGATTGGTTAAGTTTCCATTTTCAGCTGCAGGTTCCCACATTTCCATATTGCAGACTTGAAAATTTCTTCTATTTTAACTCTTGTGGTACAATGTTTTTAGGGATAAAGGAGGACCCTTTTTTGCATCCATACTGACACATCCCTCGGATCCCAAAGGACTCTGTCCCCTCTTCCTCGTGCTTGGCTCCCTGTCACCAAGATGTGCAGGACAGCTCAGCCTTGGTGCTGAAACCTTTGTGTTTTCATGAGACGTTGGTACCAAACGGGCTCTGCTTCCACTTTAACACATTCCAGAGAAACAAAATGAGATCAACAGTGAGCCTGTCCCTGCTGCCTGATGTTCCCAGGCAGAAAACCTGGAGCTGCTGCTGGCAGAGATGGCCCTGGAGCCACAAACAATGTGACCCCACTGGCGGATGATTGACTAAATCTGTTTTGCTGGAGAGCTAAATCTAGAAAGTTGTTTTAAAATTTTCTGAAGCTGGAGCAGCTCTGGGTCCACACTGTCTCTGACATGCAAGGGGGCTGCTTTAAAACTGCTGTCAAAGGATGTTATTTTTGCCAAGGCCCCCAATGACTGAGATCTCTGCAATCCCTGCAGTATGGTGCATTGATAACTAGGGAATTGCCTCTTTATTGTTCTAAAGCAAAATCCTATTTACAGCAAAACCTGTCACTTCACAGAATCCACAGACTTCTAATGAGAAAAATTTTTGCTTATTGCTAAAAAAATATAGTGGAAAGTATAACTTCAGGGAATATTTAACAATACCTGCAAAATACAGGATTCAAATCTGTCCCGTATTTAAATTCATATGTTTGGTTTTTTTATTATGAGAAATACAGCTAGCAGCTTTTCCTCTCTTCTAACATTAGTGTGCGTCATGCGTGTGCAAATATTTATCATTACCTTCATGAGTCTCTTTCTCTTTTTGACCACAAGAGCTATTCAGCTTCTCTAAGTATTCTAACAATTATGTAAAGATGCCATTTGAGAACCCTGAACTGTAAATTTTCTCCGTATGTGGCACATCCAACCTCCTGTTCTCACATATACATACAGATGACTGGATCAAAGTATGTTACATTTCACACAGCAAACCAGTTTCCAAGAATTACCATATAAACATCAGGTGAAATGTAACACAGCCTAAACAGACCTCATTAAAATGTATTTATCAAATAACTTTTGTCAAGTGCAATGGACTCAAGGAAGCCTCTTGCCATTTATTTGAATGAAGCCTGGTGCTCTTTTTATTGATGCCAATGGGGAATTGACTGATTGTCTTCTCACGGTGGATTTACTGCTGTATAAATTTACTGGCTTCAGCAGGGCTACTACTTCTGATTTACACTGTTGTGAGAGGAGAATCAAACCTGGAGTTTACAGCTGAGGATTTGTACCAGATGAAGCGTTCAGAATGCACAGGGAAATGCTCCTTGTGAAGATTAGTGGTTATTCTTTATGTGTAGATCACTTGCTTTCCTGCTTTGAATACTCAGTCAATGACCATTTATAGCAGAGCACATACAAATCAGGCTTATGAGGTATTAAATCAGATTTAGGGTAAATTTTCAACTTGCCTTAAACAACATGGCTGGAAAATGGAGAGTGTGTTTGCTTTGACAAGTCAAGTGGCCACTCACCCCTTGTTAGCACAGGCACACAGGAGCTATGAATTTAGGCAAATGCATTTGCCTAAAAAACAATGGAGATCACATGGCAATTTAGTCCTCATACCTATAGTTTGATTTGAAACAAAATATTTCATGGTGTCTAAATATTTTTTGTTCTTTATGATTCAATTTATTTTTTTTTTAATGAAACATCTCCTGGCAGTACAGATTTGAGGATTATTGGCAAATACAGAGTTTTGTTCATTTACAATGACCTAATTAACATGCAGGCTTCCTGTAAAAAAATTAAACAACACAGGTTTTGGACTCAAAGATCAGCTGGAATTAAGCTCTTTCTACTGAGGAAAGAGGCACCACCCCATCCCTATTTCTTGTGAAATTTTCAGGTCTAAGCAAAGCTTAAAGTCTTAGTTTTGATGACAGGACTCTGCAGTGAGGCTGCAATGACAGACACCATGTCACCCCAGGAACAAGAGCCCACACAGAGCTCCCAGTGGTGCCCCTTTCTGTGCAACCTTTTTGGGGACAGCTTTAGAATCGGCCAAGGTTCATCACATGCTCTGTGCAGGACATCCCAAAATGCCCAAAGGAATGCCCTGACTGGGCCCTTCTGAATATGCTGAGGAGGATGACAGGCTTGAGCCCTTATGCTCAAACACCAGAGGCTTTGTATTTAAGAGTTTCAGGAAGAACCACACATTTTATAAGCAAGTTAAGATGCAACACAGCTTTTCTTGGTCGTTTAGGATGGGTAATTTTCCAACAGCAGATGTGTGAGCAGCACTGCACAGATAAGGCAGCTTCATCTCCAGAGCAATCTGCCATGAGCAGGGAGGGTGTGCCAGGTAGGGGATTCATGGGAAACAGCTCAGTCACGTATCACTTCATCAGAACACTTGGGAAACAACCTTAAAGTCTGATTTTCCTTTACCTGACACTCTGCCTTCTGCACCCTGCCAAAGTCAGAGCTCTTGGAACACTTTTCCCTTTCAGTTTTGTTCCTTGTGTGCTCCCAGCATTTTCGTATCCCTCATATATAACATCCAAATGTGTGTGTGCATCTGTATGTGAGAGACCTGGTTACTTCTAGACCAATTTACTTTAATTGCCTCTAGTCTTTATCTGAAAACTGCGTAAGAGTTTACAAGGATTTACTTTGATTGGGAAACTAAACACAAGACATTGTTTAAGAGGGGTTTTATCTATGGAACAAAGCTGATTTATTGCTACATAAACTGATACCAACTGCAGTGTAGACAGGACCCTTGGATCTGGAGCTTTGCAAGCATCAGTGGGAACTGGGGGAGTTTCAAACCAGGTCTTTTTCACTCAAATGATGACAGCATAGGCACGTATCATTTATTTCATGCATCAAGGGAGATTTGAGGCCTAATCACTCAGAAAATGCAGACCTCAGTCCTCAGCTCTCCCGAATAAAACAAGCCTTCCCTCAGCTGTGTGGATGGCTGAAGATTCCCCCCAAATGACCACAGACCTTTCAAAAGCTGGCAGCTCACACGCTGCTCTCCAAGGCGGAACATTTGTGCTTGGATTCCCCCATGGTCCTTCCCTGCTCGTTCCCTCATTCAGGATGTGTTTTGAAGTGCCAGAAATATGCACAAGGCAGCTCTTCCCACATCAATAGAGACAGTGCTGCTGGGATATCTTTTCAAGTCCTGGGAGTCAACATAACAGCATCTCTGCCTTGCCTTGTTCCAGGCAGCTGAACAGACAAATACAGCTAAAAACGGAGAGTCAGAGAATCAGGATTTTACCAGCAAGTGAATGGCATTAGTGACCCAGTGTAGCCGAGGCTGCCTGCCCAGAGACCTTGAGGAAACTCACTCTGTTCCTAAACACTCACACAGTGTCAGGAACCACAACACAAGCCAGAGTGTCCTCAAGCATATTAATGACTTAAGGGGACATGCTCAGTGTGTGGAAGAACTCCTCCCAGCCAGTCTGGGGGAAGAATTCACTAATGATCTGAGTAGTTGCAATTCCACGATTTTGCTAAGGTTCATATGGTTAAAATCTTGAATAAACATACGCTGAAACCAGCCAAGTAGGAATGTGTGTAATAGCCGTGGTGGGGGCAGAGCAGAAGGGTTTTAAGAAAACACTGGTTTGTTTCTCACACAGTGGAGAGAAGAAGCTTCTAAGATGTGCTCCAAAATGCAGCTTTTGGTCACATGCCCAAGGGAGCCTGAGCTGTTGAGGCCCAGCTCCCAGCAGGGAAAAGAGGTGGAAGGTGGCTCCTCTATTGTTTCCAGAGGAATATTTCCCTTCCTGCTGTCCCCAGACTTTGGGAAAGATCTCGCTAACCTGCACTGGGCTGGCAGTGACACACAAGGACATCAGTCACCACAATAACTTTATCACTTCCTTGCCCCCTTGTAAAATGATATTGTGGAAGAAAAGACATTTGGTAGATTATCTGCAACTGCAATGAATCTAATGCTTTTGGATTATTTACTACTGAAATGAATCTAATGCTTGTACAGAACTTGTGAAGAATAGTCAGGTACACCTGACAGTTTATAAAAATATCATTTTTTTCTTATGCATTCCCTTGGCAACAAACTGTAATAATCTAGAAAATACTAAGGAAGTATCTAAGCAACAGAAGAGAACTTGCAAACATTTACTATATGACTAACTGCATCACAGTAATTGGATTTCCCTAAATCAAGAGGAAGAATTAAATTAACGGAGCAATAGTTTGACAAGTTTGGCTGCAGTTAATAGACATAAGCAAAATCATTACTTAAGCATATTGTTAATTATGTTTGAATCAAGAATAAATTGAGTGATAGCTGTTAATTAGGCTTGTGTGCACAAGAAAATAGGCAATACCATCCCAGCAGGCTATAAATATGTGTGCTTGCACGATGCTGAGAGGTGTGGGTGAGGGAACAGGAGAGCATGTGGCTGTGAGGCTGGAAGCAGGTGCCTTGCCTGCTTGGTTGCAGGTCAAAGTTATTTTATTTAATCCAGATGAATGAACAGAGGCTCAGGTTCTGCTGTTAGTTCACTCTGGGCCACTGACTTCCCCATTTTTCAATTAGACTTGCCGGTGAGAAAACCCAGAGAAGATTCATGATCCTGATGAAGTGCAATCCTCACACTCACTTTTTGAGAGCCAAGGATCTCAGTCCCAGAGAAAGTTCAGAAATTTCTGCTCCCACTAGTCAGTGGGACATTAAAATTCTTAAAGCTTCTAAAAACTAGCTCTCCAGTCTAGGGTAGAAGAGAACTTCCATGATACAATAATAAAGATATTAATCATGCACCAAGGAGTGCCAAACAGCCGTTATTGTAGGAAGGAAAGTGTTGAAAACCATCTAAATTTCTCACACGTTACAGTGCCTAAATGCACTGCTTTACCTTTTTCTGATAGGAAGTATTTCTAATGTCTGCAATTTAGTTCTTACTATTTTTGCTGCTTCCCATTTCCACGGGTTGAAGAAAATTAAAGGTTATCATTAAATTGCACAAGTTACAATTTAAAAGAAATGTCAGTCAGTATTAAAGTAGTTTAAAAACTGAACAGATGTTGATAGCTAAATTATTATATAGAAACAGTCTATCTGTGGAGAAAAGACAGTTTTCTCCTCCCTGGTGTCACCAGGCACTCACTCCCTTTCACTTGTGACTTCTTTTCTCCTGCTTCATGCCTGACCTTTCTTTGTCAAGTGCTCATTGAAGGTGAGGTTTGCATTTATCCACCCCCTGGGCTCCCATCTGCTTCTGAACCATCTGAGACCCAGACACGCTCCCGGTCACCAACCTGACAGACACGGGCAGGTTTTATCTGCACTTTGCTTTTCATTGCAACCACTGGCAGCCTGGAACTCTTCAATGAGAGAAAAGTGAGCAGATTGGAGATGTCCCACTCATGATGTGCCACGGGACAGAGTTCAGATCCCGGGATGTTCTTTGGATCTGTTCTCATGGCCCCAAAGCAGGTTCAAGGTCGTGTTTATGTCACCCTCAGTACAGGCACGCCACATGTGCTCTGAGCAGTCTCCAGACACCCGGAGAGGGCTGTGTTTGCTGCAGTGTTTTGAGCCCAGGAATTCAACCTGAGAACAGCAGAAGCTGCTGGGGTTTCAAAAACAGTGACACTTTGTAGCCCTGGTTCCGTGCCTGAGATGTTTTGGTTTTCTGAAATTCTTCTCCCAGAGAATTTTCTGTAAACAGGAGAAATGGTTTTGTAACTGTAACTTTGTTATTCATTCCTTAGCCTAGGAGGAACTTCTTCTTGATGTCCCTCTGGTCTGACCAGTGTGACTGAAGAGGTTTGTCTTTGTGGTCTGTGACCAAATTGGTCTGTGTAGAACAGTATAAAAGGGAGACACATCCCAAAAATAAAGGAGTCATTTTCAGCCTTCTGAATCTGGGAGTCTGTGTCATTGTGGTGTAAAACAGCATCAAGAATTTCCAAGCCACCTACTACTACTACTTTGAAAATCCGACTAAAAAGCCAAGTGCATCCAAAATATCTGTTATTATCTGATAAGGTGTGATTTATAATAAATATCAGACATTCACAGGACTCACCTACACATTGAAATAAAGAAAACAAGATACATCAGCAGCAGCTATCATTGGTTCTTTTCGCTTTTTGGTCACTCCAAATTATTCCAGACTCCCGAGAAACACACTGAAATAATGAGTGGCTCAAGAAATATATGGTGGGTGTCTTTTTTTACTGACTTTTACTGTTGCTGTGTCACATTTCCATATTTTTCTTACATATCCATTGGGAACAAGCACTTTTTTTTTTTTAATACAGAGAAGGCTTCCTTTTGTGAAAATCCACTTTTTAGACTAAACTTCAGGACTTGGAGCAATTACAGGAACTGAGAAGCTGTGTTATCATCACACTGGAAATCAGGCTTGAACACTGAGGCAGCGATCAAAAAGAACAGAATTCCTATTTTTACTCCAGATATTACTAGGAAAACTTCCCCATAAAAGAGGGCTCAACTTTAAAATAAAAATCTGAGAAAGGACGTGAATAACCCCTTGTATTTAAAGCACAACTTCCATGATTATAATTGGTAAAGTGAGGGAAAAGCATTCAAGCCCAAGCATAGATGTCTCTTCTCCCAAAAGCCAACCAAGCTCAGCACAACTGAATTAAACAGCCATGAGAAGAAAGCAATAAAAAGACTGAAGGAAAAAGGAGTTATAATATATAGGATGTATTTAAAGTCAAATATAAGGAAACAAAATTATGCTTTGAAAGCACTCAATGAAAAAGTACTCCAAGAAATCAGAAGGCAAGTAAGATCCTGATTACTAAGTAATGTTAATTAATAATAATGGGTAGGTCTCTTCAGGAGGAAAACAACCTACGGTTAAACAAGGAAGTTCAATTACTATCCAGTAATTAATTACTATCCAGTGTTTCTAAATATCATGATGCCTTGGAAATGCAGATTCATGGATTCTGATTCCTGATACCCTGAGGTAAATACACAGTAACTGCAGCAAAATTATGTGGACTCAGCCAGCCATAACTGAAAGCAGAATTTGGCTGTAATCTATGACTGGTAATTCCCACTGAGTTGATTATGCTGTTTCAAGATCAATCAATGATGTGCTAAAAGAAGAGCCTCTATAAAAATGTCAGTGCAAACAAAAGGGAAGATTAGGATGATTTCCCCAGTGCTGATGGAGTTCCTGGTGCTCCAGATGCTCCTCAGCTGAGCAGCCAAAGGCTTTTCCCTGCTACCTATGAAGGCATTTCTGAAGAACAAGCACTTTGCTGCAAGCATCATTAAATTAGGCAGGATCCCAGGAATTTTGAAGGCACTTTCCAGGGTGGTCGCTCACCCAGGAAAGTCATAATTTTCCACTTCCTTGTTATAAATGGCAAAACAGTTGAGGATAATAACGAGAGCCCTTGGGGAATGTTTCCAGAAGATGTGCAAACTGCATGCCAGGTCTCCGTGCTGCTGCCTGCTGCCTACTGGAAGAGCTTCCCCAAACTCAAGAGGAAAGGGGGTGAAATAGCAGGAGGTTGGAACTGAGCACCCCTCTGTATTACAAACTCCAGCACCTTGCCCAGACATCACCAAAGACGGCTTCTGACAACTGCCCAGCCACAGCAGCCTCTCCATGGGAGCGTTATTTAATGTTTAAATGTTGTTTCCCAGTTCATATTTTACCCTCAACACCAAGTGGTTGAGGCACCACCTGTAACCAACCCCGATAAAATACCAGCAATAGAATTGTGATGGCCAAAAAAAAAGAGAAATCAGAATACTTCAAAAATAATTCTGCTGTTTTTCTCTGCCTCTGAAACTCCTCACTAGTGATAGGAAACCTTTTCCTACCTACAAGACCTTGGGTGAGACAACACTCACTGCTCCAAATACCAGAAGTTTTGGGTTGCTGGACGAGGATCTTGCTGTGAGAAGTGCGTTTTTCATTCAGATGTCTTTGAAATCCCCTGCACACCCCTCCACGTCCCCATCCATGCTGCTGCCCACACACACAGTGATGTCAGATCTTTCCATCTCTGCCCTCACATTGAGTGGTTCCCCATATATGAACTGAATCACATTGAGTGGGGGTGAGGAATTTGCTTTGAAAGCACACCTGGGAGCTGAACTGACAGTCTGAAGTAGATGCACATTTTCACAACTCCAGATGATTTTATAGGACTAGGTTGCGAATATTTTTGCTGGAAATATTGACTTGCTGCATTAGAAAGTCTAACCAGTGCAATCGTGGCAGCTGCAGGTGTTTATACAGTTACCAATGGGTTATTAAATCTCCTCAAAATCAATGACTGATCTCCTGGAAATGGATTTAAAAAGCTGGGGAGGTGCATAAACAGCCAGGGGAATTATACAGAAACCATCCGATATTTTTTGAAAATCTAATTAAAGTAATTTGACCCCACTGAGACCATAATAGCAGGGACATCAGAGAAGGAGCAGTAATTTACCTTCCTTCCCATTGATTTCTGGAATGTAAATGGAAGCGACAGGTATTTTTAGTCCATCTTAAAAAAAAATAGTTTATAATTAAAGCTTTATCGGTGTTCGGGGAGAAGAATCTACACAACATTTTAATTTGATTTGCTGCTCACTCTATTCACATGTTTCAGCAGTAAGTAGATTATTAATAGCAGTAAAGATGGGCTGGTCTGTGCTGTGGAGTTTCAGCAGGCTGTGCTGGGTTTTACACAAACCTGTCGATGCCACACACAACGTCACCATTCTGGAGCTCCTCAGAGACACGGATCAGCAAGACATCCCCTCATCATTTACTGCCTGGCATTAACTAAATTCATAATATTTTGCCTGGCATTAACGAAATTCCGCTCCTGTTTATGCCCTGTTGGTTTTGCTTTCAGAACATTCCAGGCACATTGTTGTTGCTCTGCCTGGTTCTGCTCTCAGTAATAGAGCAGCAGCATTAATTTAAACTGGGGTGTTCTGGCTCTCTCCATGGCTGAGGATGTGCACAAGGCTGGAAATTCAAAGAATGGAATCCCAGCCTCCAAGCAAATACAAAATTCCTATTGATGTCCTCCTGGGATTTTAAAGATGGGATAGTGAAGCATAACATGAAAAATGGCTTAATTTTGCCTGCTGCATCTTTTTCAGGAGTTGAACCAGAAACCTGTTGTAACTTTGTCTTTGTGAACACAGTGACAGAATGGGACCTGAAGTAGTAAGAAGTAAGAAATGACTTGACTCAGTTGCCAGGTTGGTTTTTAGACAAAGCCTCTAATGTTGTGAGGAAAGTGGCATTTCTGAAGCACCATTTAACGATGCAGGTATTTAATTGAAAATATATTTTGTAGAAACTAGGAAAATTACTTCTGATTTTACCTGAATCATGTTACAACCACAATTAAATGCTAAGATTTCACCAGGTTTTAACTGTCTCTCTTTTGGGTCAGCCACATCTGGTAACATACCAGATGCACTTTATCTTTGAACAAAATGAGCTTTCCAGCTCAGTGTCACAGTACCCTTGGCTGTACTCTAGCCCTTATTCCAGAAGAAAAATTTGGGTTTGGTATTTTAAAAGTCACCTTCTCTCCACTGCATTTATCTGCCCAAGTTGGACAGCTGCAGTTAAACTCACTCCCACAATTGATCACACACACACAAACACACACACACACAGAGTCTCTTTCTCTCCCTCTATCTCCCTCATACTACTCAAGCTTGTTTCTGGCAAATAATAGATTTTCCTTTACATTTAAATCTGTGTTTTAATTTTGGTTCACTCTCTCTCAAAAGCAAAAGCCTACAGTCTCCCTAGTCCTAATTTTTGTTCCATTTGCCTCTAAACTGCAGGGTAGATATTCAGTGTTATGACAAAGTGAAGCACTTAAGGAAAAATTCCTATCAGAAGTCTTGTTTTTCAGAAGTAAAAGCTAATACACAGTTTTGAGAGAAACGCTGCAGTTGCAATCCTGTGCACATAATGCAACTATTTATCATTGTTGGGCACTTTTGACTGGAGGATTCAAGATTTACTTCATCGCTTCAAGACATTTACAAGAAGATAAAGGAGAAAACATTTGATAAAAGATAATCCCATATGTTATAAATAATGACTTCTCTGGTGTCACCATAAAGTATCTTAAAATAATGAAGCAAGGTGAATAATTCACACTATTTTCTCTTGGCTTGAAAAATTGGATTCTTTTTTAGGACCTAAGGGAACGATAAATTTCAGTCCCAAATGAGCAGCACTGCAGAAAGCCTTCAACTGTTATGCAAACACCTACATGAGTAAGGGAAATAAGAGCCAAACCCAGTGATTGCTGCCATTCCCTGCTTGCACGTTATGCCAAACCAGTATTACCATAACACAGTCTGGTGAGGTGTGCTCCACCAGTTTAATAATTTTTAAAGTCTGCTCAAGCCATTTTCAAATAACCCTACACTGGTTTATCAGTTCTGTTACAATTATTATTCCAGTGACAACTGAAGTATCACAGCAGCAATCAACCAGTTTGCTCCCACGTTCTAAACCTGTGCTTTCTTTTTCCACAGATAGTTTCTTTCCTCAGAGAAGTGGTGGCTGCCTTAAGTTCTTCGCTAAATTTGTAATTTGTTATTGCATCTAGTAGTAAATACATTTATTGTAAAATCCACTGTGGGTGCAACTAAATAAAGCCAGATGCTGAATTTCTGTTACTTCCTTTGCAGCAAGGGTGACACAGTGTATGGACAACTCAAGAGGTTAACACTCTAATAAAATTCAAATCAACCCCAGTCAGTTGGTCTGATGCATTGTCTGCTAGGTTTGGGTAACCCTATCCAGAAATAAAGAGCCTATTTGTTGGAATAATAAGTATTCGTATCAGTGTACTTGTGAATTGTTACACACAGACATGAAATCACATGTGAAAGACAAACTAAGGCCTAAGGAAGGGAAATACCTGCCTATTTTAATAATATTTCCAGGATTAAAAGCCAAATAGGTAAAAGTAGCCTATTAACATTAAAGCAATTGCCTACAAAATTGAAAATCAAATCCAGGTATTAGAACATTTATTATCCTTTTAACCCCTCCCAACAGCATAGGGATTAGTCTTCCCCAACTGAAACAATTAAAAAATGAAATCAGAAAAAAACCTCTCAGATTCTAAACTTGCACAAACATCTATTCCATCATGTCAGAAAACCCCTTGACACATTATGCAATGGACAGGAAAGAAGATTTTGACTGTGGTAGTGCACCGTGATGGTAGAAAAGCAGCTCTTGGTCACCAAACATGCCAGCTGCACTTTACCATGTACAAGTGGCTTTTCCAGCAGAAAAGAAGGGTTTTCAATGCCAAATGGGTCCTTAAGAATATGATTCCTCCTTGTGGCTTTGGAATATTTCTGCTGTAATCTGGATGGAGCTGCAGGGTGCAGGTGCAAGAAGACCACGGCAACTGTGGGGGAATGACAGGCTCCTCTACCTTCTCACTGGCACAGAAAACTGGATTTTATTCTTAATATTTAGCAGTTTTCTGTGAGGCTGCAGATATATAACTGCTTCTTTCCTCTTGTCTGAGGGCTGCTTATCTTTGTGTTGCACATGGACTGCAGGAGGGATGGGGACAACCCGGATTTTGCTGGTGCCACCAGGACACGCTCCTGTGAATCCACGGCCTCTGAGCCTGAGCCAAGAGCCTGCAGCTCCAGCCAGGCTGTTTCATGACCAGCACGTAAAGCTGCACACCAGGAGCTCTCCAGTTTTGATGTTGCATCCACGGCTCTGTCAGTGAGCAGTATTTGGGTTAATAGGAGCATGAGCTGACCACTGACTCCTCACAGATTTGGATGCAAACCCTTTCCTTAGGGCCTGTTGACAGCTCAGTGCACAACTTCATCAATTCTCCCCCTGCTAACAGCTTGGTTTGGCTTGCAAATCGTGCCCAAATTGAAGAGGTTTTGATGAAAAATAAGCCTCATTTTCTTGGCATTAGGCAAGGCAAGATTACAAGTTTCCTTTGGAAATGAAAGGTGGAAGTGGTTTGCTTGAGATGAATTCTCTAGGTTTTGGCTCAGTTACAGAATAAATTCCAGGAGAAACAGCCTCCTCCAACCCCAAATCAACACTCTTCAGCAGGAAAACAACTCCATACAAACAGCAGCTTGGCAACTGCCCGGAGTGAAATCCTGGTTTTGCTGAAAAAAAAGAGACTTCTACCACGGATTTCAGTGCAGCCAAACTTTCTTTCCAGGCCATTGGAATCCCTGTCTCACAGCTGGCTGCCCAGCTTTCAAAGCACCACGGAATGGCTTCTGGCAGTCGGATGCTGCTGGAATACAGGATCCCCCAGGCCTGCCTGCTGCGTTTCCTCAGCCAGAGCTGCTCTGAGGCACCAGCAGCTGCAGGCTGCCAGTGCAGACACATTTCCTGGGCAGGAAAGGGATTTTTCAGGTTTGTGTGCACTGCCAATCTACAGTTACAGCTGCTGGAGACCCAGCACAGCTCAGTGTGCTGATCAACACCCCACATGTGGGATTTTCGAGGAAATACCATGTTCTGGTATTTAACTGACAGTAAACACAACTGCTCACTGCTCTGCTTAATGACCATGGCATAAAAGAATGTCCTCAGGTAGGAGATTCCAGCAGGCTTCATGTTGACTAATTCCTTATTCAGTCACTGACTTTTCATTCATTTTTCAGCAAGAGAACTGGGCTGATGGGATTTGATGCCCAAGTTTTAAAAAAAAAACCTACCTAAATCTGTCTTCACATCCGAATTTTTCTGACTTACAAGTCATAAGAAACACAGGCATCTCTTCTATCCTAAAAATATAATTTTATGATATCCTTGAATCATCAATATATGATGAATCAGGAATGACCTGATCACTTCAGTGGATGTTCTCCAAACCATTAAGAATATTTCCAACAGATTTATTTCTTCTGCTGTATTTTCTCCTTTAGGATTTCACATCTAATTCATAAACCTTTCTTTCATACTGATATAATATCCTTCTTCACCTGAGGAAAATCCTACCCTGACTTGTGTGTGTAGTCGCCAACACTAGTCACTTACATTAGTTCATTAGTTTTCCCTCCCTTGCCATCTTTCTCGGCATTAAGAATATTAATTCTTTCTTGGCAATTAAGAATAAAGTTTAGGATATTCATACACACATGGATACATTTTCACCTTGTGATGGCCCTATATGGAATACTACAAAGAATAAAAATATTTTCAATCATCTCCAGCCCAATCCCTTAGAAGAGATTTAAGGAAATGTGTGTGGGTGATCAAGCTACTACTGCAGGAGTCTGGAATGACTGTGTATTTTGAATTTGAATGGATTTTTTTTTTGCTACCTTTCAAGTTCAGAAGATGTTTCACAGTGTGAAGTCTTTAAATTTAGGACAGGGTTTGTATTTTTTTTTTTTAATCTCTCAGAAAACAGTAATTGGAAAGATCTCATGCTTCCACATAAGGAAGTTTATAAAAAATAATTTTTCCTTTATGTTCAACTTTGTTTGATGAGTTCTTGTGGATGATCTTGACAAATCAGATTTTCTGCTCCAGAGCTTGCAAAACCCCATTTATTGTAGAAAGAATTTAATCTTTAACATAGTTGGATTCAGCCCTGCACTGGGCCTTTCCCTTCTTACTCTCTCTTTACTTCCAGTTTCTCATTACAGCTGTTTAAAACTGAACGAATAAGCATAAAAAAGCGAGAAAAGTACCTTGTCCAAAGGCGAAGTTACTGTTCCAGACTGGTTTCAGCTGCAGAGTCCTTGCAGTGCATCAGGATTTCTGCCCTGCTGCTGAATTTGGAGGGCTGGAATGAGTTTATGGGGAGTGAGAGGTGACTGAACGGCGCTGTGCCAGGAGAATTCTTTGTGCTCATTTAGCCATCCCTGACTCCAGCCCTGGGCATCCAGGGCTTGGCCGCCATCACATTTCAATTAGGGAATGGTCCCCGGCCCCACCAGGGACTTGTGACTGTTGCTCAGCCCAAATTGTCAGAGCAAAAGGCAATGAATGGTTAACTGTGCCTGGGCCGCTCTGGGCACCTCTCTGCATCCTCACGTGCATTTTAATATTCTCCTTCCCAGGGAGCTGTGGAGATGCAGAACGAGCTCCCTGGAGGAATTTGGGAATGAGCTGCATTAAGAAGTTGCCGATGCCTTGTGGGGAATCTCTGAAACACATTTTGTTTGGAGTCAATTCTTTATGTTCCCCGTAGCATATTTTCTCTGTCTCTTTTCTTTTGCACTAGAATCTTTATGAGAGAAGTTGTTGCCTTTTTGGGGGCAAGATTTCCATTACTGTCTCATCTCAGACTGAATTTCCATGTTTAAGCATATGCTGTTTGAAGCAGCAATTAATGCAAACTCTATTCCCCAGAAAGAAGAGCTTGGGATTTTTTTTCTCAGGGAGGATGAACAAAAAACATGGGAGAGGTATTTTCTCAAAACTTCTGTTAACTTGCCTGATGAGGATACAAGGGAATGAGGAGAGGTTTTTCCCCTCCTTCTATCCTAGCTGGAAATTTTCTGGGCACATCTTTTGTTTCTCCTCAGGATGATCTGAGAGGGTCAAACCAAGGCCATGTTCCTGCAGCATTAAATACGACGGGAGAAGTGGCATCACTTTATTTGTTTTAGTTTTCATTTTTTTTTACAACACAGATAGCACAGCACACTTAAATGCATTGGATATTTTGGAACTCCGCCATCTCCCATTTCACTGCTGTCATCTCAGTTTGTCAGCAAAACATTTCACTGCTGTCATCTCAGTTTGTCAGCAAAATAGTATTTTAATAAGAGCAAGCCAAGAATATTGGCTGGCATCCAGGACAATACCTGAATCAATCTATGATTCTATGAATTCTTCTGCTTTCTTGTGACAACAGACTCTACAGGTATCATCACACAAGCTCATTACACATGAGCAAGTGTATTTTCCACAGATTATACTTTGAATTACTACCAGAAAATACTAGTCCTCTTCAGTGTAATGTGTGAGAGGAATCAGGTGCCCACAGCAGCTTTTATTTGTTGTCAGAACATTGGTTTGTCAGCCACAGTCCTGACCAGCTCTCCACAAGGTCAGGAAAATTAAATCATTGACATTATTAAATTACAGAATCAGTAAAATGCAGTTAAATCTGGATTAAATTCTTATCACTTAACTTGCATTTCAGAGGTGAAACTCTGTTGGTCTCTTCCAACCCAAGACATTCTATAATTCCATGATAACAACTACAGAGTGACACAGAGAACTGCAATTCCTTAACTTTTGGTTGACAGTGACCACAGCTGTTGCTGCTGCATGTATTTCTGAAAATGAAATTTTAATGCTGAAGGAAAGTCGTCACTTGCATGAAATACACAAAAAATTATGATAACTTTTTAATGATGGAATTTATGTTTCAGGATTAGATCCCAGTCCTAAACACAGCTGGATAACGCCAGCGATTTGTACGTAATTAAAAGGCAAAAGATCTTCTCCTCCTCCTCTGATGGTTATTAGAGCAAATCCCTGGAGGGAGCAGGAGTAACAGCATTTGTCTCTTTGCAACTGAGACGTCTAATAAAGAACTGCTTTATCCTGCATTTGTAGAGAGTTTCATGAAGCTGAACTGAAATCTCAAGTAGCTTCATGTTTGTTCAAAATATTATGTTTGTTCAAAATCACACGATGTTTTAAAGGTGTTTTACCAAAACTAAGCAGCATCTGCTGCCTAATACTCTGTTGCAATATTCTGTCGCAATAGCTCCTGTTGGAGCTACTACTGAAATAAGATAATTTCCTAAAATAAATGAAGAAAGAACTGCATAAAAGGCATTAAAGCACATGAAGCTAAACAGTTTATTATTGTTGGAGAATTACCTGTACACGTGATTGCCCAGGATTGCCTGTTAAGGATTTATTCCTTCATTTTGAAGATGCTCAGTACCCTAAGTGTTATTTTGTGTATAATAACAAATGCTTAAAGCCACTGAGGGACCCGTTTGCAGAGCTACTGCAGTGATTTTCTCTCCATTCTGGTTTTATAAGGATGCTGTTCAGATAGAGTGAAGTACAGCAGTGCCGAATTCAGAAAACTCTTGTTTTCCAAAAGTTACATAAAATCCCTTTTTAGCCACCGCTTTCAGTTTTCGCCGAGCGCTTCTGCTAAAAATATTTACTGTTTTCAAACCATTGCACTGCAAAAGTAAAAATGACAATTTTGAATCATTCATTTGCAATTCAATCCATCTTTTAACTCCATTTAAAAAAAAAAAAAGGTTAAGAGGGTCCAACATGATTTTTGAGGTTATAAAAAATTATGCACAGTGAAAAGCCAGAAACAGGAGGCCAAAAAAAAAGAGAGAAAATCTTCAATTCCTATCTCATTTTAGAGTACTGAATATTACCTTCAGTCAGAAGCAGCAAGGCAAGACACCAGTGGCTTATTTTTTTCAAAAAAGTGTTGGAGCAGGTCTTCACAGAAGAATAGTTTACAAATTTTTACTGATTCTTTATGATAAATGTTAAATATTTTTTATCTCAGCAGGAAACTCACTTTTAACAGTTCCTGTAGCACAATGTAAAATAATATTACCGTTTGCTGGCATTAATTTATCTTGATTATTCTAATGATTTGATATTTTTATTGGTACGCTGGAATACAAAAAAATGCAGCATAATTTAATTTTGACCATCATATGTGCAGAAAACACTGGAGGCATTAAAATGATGAAAGAAGGGTTATGCTAATATCACAAAAAGGAGGCAAAAATGATTTATGTTACTTTCGTTTCCTATTTGCAGTTCATTAAGTTACTGTCTTCTTGTAATGACCAAGTGAAAATTAAAGTACTTCAGAGAAGAACTTTGGGTTCAAGCATCATTAGAGGAAGAGAAATGGGTTCTTTGATGAACTTGACTGCAGAAATCTATAGAGCACAACTTAATCAGAGACATTGATCTCTGATGCTGGAAGGCAGACCTATGATTGAACAAATCTTTTTAATGCATATTTTTCCTTTAAAAAGCAGGATATGATGCATGAGAATGATTTATTTTTAATACACTCCCAGTTTACAATGTAATATGGTACACTGCACTTGCTTTTTTACTCGCTGGAAACTGAAATCTAGAAAAAAAATAAGGTACCTCTGAGGTTATGCATCTCCTTTTACTCTCTGGATTATGTAGGATCTGTGACTCTGGGACATGGGATATTGTTTCTAACTAATGAACTCCCAATTCACTCAGAAAAGCATCATTTACATTCCTTTGAAACATGAAACATGGGTTACAGTCAGATAACTACTGCAGATGGTAAAAATATCTTCAGCCTATTTGCTGTCCTTTCTCCAAGAAGAGTTTTTTTAACAACTTAATGAGATGGTAGCTTGAATTCCACACAAATATTTGAAATGCCTCTGATTTTGTAAGTTTCCTGCAGGGCTGTAATTAATAAAATCTAATTGATGGAATCTCATCCTCCGGAAAGAATAGTAAGAACTTCCCTGCAACACTGCAGTGCAGTGTTGTAGTGATTCTTCTCCAACAACTTCCATTAGTGTTCAAGAGAAAAAAAGCCTAAATCTGAATCTCAAAAGGAATGCAGAAGGTTAGAATGGGAATCTAAAAGGTTAAAAGGTTTTTTTTCCCCTCTCCTATTTAAATAACAAAGATTAATACCCCTTCTCTACCTAAAATTTTCTGTGCTAATAGGTCATAACTTATGCCTCATACTTAAGACAAAGTTTTTATACATTTTCGTTCCAGAAAGATCCCATAGTACCATCCCTTTCTAAAGAAGTGCAATTCCAGGGCTCTATTCCACAACTACCACTTGTTTGTTCCACTTAGAGAAACACGATGTGCTAAAACAGCAATAGCAAATTTTAACACGTTTCCTTTCCTTTTGGAGTTTGGGGGCCAATACCCTTGGAAAATCTTGGCACTACTCCAATTCACTTTTTTTTGGTTTTATTGGTTGTAAGTGCAGACATAGAAGTTGGAGCCAAAAGCATCCCCCCCATAATGTCCCTGGTAAAAGAGCAGAGCTGTACCAGGACAGGATGGAACTTTCTGAGCCTCCAGGAGTTTGCTGTAGTTCCATCTCACGCATTAGGAAAAACCCTCCGGCACTTTGAGCTATTTCTGAAGGATATTCTCCCTTTTCTCCCACAAAACTGTTACTGCTGGTCAAATAAACTCACAGGGAATTAAAAAACTACTTTTAAAATTACCAACTTCTTTTTCACTTTCAGCTGCTCCAGTTTCCCCTGTTTTACCTGCTGCTGAACTTGTCTGTTCAACAGAGCAATCCCTTCTCAGCGTAAACCAATACTGCCTCAGCAGCAAAGCTGCTGGGTATTAAATACAGGAAGATGGAGATAATTTTTAATCAGGCTAGTGCTTTAATTACTATAAATTAGATTTTATTCCTCTAAGCAAGCCAACGGAATTATTTGGGCTATTTAAAACAGGAGCTCTTTAAGCAGTTCAAATCATTCACAAAACAGATCAGCATTTTCATCTTTGTTCTGATGTGACAGTAACTTTATGCCTTGAGAAGCATTTTTCTGAGAAAACAGGTCTGACAAACGCTATGAAATTGAATTTAATGCTCATTGATACCAAGTCTCCTAAAGTCATAAAAAAACAAAGGTTAAACATGAAAGCAAATAAAAGCAAAAGTGGCCAACTCCTAGGGAAAATTCAGTATGCAAAACAGTAATTCCAGCCTGGGAACCCTGTTCTGTCTTTTCCTGGGATTAAGGCCTGTAAGCAGCGCATTATCCTAATGGTCAACACTAAAGATTCCTTTGACTGGATCTCTGCATCCCTGCACCCTTTTGAATCATACCTCAGTTCAGAAAATGCACTTCCCAGGGCAAATTTTTGTGCCAGCTGAGCCACGTTTGGCGAGGAATATGGAATCACCTCAACAGCTGCAATTTCTGACAACATGAAAACCCTTTTGCTAAAAGCACCGCTGATCTGCCAGTGACACATCTTACCCAGAAATATCCTACGCTGAAATCTTTTTTGTCCAAATTAGATGGTGAAAAGAGATATTTTTTCCCCTCGAAATGCTTATTCAAAGCTTGCCCACGTAAGACTAATAAAGCCTGTCCCCTAATTTCAAACTAAGGGCCACATAATGGACATGAAAACCAAACGTGTGATGGGTTTGTGTGACAAAAGGCATGACAAAAACCTTGCCACAGCTTCATACAGAAATCAGATGGAAAGGTTTGACATCTGGATAATGGGAAATCTTGATCTGTGGCAAGCAAGACTTTGTCTTCCAGCTAAAGTAACCCTAAGTCTCAGTTTTATGCCCTCTGTTTTGTTTTATAAATAACAGATAACACTCTGAAGGTATAGAAAACGAGATGCCCCAGCACCTTTTTAATTGCTCAAGACTGTTGTGGACTTTAATTTATTTGGAACAGTGCATTGTTAACTGAACCTTTGGAATACGAACAGGATTGGAGCAGAGAGGACTTTAAAACTCCTATATAATTCAAAACAAATGTGTAAAACAAAGTGCAA
Organism: Cyanoderma ruficeps; assembly: GCA_008694505.1. Taxonomy (NCBI): domain Eukaryota; kingdom Metazoa; phylum Chordata; class Aves; order Passeriformes; family Timaliidae; genus Cyanoderma; species Cyanoderma ruficeps. The sequence goes on from VZDJ01000223.1 coordinate 990,379, forward strand.
GGATGGAGACGAAGTGATTTATAAACCAAGAAATGACTCTTCAGGTGTGTAATTTTTGCCTGGATTCTGCTCATCAGTAGTCTTGCCTTCGTTGCCCATCTTCTTTCCTCCACCTCCACCCCCTTTGGTTTTGAGGAGTCAGTAAAAAGATTCTATGAAACTCTCTCCATTTGCAGTAAGTCAGGACGTGAAAACTTCAGGAAACTTCCCCTACTTTCTGTGTAAACCTCCTGAGAGGCAGAAATGCTCAGCAGAGACCCTGCAGTGGAATAATTTTCAGAGCTCTGCTATTAAGAGATTGCAGGGACGCCCTTGGCCTCAGGTGGATGCTGGTGCTGTTATGGGTGACTTTACCTGAGACACAGAGTTGGCTGAAATCACACAGATACTGAGGGGATTGTAAGATGCAAATATTGAGGAGGCCCAGTGAGAAACTCCGGCGAACTAAACACAGTTTTTGTTTTGACTTTCACAATGATGCATCAAGGAGTATCTGGGGTATTTCACGTCTGGGCTGAAGAGGATGCATAATCAACAGACAGACTGTAAGAGTATATAATGATCCTCCTGGATATTTAAATGTTAAACCCTTCACTATCTTCAGAGTAGGAACTCTGCCTTACAAGCCCTCTCTGTGATCCTGGGATCCCATTTCACTGCTGAGAGTGACAATGACAAAGCTTTCCTCTGTCCTTCCCCTCCTTCCATCCTCGTGGTGAGTTTGGAGCTCTCTCTCACATTTCTGACTAATGTTTTCTTAACAGATTTTCTGAATGTTAGTCATGAGCAACTGAATTTCAAAGAATACAATATTTGTATTGCATAATAAAAGAGAGGATAATTTTTATAGGTTTTATATATTAGGTAATCAGCTTCACAGATGATCAAAGATTAACTTTAAATGGATGCTGCTAAGAAAGATCTTCAGTCTTAAATCAGCTTTTCCGCTTTAAACCTTTCTCTTTAATCCTCAGCTCCAAGTAATTTTATCAATAGATAAAATTGGAAAATCTTTTAAACTACAGAAGTATAATATAATCTGATGACCCTCAATGCTATCTTTTCTTTTCTTGAGATAACTGTAAGAGAGCAAAAATACTTTGTCTTCTTATAAGCTGCACTGTGCATCAGCAATGATATAAAAATATTAATAAACAAAAACTGGATCCTTTTAAAAACAAACTGAATTTACCTAAGGCTTTTTTCTCAATTACATAATATTTCAGAGACATTTCTATGTCAGGATTTAAGGCCAGGCTGTACAGTCCCAGCAGCACGGGCTGCAATGACCATGCCCTGCCCTGTGCTCAAGGCACCTGGACTGGAATGGAGAGCAGCCAAGATAACCAGTTTCACCAGTTACCTTATCTACAGCATAAACCCTTCTGCACTGGCATAAACAGCACCCAAATGAAGGCTAAAAGATTTTTTTTTTTCTGAGAAGATGGGTTGTGTTGTCTACTTTTTTCCTGAGTAATCTTATTTTTGCCGTTTAACACCTAATTATCTTGCTTTAAACTAATAGTGTTCTCTACCATTACACTTAGGGGAGAGCGAAGGGTACCTAGAGTGTAACATTTGCTCAGCCATCCTTTTGGATCAAATTGCTTCTGGAAGTGCCCATCTCTCTGCATTGGTGCAGCCTCAGTGAAACTCAACACTTCCAATCACAGGAGCTGAATCCCCCCTTAGGAATGAGGTCATTAACTCAGCTGCCTTGGTTCATATCTGGAGTACTCTGAGTTGCATCACCCAGTTTATGGTGATTGACTCAAGGCAACCTCAATCTCAGCACGCTTCAATCAACTCCAAATACCCAGCTTAGTAAGGGAACTTTGAAACCAGATTTGATATGAAAACATGCCCCGAGGTCCTTGCCAATAGGTGCAGTATCACATCCACAATAATGAATAATAAATGCAATAATAGGAAAATGTTATCACTACTGCAAAAAGAAAAAGAAATCCACATAAAATGAGAAATAGATCGTATGAAGTGTAGTGAAAGGAAAGAAAATAACCAGGATTTTGAAAATACTTTATGCCAATTTTAATTACTGCTAGCCTTGCTGACAGCAAGCAAAAGGTAAACAGTTTTCAAATTAAAATGTCATCTTTAAACCCCAGTATTCTTGTTTATCAGATTGGGAGATCTGATTTTACTGGTATTTAAATTGGGTTTACAGAGATATTACTCCACTATTTTCAATGCAGTTACTCCTGATTTGTAAAGTGTAAGAGAAAATACAATCCTACACTCCTTGTTTTGACAGTGTGCATATTTTTCCATGCAATTTAAATAATCAAGTCCCTTTTCCTCCCTATTCATCGGTCACATCTCATGAAATTGGTAAATACTTCACAACTCCAGTAAACAGCAGAAGAGGTGTTTGGAAGAAAAACTACACACAGTCATTAAAAAGACAGAGCACAAAAACCTACCAGAACTGCAGGGCAGCAGTAACATCACAGACAAACTCTACATTTGCACTCAGTAATAGAAATAAAACCAGATGAAAACTGTCACACCCTGTGCTACGGAAGCTCAGCCTGCAAAATCAAACTGCAAATAAATGCATAATGATGCTTCTGGAATGTCATTAATAGGAACAAAAAATACTCTGAAAAGAGATACAGAGCCCACTCAAACATTTTAGGGTAAAACACTTAAGATGAATGTTACAAGCCCTATGTTTTTAGGAAGAGGAAATAAAGTGAGGCTGAGAGAAATTACTGACTGAAAAACAAATGCCTTGTGTTGTGTGTATCAGACACTGACAGGTACCAGCTGAGGAAGACTTCATGTAGTGAGAGAGCAACTAAATATTTCAGCTGAATATTTTTAACCTCGTGTTAATAACAGACTTAAGGAACATCACTGACAAGGAAAGTAGAGGAATGGGGGCTTCCTTTCATTGCCATAGTGCCTTGTGTACATGAGGAAAAAAAGATCACCTTGCAAGAGTTCTTCAGGATGTTCCTCACAAAACACTTTGCCCAGCTCAGTTTTGAGACTTTCAGACTTTCAGGTGCTAAGAGCATCAACTGTTTCACGTGGGAGATTTCTGTGGGAGTAGGGTATGGCCTACTAGCTCTCAATGTTGGAAAGTTTTTCCCCATATTCCGCCTGTATTTTCTATTTATTTCTTCCCATAATTCTAGATATATGGTTCTTCTGGCTCAACAGTGTAATCCAGGATCAGAGTCTTAGTCTTTCCTTTTACCGTTTTACTGCCTTCTTGTAATTTACAGCCTGCAAAACTCTCTAAGGAGATACTCAAGTGGCCAATTGGAGAAGAGGTATTGCCATGCCTTGGGACTGTAACCTGAGGAGAAGGAACCTGTGATACATTACTCCTCTGAGCAGGATGTAGTGCCAGGCACAGGGTCTGCAATCCTGCCTCCTACAACCCTGCCCATGGGGAGGATGATTTTTTTTTTTTTTGGTTATAATACATCTAGGGCTAAATTGGACTCTGGTTCCCCTTATCGGAGCTGTAGGTGAACATCTTAGGAACAAAAACACTTAAGCAGCAGCACCTGGAGCTGTTGGGATGGCTCAGAACAGACACATGACATTTCATTGGACTTAAATTTGAATCGACATTTGAAACAAACTCAGGTGTTCAAAAAGTTTTAAATTCCCTCTCGGAACTTTCTGTGTGGGGATTTTTCTTTATGTTGGCCCACCCATCTAGTGTCAACTGATGAAATTACAGAAACAATAAAGGTGCCAAGGCAGTTACTTTCATTTACTGCTTGTGTTTGAATCACATCTCGATGGTGCAGAGTATGCTGGACTACAAGGAAATACAAACAAAAGCAGAATGGCAGCAGCTATTCATTCTGCTGACAAAATATAGAAAACAGAGACTAAAGCCAAAGACCTGTAAGGATTCTCATGCAGAACTTGTACATTTTTCTGAAGTTTGTATTATCACATGAGCTGGTGACTAAGCAAGTCTACACCATGTCACATTGGTCTCACTGACCCTCTGCATGCTGATTTTATCCTTTCCATCAACAACAAAGTCTTCCTTAATAGAAACCTAGATTAATTATTAATGTTATGTGAGTAAATAAAAAAGGAAAACTGGACTCCTTTTTCCAGACCTAACATTTTTAGCTTAATAGTAAACCTCTGGTACTCTAGCACTTTATTTGTTAAAATTTAATATGGTTCCAGTGCATGTTTCAAGCATTCTGTACTCAGCCATACTTAATAAACAAATAAGATAACTAAGTCAAAAACAGTCCCATAAAAATCCAGCTCTTTCTAAAGAAAGAGCAAAGAAAACGTTAGTGAAGATGAGCTATACTTTTTGCTTTTTAAAGTCAGATTCGATTTTAAACTGTTTAGACTTTGGCCTGTTCAACCTGGACAATTTGGTTTGGGGCCAGTTTCTAACTGAAAGAGAAAAACCTACAGATTAATCCAGACAACACATTGCCACTCAACTTTTCCAAAGCTCCAAATCTCTGTGCTCCATCAGCAGTTTATTTCCCACTGAATCTTCCCAGCACTGCTGTTCTTCCTGCACTCCCAAAGTCACCTGCCAGCTGGGAGGATGTCAGCCCTGAGCAGGGCTCCCTCCCTGCCTCGCTCCTGCTGCGCCTCCCCTTCCCTCTCCCATTTCCCCCACGGAAAAACATTGCCAGCAGGCATCCACACTCTTCAGAGCAATAAAAAACAGCATTACTGCTTTGATGCCTGTGGTTTATAGCTCTGTGGAGCAGATGCAGCCTGGAAACAATGCAGCTGTATCCTGGGAAGTTGTGGTGCTTGCTCCTCCTCTCTTGCATTATCTGGACTGAAGCGCTCCAAGGATGCAGGAGGAGACAGAAGGAGTAGGCAGAGCTGCTGCTTCTATTTCAACCCTCCTAAGAAGGTAGATTGCCTCAGTTTAGGAACTTCTGAGCATCTCAAAAGGTCCTCCTTTCAGAAAAACAAATCTTCCATAAAGCTTCAGGTTCAAAACAGATGGAAGGAATGGCCCTGTGTTCCTTATTTGTAAGAAGGAATGGGAAAAATTGGTCAAAACCAGTTTTGGACAGCTTTTTCTCACATACTTCCCTTTTTTGGCCTCAACTCCAAAGGACATAATGTGACCCTTAGATTTTATTCAGGCTTCCCAGGGTATGTTTGTGTTGTTTCCAGGTGAGAACCCTCCCAGAGTATCAAATGAAAACTTTTGGGTGTTTTGCTTTGTGCAGGAGAAGCTGTGGGGATCAAATGAGGCCAAGCAGCAGCCTAAGGAACCTGACTGCAGGGAAGTTTGTGAAAATGGCCCAGATATTGCTGTTAGCTCTGTAAATCTCCATTATACAACCCCTGAACCCTGTTTTAATTTTTGATGATGTGTTTGTGGCCTCCACAAAGCAGCTGCTCACTATTTGTGTTTCTCCTGCGCCTGGGGAGTGCTAACATGGATTGGGCATCGCAGCTATTAAGCCAGGTGCTATGAAATATGTAAAGCCATTTCCCAAAGAGAATTGCTTCTATCTTTTTTTTTTTTTTTGTTAAATAACTGTCAAAATCCTTCCTGTAGGTATCTGCCATCTCAATTCACTCTGAAAATGCATTTCTCAAGCTGATGCTTCAGACAGCTTTAAAGGATGGCAGCAGCCCGCAGAAAAGCACAAAGAACAGTGGACAGAGGTCAGAAGATTGAAGATTTTACTTTTTCTTCTATTTGTATAAATCTGGAGTAATCTTCATGTCCGTTGTGCATGCACTGGTGTATACATGATTTCAGCCCCTAATGCTTTGTTTCGCTCCCCTCTCCTTGAACATGCTGGGCAGCAACACTGCAAATAAAACTATTGTGACTTTAAAGCACTGCAAAAACTGAGATCATGGCTAAATTTGACTTTTTTATTTAACTTTTTTTTTCTTCGATACTCTGTGAGTATATAAAGAAGCTATACCTATATAAAGGCATAGGAAAGCATCCCAAACCAGAAGTATACTGAAAAATAACCTTGATAAAAACAGACTGGCTTTCTGAGGAACCACTGATGAAGAAAGTACATCTAAATGATGTAATGACTAAAAATCATGACTGAGTATATTTGGCTTTTCAAACCAGTGATTAGAAACGAAGCTTTTGTAAACACCTGCTTGGCTGTTTGAAGAGCCTTTCATAAAAAGTTTGATAAAAGAAGTTGAGATGAAACTGTGAGGGCTACACAGGCAACACGCAGCCAGTTCCACTGAAATAGGAGTATTTCTACAGGAGGCTACTGGATGAATCACTGGTGACATTTCTATGTTCAGAATTCCAATTAATTTTGCTCTTTATGGACAAAATACTTGTTTTTACAATGGACAAAACTAGGAATATTCAGCTGATGCCTAAGTGTCACGAGCATGGCAAACCCCAGGGGACAGACCTGTGGCTTCAGCTCATCAGCATTTCAACATTCTAAGACTTTTCATAACTACCTGCAAAGTTTTACACTGCCAAACTTGTATAGCAGTGGTTTTTATCTTCCAAATTCAGCTCTGAAAAGTTCACAGTAATCTTAATTTCTCCTCCTTCTTTTTCTTTGGTTTCTTTTTTTTAATCTGCCATCACCAACGTACTGTGGCAGCTGTGGAGTGTGTAAACTCATGGCATTTTTTCCAATTTTTACACAAGGCTGTCAAGTCAAATCTGCTCAGGAAGGCACTGATTTGCCACTGGGCCTGCCCTTGCCTTTGGAGTCGTTACGGTGAGAAAAGATTTCTTTTTCCCTTACAAATATGAGAAACTCTCTTGCCTTGGTTGGATTACAAGGAGCTGGTCATGCAGGTGAAAAGAGATCCTTTATCAGGACAATTCTTACAATCCAGTGCCAGGGGGACTCACCTGCTGTGGAGAGAGGTCTGAGGAACCATTTGAGAACAGAATATGAAATGGGCCTTGAATGTCCATCTGTGCAGGTGGGGAGTGTGTCATTGACACGGAACATCCTCAGCTGTGAGACCTGGGGAGCCCCTGGGGGGACAGAGGTTCCCCTTTGTCTGGGGAACTGGACGGGGGCTTTACAAGGGGGTTTCACTTGCCAAGTTATTGATTTGTACCTCTTCTCTGGCCATGGGAAATGTCTGTTCATTAGGTAGTTGAGCAAGGTTACAGAGACCAGAAGTTTTCTTCCAGCTGTCAGAAGGTCTGGATATAAGGGGAAGCCTCTTAGTAGTGAAGTTTTGGTGCTGGGTCTCTAAGCTTCACTGAAAATGGGTGAAATGAAGGAAAAAATGGACAGTTATCCCACAGATGGTTTTCCCACTGAGCTTCTCCTGATGTTTCTTTGCACAGCAGATAAAGATGCAGCCTGAATGAAACCTGAATTCTGGGTAAGGGGTGGGTAATAGCTCCATTTCCCCAAATCTTTCTATTACTGCTCTTCCTTAATTTCCCCTCTGTTTTCCATAAGACCTTCGTTATATTGTTCTACTTTCAAGGCCAGAGTTCTAAAAGCTGAATTGCTGATTAAGGCCTAGTTTGCCTTTTCCAGATCTGCATTGTGTCTTTAACCTTGCTCTGAGACAAAGCCAGGCAGAAACAACCCCTGCAGTGAGTGCTCCAAGTGCACCTGGCACAGGAACGGGAGGGAGCCAGGATTTTATTTTTAAATACTGTTATTTTTAAATGGGATAAAGCGTGTTGTTGGGAATGTGCATCAGGTTCACCAGTTTTAGACTGGAATATTAGGGGAAAGTATAAAATAAGCATAATATGCTGCTCTAGAAATGCCTGTATTTCCAAGAAGACAGGTTTGCAATTGTCCCTCTGATCAACAAATCAGTCAGCTGTTTACCAAAGAGAAGCTGAGCATAAAACAATGCACTCAGTGATAGGATGAACAGAGAAGTGGAACAGGATCTTATGGGAATACTTTAAAAACACAGATTTCTGATATTCCAGACAGCTGTGAGAAAATAGGTTTGGTTTGTGAATGTTCAACAAAGCTGAAGTCTGTCAGCTCAGTGATGTGGCATGTTTAACCCAAACACTTCTAAACAGATCTGCACTGGGGACTTTTTAGCATTGTATTAATTCAGTGAACATCGTAAACTTGCAGTGTCAGAGTAAAACTGTAGCTATATATCCATGGATTTACATCAGTACATGTTTATACTTTAGGTGTAACTCATATTATGGGTTGGTTTATTTTTTTTTTCTGAATTAGTCATGTACAACCTGTATTCCAACAGTTCTTCCCAGAATTCCAGAGATTTGAAATGGTTCCAGCTCACTATGAACACGCAGTACAATCAGCACACTCTTCATTTCTTAATGGAGTACTGGGCAGAAATATCCTACAACATCTTTGGAAACATTTACATCCTCTTGACAGCACAACTATTGATTTCTTAATCCCGTTAACAAGAGGTCAGTGGCGCAAAAGGCACAGTCTGTGGAAACGTCTTGTTTCACAAGTCACCAAAGATGTTTCCTTGGTGTCAAATTATGTGTGGACATGTTCAGGAACATTTCAGTTCTACTCAAAGTCTGTAATGCTAAGCAAAGCACTTTATTCATAGATAATGATATTTCTGGGTCGTGGTTGTTCATTCGAAAAATGCATTGAAATAAACACAATAATCTGTATAAGGGAGGAAAAAAGGTGGTTTGGGTCCTAGATGCACCATTAATCTTCTGCAAATCAAAATATGCTAGAGTTAATGGAGTTTGTATTGATGCTGGACCCACCCTTTCAGAATCTACCCAGAGGACGAGTTCTCCTAAGAGATATTCCCAGTGGTGCCACATGTGTATAGGAACCACAGGCAAAGTAGAACAGGATATGAATATGTTTTTAGAAATTTCAAGAGCACACAGACATTGCTGCCCTGACCATCAAAAGCCGCTCATTCTTTTCATTTCCTAGTAAACAAATTTCCATTTTAAGAAGTCCTGACATTTCAGCAACATCCACTGTCCTGAAATCATAGGTGTTTATAAGAATATTTATCAGTCATTTCCCAAGTTGAAGGTCCAATTCCACAAACACAGGAAGGGTTGTGGGATGAGTCACGTGTAAATTCAAAGCAGCTCCATTGTCCAAGTAATTATTTTTCACAGCATGAACCAAGTGCATCTTGACAGGTACAAACCTGTCAAATCCACTTCACCCAGGTGGGAGTGGAAGATGAGGCCCATCGGAGAAATGCTGCCTCCCAGGTAACAAAGAGTAACTCCATTCCAAAGGAATACATCTCTCCTGATGGAGTAAGGAGTGACAAGATTTCCTTGCAAAACTTCCAGAAGTCAGTCCTAATGCAGAATTGTAAGAAACAGTTTCTGCCATTTACCCTCTGCAGGGTAAGTAAATTAACTTGAAATCCTCTGCAAGTGTTTGGGCTGTGAAAGGAAGAAAGGAGGAGCAAGGAAACAAAAGAGAGGAGCAGCCTTGACTCCTGCAGTGAAGCACCAATACTGTTCCAATTAAGCTCTACACTCTGAATTTCTGTACTGGCCTGTGCAGCTGCCCTGTGCTTCACATCAATGTCTGTGACAGACTGGGAGATACATGGGCACCTTCCCATCCTCAGCGCTGAGGATGAATATGCACACAGAACAAATAAAATGTCAGAAGAAATAAAGTCTTTTTCTCCTATAAAGAATGATAACCCCATCTGCCTTGTGCTCTTGCTGTGAGATATTTGGTTTTGTGTATCCTTCTCAGCTCCTTTTCCACCTGTGTGCAGGTTCCATCCTTCCTCGCCCCATTCCAGCAGGTATGATCCTACAACTGCATCCCAGATCCAGTTCAGCTGCCTCCCCTGTCGGCTGTCACACCAGCCCTTGGAAGGCTTTGAGGGTGAAAACTGTTCTGCTAAGATGGAGTGACATTTATCCATCGAGGAGACTTCCAGGGAGAAGCTTCAAAACCATCCTGGTGAGTTTTAAAATCCACCCACTACACTGTAAGCAATTAATACTTCATCATCATCATCATAATCTGCTTAATAGGTAAATAGGTAAAATAGGTAAATGCTGCCATTTGCACCTTCCATAACCCAGCCTAAAACACTTCAGTGCCTTTAGATACCAACTGGGCCCCTCTGGAAAGGCTGGGCTGAGCCTGGCACAGAGAATTCCCTCTGAGCAGAGCTGACAGCTCTCTGCACCTCCACCTCTCTGGCTGCAAAACACTTCAAAGCTGATATTCTCAGGCCAGGGCAGGTACCAAATAAACACTTGGATGTCTGCTGTGCTTGCTCCCTCTATCTTGCAAATATGGTGTAGCAAAATCTGGGTCAAATTAGATGTAAAATGCACTTTTCCAAATTACACACCAGATAAACAAGGGGAACTCCCACTTGCATCAAAAGCAGTTATGTTCACCTAAGCAAAGCTATAATTTGGTTCCTCTGTTCCCAGATACTCATTTCTTAAGCAGCATCTTTCTAAAGAAAAATATTGGTTTGGAAAGCTGACAAAATAATAGAAATGCAAGGGGAGCTCACAGACAATATCCAACATATTTGAAAATATTAATTTCTCTCTAGTTCACAATCAGGCAGCTTATTTACATAAGAAGTGTAAACCAAGCAGTGGACAAATGCAGGTTAAACAAAACGAAAAGAATAAAACCTAATTTAAACCATACAGAACATTGCTAACCATTTGAAAATCACATAAAGTAGAACTGCATGATGAATCACCACAAAATTCCCATTCAGAAGAATGGACTTTTTCCCTATCTTCCCATAAAACCCTTGACTTTTTACCACTGAAAGTGCTTTAATGAATCCTATAAACTATTTCCTCAGCAGAAAACTCTGTGAATGAATCACCAATGTTACAGAAAGAGGAGAAGACAATTTCAACATGTTGAAAATACAAGAATGAACAGGGCTGCAGCTGCTCAGGTAGGATACACAAAGGCAGAGGGTGGTTGCTGGTTCCACAGCACTCTGGTGCTGTGCATGTGCAGTCTGGAGTCACCAGTCTGTCCTAAAGGAGGACAGAGCAGCCTCGGTGACACCGTGACATTTCTGAGACATTCCTTGAACCAGATGCTCTCTGAGATATTGTGCCTTATAATTAACATGGAGGAGCAGTAATGGACTGACCAAAGGAGTGCAGTGAATGGAAATTTTAAAAAAAAGCAACAAACCCAAGTGTTTCACTGACCCAAATTTGTTGTTTTAAAGGAATTTTATTTTAGGATGCAAGTTTTCAAGAGAGTCAGAAATATCCAGGGGACAAAGACTTGCATTTCATCAATGACCTCGAATGTCACTGCTGGTTACCCCTGGCAACAGCTAGAGACCAGCTGGATTTCAAGAAAAGAAAAATGCAAGGGAGAGCAAGGACCAATGTCGCCAGTGAGTTTAATTACCCACTTTCATGTTTGTATTATCAGGTGGTTTCTGGGGTGTTTGGCTTTTTTAGTGTAAAATCCATGGGGATGGTGACACCCTGTGCTGTTGCTGTTCTTTATGCAGGGCTAAGTGAGTGTCTTTTTTAGGAACAGGAGGTCCTGGCAGTCCCTGCTCTGGATGATCCCAAGCCCTGTTGCCTCTCCTCTCCAGAAGGCTGCTGAGCCCACCAGGCCATGAATCTGCCTTACCTCAGCACCAGTCCCAGAAATACAGGAAGTTTTACCCTATCCTGATGTTAGCCATGATCAGAATAGATTAAAACATCAGAATAGAGTAAAACTTCCTGCATTTCAGGGAAATAACCAGGAATATTTATCAGGAAACCTAGACAGGGATTGATACCTGGTTTGGTAAGCAGGTAGTGTGCTTTCCTTTCTTGCCCTCAAGAAACAGTCAAATTAATGATTCCATTTCCTGGCAAACCCAGAAACTCCATTAATTTTACTGATGAATCATAATACGGCGATCACCGCCAAGAATTTATTTTGGTGTTTGATGTGCGGTGAAGCTAATGTAATTTAAAATTATAACATTGTAAGATATGTAGTGACAAAGGATTGATTTAAAATCACAGCTGAAATGAATCACATGCTCAATCCCCTGGAAAGATTAGTTATGGCCAGTCAAAAAGAAAGAAATGAGACTGAAAACAACAGGGGTGTGGGATGGAGGCAGCTGAGCTTCCCCATATTGGTTGTCACTGCTAATCCAGCCTGGAACACACACTTTAAATGCCTTTAAATCACTGTGCGTGTTGGGTGAAGACATTTTTCTTGGACATAAACACAATAACATCTAAAGAAGGTGTTCAACCGATCTGTAAAATCTACTCGATAAACTCCCCAATCCTCCACACTACCAACCAACAAGAATCTTGGTGATCTGCAATCTTCAAATCAATCAGCTTTAAGGAAAGCTGGAATTGTTTTTCCTAAACAATTCAGTCATGTGATTAAAAGGAAACAGGTGTAAGATGCAAGAGTCAGGGAAGAGATTGTACTTTGGGCTTTTGTTTGATCTGAAAAGCCAACCATCTCATCTGTTGCATTCATTCTCCTTTAGGAAACATTAATCTGCACAGATGGTGAAACCCAGTAAATCTCTGCTACCAGCTGCAGAGTGGAATTTTTAATGAAATGGGAGTTTAAAGGTTTTCACAGAAAGCACTAGAATCACTCCTATTATTTTGATGCCCAAATTGCTTTGACTGTTACTTGACAACCCCTGTGCTGTAAATACAACCTCCATGTGGGTTCAGTCACAGCCCAAACACCATTTCAAAATGGCCTTTGTTTGCCAGAGCCAGATGTTGAAAGCTTTCCAGCCAAAGAGTAATAGGTCATCCACTCATGATCTGTTATTTGGACACTTTATTTTACTTTTCTCCGAGATTTAAAACAGTCTTGCCATGTTTGTAAACAGGTGAAGCCAGAGGATGAAATATAAAATAGGATTTGTAAAGAAAGGTGACACTTAAAAACCACACAGACACCACCAGTTTTTCATCCTTGTGAGGTGAAGATTTTGGCTGAAGAATGTACACCAGCACTTAGATTTTTGGATTAAAAAATCCCAGCACAACACAGAAACAAGCAGAAAAAGAAAACCTGAACTAGAAAAAGAATTATAAGGTAACAGTTTGGAGTAGAGTTCCTTGCCAATATTAAGTCAACGTACAATAAAGTATGTGAATTAACAGTTTGAAAATCATAATAACAGAGAGAGATAAATTTTACCTTGAAATTTAGGTTAATAATGTGATTTCTTTATTAGCTGATGATACCCTTGAGAATAGCAGTAATTTCTATTAGAGAATTCCTCCAGTACTCCTTTTTATAGGACATTAGAATGACAGTGCAGTTAATCAGATTCACTGAGCAGGACTTTACACACATGTAGAACAGGTGTTTCTCTTCCTAATGAAAGATGATGGATTTGCTATTCTGATGTGTTTTTTTTCCTCATCAACTCTGCAATTAAACAAGTTTTGCTTCAGGGGTTGCAGGACTATGACCTACTATAGGAATATATTTAAGACAGAGTTTTGCATTTGTATTGGAATCCCAAAGTGAATGCATGGGAGCAACCACAAATGTAAATTCAGTGTAAATTTAGGGAAGGTTCTGAAAAAGCCACAATCCCAATCAGAAACACATTCATAACTGTGAAAGGAGTAGGAAGTTTCCTGCCAGAAGGACCAAATCCTGTGATAATCCCCAGGTAAAACAAAACTCCCTTCATTGGATTTTCCTGCATTGCGACACACGAACATGAAGAACAGAAAACAAAACACATAAAGAAATCCTAAAATATAACCAGACTTACTTTGCTATTTTCTCTAAAAATACTTTAACCACCTTTTCTTTTTTTTTTTCCTTAAGAATTGATATCTAGGCCCCATTTCCAATCAGTTTATTAAGGGCTTTGTACTAATCAGTACAGTACAGTTCTAAATTGTTTCAAACTGAGCAAGGATAATGCAGAATGCCTGTTTATGGGAGCAGAGATTCAGGCTCTGCTTCTGCTTCACCATCACAGTTACCTCAGATACTGCAGTAAAACCAAGGTTTTGGGAATAAAAACTTATCTTGCCTTCCTGTGTCACAAAATGAGCAATTTCAGACAGGGCTGGGAGTCAGTATTGTTCATGTGACTTCAGTGGGGATGAAACCTGGCAGTCCAGAGAGAAGAAAAACACAAGGACCAGGAGGCGCCTTGGAAATTAGACAAATTCAGGGCTAAATTCTAAAGTCTTTTCTGCATTAGAATAAAAACAATTTTATTTTACAGCACTGCAAATATGATGATATAAGTAAGTAAGGATTTTACCCCTGAGAACTTGTAGTTTACCTGCCTTTGTCTACTGGTTAATCTGGTCAGAACCAAAAGGCCAGAAGTTCATGAAATAACCCAAGGGGAAGGTAAATAGTTTTGAAAAGAATCAAGTAAATGATTTGTGTTATATGTGTGCAGCCTCCATGGCAAAGGTGCCATCGAAGTGTTGGGTCAAATCAAATCAATCAGTTAAAGCACTATAAAATATGAATGCAGGGGGAATAGAAGAGATCTTGATGTGAATAATAAAGTAGCCTAAAGTACCTGAAATAAATCAGTCTTCCTTTTGTGCAGCAAATACAAAATGCAATATATTTCATATTAACTCTGGATGAAATGGAAATCTATTCAGATGAAGACACAATATTAGAAGTCTATTTAATCTAGTGCAGAACAACACTGCCCTAAGTGATCATTTACTTCACAGGAGTTTAAGAGTCAGAGTTTTAAAACTAATTCAGTCCTTGAGATGCAAATAAACACTTGAAGTGATTTTGAAAGGCAAAGACATATTCTGGCACTAGATTCTGTTGATGAAAATGGGATTCAGAAAATTTGTAAATCTTCACTAGGTATGGAACTATGTTGAACATACAGTCCCAGGAGTCTTGCAAAGATTCCTCTGAAAATTCTGTAACGGGAATGGCTTTATGTTTCAGATTAAACAAACAAACAAACAAACTGAATAGCTTTGTTTCTTTTCAGTTAGTCTCTACTGTGATTTTTATCTCTATAGTGCAGGAAACAACAGAAGTTATATTTTTAATTGCAATCAGCAACATTTTGATGGAAAGCACCACAGGGGGGTAAAAGCCCCACCAAATCTATTTCAACCCAAGAACTCCCACTGAAAGCATCTGGCTTTACTGAATGCTCATAAGGAAAACATTCTTTTAGTTATATATAATCTACAGGTGCAATTCTTGAATGAAAAATGTAACATATCTGGCAAAAAAAAAAAAAAGAAAAAAAGGAAAGAAAATCTATTTATAAAACCAGTCTTGCTTAACTCAAAATTTCTGAAAAATTGGAAAAATAAACATCCTATTCTATGTCTCCAAATCTCTTCTCTGTATTGTTCTGACTATGACTAAATCTGAAGGTACAAATAAATATCAAAAGCTACCTAAAGATGCTCTTTACTTCATATTCATTGCAGAGCCTGACAAGAGAAGAGTAAATGAAGAACAAAGTTCGAGGATTAACCTTTGTGAGAAACAATCCAAATCACTCTCTGAGAGCGTCTTCTTCAACCTGAAATGGGAATTTTTTTAGAGAAAAATGAGGTCCCTAAAATATTTTCTATCATTAGCGTTAACTCCCATTCTGAATGTGACAGCTGAAATCCTCGGCATGTTTTCAAGTGACACCTGAGGATTTTCTAGCTTCCCAGAAAGCCGACAAAAGTCAGCTGTACTCCTCCTGGCTGAGGATGTGACATCTCCTCTGCCCTCCCTGCAAAGTCACAGCACAATCCACGATGAGCAGAGCAGTGGATGTATCCCAGCAACTGTAGATGCAGCATTTTTTTTTTTCCTGGGTGTGTTTTTCCTTCTCACACCAGTGCCTGCTCCTTTTGCCTTCCCGAGGAGTCAGCACAAGCCCTGCCCATACCTGTAGGCAGTTTTTGCAATTCTCTACAGAGGGCTTGTGCCAGGGATGCCCTGGTTGCCTCTCCATGAAGGGAAGGAATGCCCCCCCTCCCTGCTGAGCCATGATTTTAGTGGTTCAGGATTTGCCCTAGATAAACTTAACAGGGCACAATGGATAAAGACATTCAAGGATAGATTTGTGTTTCGGTAATACTAGTGCAAATCCAGAATTATGCTGGATTTGTGTTTATCTGAGACAAGAACGTAACATACAAAGGGTTTTTATAATGCTGCTGTGGTGTTTTTCCATGTATAAATGAGTAAATATCAGTTTCCCGAAAACATTGCTCTTGTAGAAATTATTAAAAGACAAGAGGAAAGGAAAAAAACAAAACAAAACACCTCAGCCAACTCCTACCTGGAATTACCAACCAGATTTTTTTTCTGATCACTTTATCTATTAATTCTGTTTCACAGCATACAGCTTCAGTCGCAGCTGGTTACCAGACCTCAATTATTCCTTTCATATTTTGCTTTCATAGAAGATACCGCCTCAAGGTCTAATTTATAAATGAGAAAGACTGTGCTACAATTCTCAGCAATAAACAGCAAAAATGCTGTCTTTGTCAAGCACTGCAAAGTATTAAATATTCTTTCATTAGCCTGCAAGTTTCCTTCCATTGACATCCATAGAAAATTACAGTTTTCTGTGAGGGTTATTGGCTTATGACATATTTATCTGTCATGCAGTTTGTGTCAGCAGTTAACTGAAGTCTGATTTGCACAAATAGCCATGGTAGTATATATTATAATTGCCAGTAAATTCGGGCTGGAAAATAGTAAATGCAGTTTTATTCACTACATTTGATAGGAAGACCCAGAGAAATCTGCATGAATTCATCTCATGTCACTCCATTGGAATAAAAATCTCCTCCTGTTTTAAAGAAAATACTCTTGAAGATCACATGGTTTGGTAAATTATGATTGCTAAAAAAGGCTGTTTGGTTTTAGAAAGCTCATCATTACCAAAGCAGTGCTATTTGTGGAACAGAGATTCCCTGGCGCGAATGTTGTGACTCATAAAACTCCGGCTCTAACCTCTCCCTTGAAGTGGCTGAATGTTCCAGCCTCAGGCATTCTTGTTAAGAAAACTCTGTGAAGTGCTGGGGAAAGTGGAGGCGAAGACACCATTGAATAGAAAAAAACCAACAACCAAAACAAAAACCAAACCAAGAAATTAAACGATGAAACGGACAATGGAAGTAGTAGCAAGAGGGGGAAAAAGAAGCTGGGAATAAAGGGGGATTCTTGTGGATTTGGAGAGGAGGAAAGGACTGTCATCAAGAACCGCCACAGTGATTTGAAGAAAGACATTGTGCTGCTTTTATCCCAAACAATTACTCAGGAACCATGTCCTGTTAAAACATACGTGAGACAAAGAATGGCCCCCATGGCATTAAAAATGAGAAGCAAAGATCTATTTGGTGGACAAAACCTCCCAGCCCCTGCAAAGACAAGGCAAAAAGCTTTTATTTAATGTTGTGGCTTGTTGAACACAGCTGACGTGTTGCTCTGCTTACAATAAACAGCTTTTGGGGTTTTCAAATGCCTCAGCTTTGCTTCAGTGTGTTTAATCACCTGCAAAAGCTGTTTATTGCCTTGTATACTTCCCTCATCGTGACCATTATCCTTTAAGTATGAGGTTTTATGGCGAGTCTAAGCAGGGCAGGGTGCGAGGCACCATCAAAGCTCTGTGCAAGCACAGATGAAATAAATCCGTGTGAGGACTACAGACCATGAAAGTGGAAAGATAAGCTATAATAATGCAGTGCAATGATTTCACAGGCGCTCTGCTGATCATTTAAAATGGACCCTTGTTTGCTGAGAGTCACTCTGACAATCCCACCTGCATCTGCCAAAGGGAGATGTATGCATTCCAGAAAAATTATTAGGGATTGTGACAGACATACACACTCTGCAATCGTGTGGCAACCACCTCGTTCATTGTCCAGCAGCTCCTTTTAAAGGGTTTTCAAATCTCCTGCACCTACAGACGTGATTGATCAAGGGTCTCAACTCTGCCTTGACGCTGTTTTACACCACAATGAGCCAGACTCCCAAGATTCAGAAGGCTGAAAATGACTCCTTTATTTTTGGGATGTGTCTCCCTTTTATACTATTCTACACAGACCAATCTGATTGGTGACACAAAGGCAAAACCTCTTCAATCACACTGGTCAGACCAGAGGGACATCAAGAAGTCCCTCCTAGGGAAAGGAATGAATAACATAGATACAGTTACAAAAACATTTTTTAACTCCTGTTTACAGAAAATTCCCTGGGAAAAGAATTTCAGAAAACCAAAACACCTCAGGCACGAACCAGGGCTACACCGCCCAGCTCACTGGCCAATGATTTGGGTGCACATGTGCTTCACAGGGGTTGGCTGAGGTTTTCCATCTGGTTTTGAATTCAACCTATCCTTGTCGTGTCTACTTCAAGCTAGGCTGGTTGAGCTGGCATCTGCCATGCCAAATCACCTATGCAGATACAGTCTAGCTGTATCTGTTATAGTAGACCATTTCTAACAATTCATTTTTTATATTCCTGCAGTGTTGAAATATGTTTCATACTAGTATCTGTCCTTTTAGTAATCACCAAAGCAAAGCTTGTCAGTTGTCATATATTGCACTCTTGAGAAAAATGTTAGTAATACTCTGAATTGATTGAACAGCATGGAATCACAACTAACTGGCAGAGAAACCATTAAACTGATTTCAATCCATAAATCTCTTTTCTCCTACCCTGTTTTAGTTTAGAAATTGCTGAATGTAGCCATTATCTTGTGATGCATAGAATGAACCAATTATTTATATGGATATTAATTTAAATGATACGTGTTTGCATTCATTAATGCCCCATATGAGCAGGCAGATGTCTGGATCTTGCTGAGTAACTTCCATTTATTCACACTGAGCTATAGAATAACAGTCCTTGGCCAGCAGACATTAATTCCTTTTATTTCCCCAGAGGTCAACATCAGGTATAATGTCCTTGCTTGCCTTAAAAATAAACTGGTTTTAAACAGAACTCTACCTGCTTTAGGCAACAATTTCAGTCCTTGAGTGTGACCTAAAATGACTCATGACACAAGGTCACTGATGTGGCAAGGTTTAATTACTGGGAAGGGATGCACTTGGTGTCTAACGCAAATCCTTTTAGGAGAAAATGTTTTAAGGAGAAAAAAGAAAAAAGAAAGTATGGCCAAGAACTGTAGCCGAGTCTTAAAGAATTCTAGAAATGGGGCTTTGAAACTGAGTCCACCAAGAACCAGGAGACCAAAGACAGATGGGCGAGAGAAAGGCAAGTGACAAAATCTGGGGGACCAAAGGCAGAGCTCTTGCCAGGGGGTGAACTGAGGAAGGAATCCCAGCAAAGGACCAGGTCAGTGGGAAGTGGGGTGGTTTGTTCATCCACCACAATCATCCATGACAGGCTGAAAATCCCTGCTTTGGAGATTGAAACCCAAGGTGCTTCCTGCCCAAATGTAAGATATTCTGTTGTGCTGATTGCTTTGGTGCTGAAGTGAAAGCAAGGCAAAAAGTGCAGAGAAAGTAAAAAGGTGCCATTCTTTGTGACATGGAGGAGTGTGATTTGCAAATGAATAGGGGTTGGCATTGTTTATCAGAAAGGGCTGTTTATCTGAAATGGGTTGCTTGCTAAATTCATTAAAATGGATAACCAAGAGACAAAGCTGGGGTTGAGAGAGAACTGGAACCTGGGGAGTTTCCTCAAAGGCACCATTTCTTCTTCTGCATATAAACTCATTAAATATCTTGTGCTGAGATTATGGATCTTGAAATCCAATTATCTGTATCAATGACACTCAAGACTTCAGGACCTGCAAACCCACTTTCTCAAGAAATGGAGAATCACAGATACAGAATAACAGTACAACTCAGAGTAACATCTGATGGTGCTTGAATTGTAAATGTGTGACCTGATACTGCCCCGAAATCGTTGGGCAGTACAAAAAGCAATATATCACTGCTCACTGCAACCTCATTGCAAGAAACTAGATCAAAGAGGTAGAAATATTATACCTCTGCAAATAGCACTGCCATCCCTTTTACTCCTGAATGGAATGGGAAGAATTTTCTTCTCAGCCTTAGACCAAAAGTAACCATTAAGTCGCCTGCTGTGTGACAGGCCATAGACTGGGCTTTTCTCCCCTTGTAGGCTGCAGGGAAAGAAAACAGTGATGTTATCCTTCATACCCTCCTGTCAGATCATTTCTTCTCTTAAAGAGAAAGGGAAACACTGCTTTATTTCCAAGCAGTCTAAGAAACTGTAGGAAAGTCTTAATCTGGTTTACTAAAAGGTTTTCACTACTAACACCGAAATAAAACAAACTATCTAAAAGAACTAGAAAGGGGTGTGCTTAAATGGAAACTTTAGACATCAGTTCTCTAGTGGAATGGAACAGTTTTGGTCTGCCAAGGTGAGAAGGGAAAACTAAACAGGTAACTGGTTTACAGAAATTAGGCAATGCTCCCCACTAAAAATAAAGCCAAGGGGAAATGAGTGGGAAGGAATGAAAGGGGTAGGAGGAAGTGTTAAGCCAGGGATCAGAGACTGGTCTTGGATTCTGTTCTTGTGGGTGAGCCACTTCTGTTCCCCGTAAGTTAATGTCCAAAGTGAGGCACAAAAAGTAGCTATGTTGCTTTCAAAATTACATAAATATTGTTCAAACTCAGAAGAAACTGAACTTCTAAATTAATAGCAAAAAAATATATTAAGAATTTGAAGTTACTGTTCCAAGAACAATTGAATTGAGTATTTCCTTCCATCTTCCTCTCTTACAGCTTGAGTCTCCTCCCAGCCACTTTTCCAAAAGAGGTTTATAATTGTGACTGTGTGCAAGTAGCTGTCTCTTGTTCACTGTGCATATAAGCTAGTTTATTATAACTTTGATTTGAAACCACATCAAATCCCTTTTTTCATTTATTCATCATTTTTCTTAGAATCAGTTCCACAAAATCCTTTCATGTACAGAATAATCACAGTTAAGTCTTGTCCAAGAAACTCCCTGGCTGCCACAGCCCTTGGTACGGAGCGCTGAGAGCTGAAGTGCTGCAGTCCATATGAAACACACCTCTATTTTTAACATCCAAAAAACATTACCGAGGAAGTGAACACAAATACCCTACCTGCCAAATCAAATCCTCAGTGAAGCCTTAACTACGAACTAAGAATTTTTATTAAGGCATCAAAATTGCAATCTTTCTTCTCAAAGGAGAATTTTGATATGACTGTTTTGGAAATCTCTCTAAGACAAATCACAAGAACAAATCCTGTTCTTGTAATATGATCGAAGGTTATCAGTGGCAGTATTTGTGAGCATGGTAAGAACCACATCTTTGATACAGCACCTCCCAGCTTGTCAATGCCTCCAAATTTCATCAATAATCAGACATTTTCTTCACTCCGCGCTGGTACAAAAACCCAGCTGAATTCTTCAAATTGCTGAAAACATTGAATATTCTGAAGCCCCTGTATTTGACTCACTGACAACTTCCACATTTTGAATTCTACGTTTTGTCATTCTGTAATTTATAAACAACATGAAATGTGTAAGCTTTTATGTACATAGCAGTCTCATTAAAACTCTGAATTTTGGTTTGGTTTTTTTTTGTTGTTTTTTTTTTTAACTAAAATCCTCCACACATTTCCATTTAAAAAGCCAAATGTAAATACTATCCTGAAATTCAGGCTGGGGTTGGAAGCATTACTATCATCCAGTAATAACACCACCATCATTTCAGCATTTCTGTGATGAAAATGTGAGTAAATATGTTCACTTCTAAAATTTCTAAGGCTTATTAAACCATTACAAAACACAACAAAATGACTGAATAAGGAAAATTACATGGGAGCATGAGACTAAACCGCCATGTGCTCGGCCACAAAATGGCTGCTCCGCCATTTTATACACCTGGTCTCCCAAAGTCTGTCAGTCAACTCTTCTTTGCCACCCATTGGTGGAGATCACTTTCTTGCAATTTGATTGGAGGTCAGATGTTGCCAAGCCACACCCCTTATCAACAAGCCTGCCCTCTCCCCAACTGCCCCAGTTACCAAGACTGTCCGGTGACCACACTAGGAGGTAGAGAGGAAGAGGAATTTGGGGAGAAGATCTACGAATAACATAACTATACATCAATTCAACTTAACACACACATAATATTCATCCCTTAACTGTGAGAGACAACCGTCCCATTACTCATCTATAACAAGGTCCACATCGATTCTGATGTATTTGCACATGTGCCACCACACCAGAACCTCCATGGGAAGTACAGAGCAAATTCCTAGAATGTCACGCTGTTTCCAGTGGACATCTCATTTTTCGTGACAACAAGGGAAGATAAATAAATTTCAAATAATCTTTTGTTGGAGGCTCTGCTTGCTCTGATACTGTAATTCACAGTGTCTTTTCACCTGCATTGGTCTCTAACATAGATTGGGTAAGAGACAAATGCCTGCATGGAACAAGCAATAAATACTTTAAAATACTCTTTTAGGCACCCCAACATAAGAAAAGCAACACAAAACCATTATAAATCCATTATAAATTAATGACTATTGCCAGGACTGCTAAAAGGTTCAAGATGTTTTATGTTTAAAATAATTTCAGAATTGAAATATCAATCCTTCAGCTGGATAAGCAGCATTGATTAATTTACTGATTGGAGGAGTATCTTTAAAACCCACTATATTGTAATTATGCCTCCGAGCTGACAGATGAAAGTAAATACTTTAGAAAAAAAATATATATAGCAAATATTTTTTTAAGTCTACTAACTCCATTTATTTTATACACCAGAACAGGAGAGACCACCTACCTTTCTTCCTCCTGTGTTTAGGCGAAGAGGAGTTAGGAAGGGATCAAAAATCATATGGCTGGTTTCAATATTGACAGGTGACTGTCTTTTACCAACAGAGCAAAGATTCCAAGCTGAGTTCACCAGACCCCAAAAGGAGGGCACTGCAAAATATAAGAAAGTGCAAGTTTAAGGGAAGTCTGGAAAGACTGGGGCAATACATGCCAGGCAGATGGCAGAGTAATTAAACTTTTCAGATTGTTCTGCATACACGCTGAAACTGAAAACAGGCAAATTCATCTTGTATTTGAAATTTAAAACTTCATACAACAAGACCCAAACATATGGTTTCGTATAATTTTTTATCAGGAAAGAAGATGGGTTAATTCTTTTCCTCTTAGATACAATCCCAGGTTCAATAATAAAGAGCTCCTTTGCTATTACAGAATGTTTACTGAGCAATAGGAATGTGACTCACTAGTCATTATGCTAACTTTGCATATACTCCATGTGTCCTTGGACTGAAACGCTTTGATTCTACTCAACTTTTAAAGAAATACTTAAAATATTTAGAAAAATTCATTAAAACGTGCAGAAATGTAAGAGAAACACACATTGTGATAGTGGAGAACAGGACTGCTCTCTTGAGGTTTTACCTATTTCTGTTCACCCAAATCTTTCTTTAGATCAAGTTTTTATTTAAAAAAAATCTTGTTGGAGAAGTCACACTCTGGTGGCTTGGAACAAGGAGGAAACCCTGACTGTGGATAAACTGAGTTACTTTCTGCATTTCCTAATTGGAAAAGAAACATGACGTTGCTGCATATCAGGGAACTGCAGCTGAGGGTCCCACTGCATCTCATCTGCAATTTACAGGCAAGATCAACCTGGACTTCTCTTTGGCTAATAAAACATTTCTGTAGATGAGTGGAGTGCAATTACAAGATACACAAAGGACACATTTAGATTTGTGTCTGAAACTTCGACCTTGTCAGAATTGTTCTGCAGTTTTGTGTAGCAGTTGGAAATTTCACAATCTTGTTGTGAGGTATTTTTTGGCTCTATTTTTTTTCTTTTTACATGTTGCTAAAAGCTTTCACAGCCTTTAAGTCTCAAAGCATTCTTCTGGTGTCCAAACCGTGTGTGACAAAGCCTCCAAACCCAGACTGGGGAAGGCTAGGGCCCTGGGGCAGGTGTTTTGCCTGGTGGGTGGAGCTGAAAACAATCCACCTGGCCTTTAAAAAGCTTTTTTGTTGCTGTGGTCAGGTAGATGTAGGACTTTGTAATGTGAATGTTTGCTCCTGATTGCAAGGTTTTGGCTAATCTAGTGGGAGCTACACAGAATTTTGGCTGGATTTGAACCTCATATTTACATTGGGCTTAACACATTGAGAGGATATTCCTTGGAGGGGAGAAAGGTGGAAAATATCTTCTGACTAGGGCAGCCCTAGGGCAAGGGTGATCTTGGTATTTTCCTTAGGTGTTTTATACGACTCAGTTATTTTTGCTTTCAAAGTTTGAGTGTATGCAGGCGTAAAACTTTGGCTGGGTTAATCCAATATTTCATGTCACTTTTCTACAAAATTAGATAAACCTTCTGGGGAATTCTTAGGTTGTTGCTTGTGCAGCAAAACCTCCCCACAAGAGTCTGCGCAGCATTGATGGAAAGTGTTTTCCAGATGTTGCCTGCTCCAGTGGTTCAGGTGTTGTCATCTACAGATGCTAACTCCTATTACAAAATATCTGAAAACATCATTTTCAGTTGAAACCTTTTCCTTCTTGGTGCCAGTGTGTCTGTGCAGCCACAGATGCTACAGGTGCAGGTGAACTCTAACAGCCAGAATTGATGTGGTGCAGCCAGCAGAGCTTAAAGCTGCCTTGCATACAAATTTTAGGTGACTGTGTGCTACTAATACCTTAAATGTGTGGGTGACTTATCTTTTTTAAACACCTGAGACAGACAGTCAAATCAGCAACTCCTCTTTAAGATATTCTGCATGAGAATCTCAGAGGAGGGATGACAGTGGAATGCTTCACAGCCAGGGAAAGCAATGATCAGGGAATAGCACCCAAAATGGGTGGAACTGCAGGTGCCCATATAAAATTGTGTCAGCAGACTTTTATTTGAGTAACAAACCCTATGTGCCACCACCCCAAAGAAGGTCAGGTGGAAGGCCTTAAAATAAGTGAAGCTTTGTGTGATCCGAAAAAATAAATTGGCAGTATGGTCTTAAAAAGTTTTTTGGCTGTGTTTGCCCTCCCAGTCATTTTGCACTTCCACTGTGGACTTGGAAGCCTAAAGAAGTTCACAGAATATACTAAACAATAGTGCTAATGCTCTGAAATTGAATCAAGTAAGTCTAGTGTAATTAAAACCGAGCAATCTCACAACTAGTTGTGTTCTTTCTGAAGAGAAATACCATAGCAGCTCAATTCAGCTTTTGTATGAGAGAAAATCCCTGTTATACAGAGGCCAAAAATAAAAGTTTAGGTTAATTGAGAGAGCCTGGTTTCCCTTGATTAATCCCCCTGTTGTGTTATTGGTGCTATATAAAAAAAAATGAATTAATGAAACTGTAGAGCTGTGGAATCAAAGGGGAAAATACTACATGGGGAATCTGTTGCTTCAATGGTTTCCAGTTATTAATTTAAAAAACCCCAACATTCTGGTCAGAAACATTCCTGGAATTGGTAAAAATCAAGTCTTTAGTAAGTTTTTAAAATAAATAAAAAATCCTAGACAATGGTACATGCACACAAAGAGGAAAGTTCCCCACTGCTGCACTCACCCCCCTGATCAGAGTGCTTCAGACCAAGGTTAATTAAGATGACTGACTTAGGACTGAACACCTAAGTTGACTAGAGGATGGGGCTATTAAGCAATATTAATGTCTGATTACATTTAATTAAAGTAATTAGTGCTGCTGCTTAGATACCCAAAATGATCTAAAAGTATTCAGAACTGTAATAGAAATATCTAAGAAGGTTCATGTAGGCTTAAATTAAACACAGCTACTGAATTAACTGAAGAAATCAGGGTTATGAATGTAAGAAAACATATAAAAATATCCATTGTTTTTTATTCCAACTTAACTGGTTGACAAGGTTCTCCTTGGGTTTAAGTCATTAATGAAACAGTATCTCCCACGATTATGTTGTATTTCCATAAAAATCTACTCCCATGTGGAATACACCGCTTTTTTGTGTGTGGACCTCCGAAGCATTTTAGACGGTACCTGTGCTGTACAGGAGCTACTGTGACTCTCTCGTTTCCATGCAGGCCAAATACCAGCTCACAATATCATTTAACAAGGTACTGCAGCTCCTGGTCATTGTACAAAGCCTGAATATAGCGATTGTGACATCTGTTTCCACTATAAATCCCGCTAAACTTGCACTGCTCGGGAGCTGAGTTGTTACAAACATATTACACAGACATCAGATCACAAGTTTGTGTCTGATCAATGTCTTCAAACTTCTCCTAACAGAGAATTCAGAGTTTATAACTTCTGCGTGCTGGCACACTATGGACAACAGATTTGTGTGTGCGTGTGTTATATGGTGAGGTGGATTACTTATATTTTATACCTGTGCAGGAATCTCTGGCATCTTTATTTAGTCTGTATCTTATTGCAGCTGTTCTCTTTTCAATTTACTGGGAACAATTTATATTGAGATAGATGAAGGTGCTTGAGCATCAGCATGACACAAAAAGATGAGGGATTCTGATGGCTTTTACCAAACCTATGCATAATAGCAGTGAAATAAAAGCAGCTAGAACAATAAAGCAAGGATTGAGAGCTGTTCTGGTGATGAGTATCACGGATTTGCTGAAATAAATACGAGCCTCCCTTCTCCAGAGGAAAGCAATGAGGGAATGGTGTCCCAGGAAGATGTCCTTCCACAGGGACAGCAAACTTGCAGATAAGCAGAATGGTTTCGCCTGCATGGAACAGTTTGCATTTGTGCTGAGAGGAGCCACCAGTTTTCCCAGGATGGGAACAGGAGTGTACTGTGTATGACATCTGAATTGCCTGACTGTAATAAAAGTCATGCTGGACTCAAAGGTCTGGGTCCTGGAAGGGCTGTGGACAGGCATCCCCTGTGAAATGACCGGGTCTGAGCAAGGCAAAGACTCTGCTTTAGCAGCAACTACAGAAGCAACGCTTTTTACATCCAAAAAATGTGTAGATTTGGTGCTTGGGGCCACGGTTTAGTTCTGGACCTGGGGTGTTGAGTTAAGGGTTAGGCTCCATGGCCCCAGAGGTCTTTTCCAAACTTAGTGATTCAATGATTGTGTAACAGGTATCCCACTGCACTGAATTCGGATCTCTGTAGGAATGAAAAGCCTTGTGTAGTTGATTTTTGTGTAGCCCAGTGAAGAACTAGAGAGAAATGAGGAATTTTATTTAAATGGCCACCAGAACTAAGGTGGTCTAGGTTGCTCTGAGTCTTTGTTTAAACAGGGGAAAGAAACCAGAAAACTTCAATTACAGGAAATAAATAGGGTGGCTGGAAGTAAGGGAGCATTTTCAAAAAATGCTGTCTAAATAAGAAAAATGGAAAAGGTGATAAACTCTTACCAGGTAAATATAAAACTAAAATAAGACGTGCCAGAAGAAGATATCAAAGAACAATTTTCTAAGGTCTTAAAAGCCACCAATAACTTCTTCAAGAGGATGAGAAGCAAGGACACTGGCTCAGTGTGTAGGACCAGCTGGTGATCAGGGTGTAAGAGCAGCACAGGCAACATTATAGTAAAGCTCTATGTGTTCTTTTCCTTACTGCTCACAAAAAGGTGCCAAGGGATGTTCCCACACAGGAGCTTCTTTATGGGGAATGAATCTGATAAACTGCCTTGGAATCAAGCATCAGAAAAGTGATTTTTAGTACAAACAGATAAAATGAACAAATTCATTCAGATCAGACAAAACTCTAGGATGAACACCACAGTGATGGGAACTGTCAAAATCCTTACTTAAAATCTGCACCAGTCTTGGAGAGACCAAAAAAGTGGCAAATGTGATCCATTTTTTATGGTTTATTTCTATAGATGCCTGTTTTTCCCAAGGTATCTGCTCCTGACCCCTGTCAATGACATAAGGTGGAGTCTAGGCAAGACAGGTTATTTCTATTTTACTGCACCAAGCCTGTTGAAGTTTGCTCAACTTCCAAGAGGACAGATTCTCTGAATTTAAGTTTCCCCAGAGCTCATGAATTTAAATGAAAGGTGTCAACTTACCCATGCAGCACATCTTTGTTTATATTTTTAAGCCTTAGCATTGGTCCTGGCAATGGCATAAAAAACCATCAGATTGTATTTGTGCAGCAATTATTCTTGCCCTGTGTAATTACTGGTCCCTCAGATAAAATCTCAAGCTACTTTATTGAGGCTAGGAATTGGAACCACAGAGAAAATCATTAATCTGTGTACATCAATAAAGCAGTCCATTAATTATTTCCACCTACTCAGCTTGAAGAAAATTATCATACCAATGCCTCTCTGCATCATGCCACATGACCTGCTCTGCCTCTACATAAAAGCCAAAGGTAAAGTCATAAAGGCTTCAAGAGATAACTCAGGGACACCAGAGAAATGACAGAGCATAGAATTAGAATGGCATTCGTCTCAGTAATTGGTCACAGAAATCTCCAGACTGCAGTAATATTAGACAGTATCACAATGGCTTCAAATTTGGCAACTGAAATTATTCTGATTTCTTTTTAAGCAGCAAAGCATTGACAGTTGAAATATATCCTCCAGAGTAAGACAGCATTGCCATTAGTCAAGAGATAGTAAAAAAAATTAAAAATTTCATCAATAAATCTTGAAACATATAAAAGATTAAGATTTTGAAGATCTCCTGCAGCATCATATTACATACTGCTAATTCCATACTCGTAATTCCATACTGGTCTGTTCAAATGTCATCTTCCCTCTGTATGAAGGATTCTCAATGACAAGAAAAGTTCAACCACTGTACTTGTTAAATGAGACATAACAGAAAACAGGGAGGGGAAAATGAGGATTTAAGATTCTGGAAAGATTTTGTCTTTTAAAAAGTGGAAATTTTCTGCTATGCCTTTAATAAAGACATCATGCAATACCCACTATAATTTACCTTCAAAATTATAACTGCTTATTTATGCCTAATTAAACATTTTCTTAAATTAAGAGTATTACCTGGAAAAAATTATTTAGCAATTAAAATTAGTGACCTGTGGCCCTGTAAAGCTTTTGCTTATTTTTATCTACACATTTGGGATACAAGTGTAGAACACAGTACCATTCCTTTCATTACAGTGATTAAACCAGACAAATTCACTTCTATAAATTATGCTAAGCTTGAAGTAAAGAATATATACAACAGTATGTAATTACATTTTTCTCTGCCACCCCGTGGTGAGCTCACACATACTAAAGCTACACAATCAAACACTAACGCTTCTGAAAAATATAGGTCAGCTGCTTTTGAAGGTGTTTACAGATGCTTTTCATATTGACTTTTCATTATTCATTATTCACAGGGCAGGAGTAGGAGGAGGCACCTATAGGGAGAGATATATCCAGGTCCAAAACTAAGCAGGTAACAATCTTCTAGGGTCAGGGTTACTAAAGTTCTGAAAAGAGAATGTGTTTCGCTCTCATTCTAGTCAAAAAGATACAACAGTTTTGAGGGAAATGGGTTTTTCCATGTAATGTGTGTAAAGGTCCTGCTGCTGAAAGATTTAGCACAACTATGGCAAAAAAATTGGAAATTAAAACAGATTAAAGAACAATTTAGTTTAAAGGTTAAAAGGTAACCATGATGTTTAGTGTAGCTGGCAAAGACTGCTCATTAAAGCAATAAAAAAAGTCTGGGGTAAGGGAAATCCTTCTTGGCAAATGAACTAAAAAAGAGAAAGGGGAGGGGAGGAAGGCAGCATGCTCTTCCTCTTTCCCATCCCCAGTCCCTGTGGACTGGGTGTGTGGCCTGCCTGCCTTAGAGTGTGACACTGGGCTCCCTTCCTCTGCCAGTGCCTGGGCTGTGGGTATGACTAACGAGCGGCCAGCAATTATTGCCACCCAGCTGGTCATTTCTGACCAGGTCTGGTCAGTCCCTCAGCCATCAGTCACTGACAGGGGCCATCACATTTCCCTTGGACCAGGCACAGTCACAACTGCAGCATTTGCCTGGCACTCATTGTAATTTGAGGGGTGGAAAAGGGGAGAGTTTGGCCTGGAGTTGAAACTTAGATTGAAAGGGAAAAAGATGAAACGCAAAAAAAAAAGCTGTGATGGTCGTTCTGGGCTTGAAATGGGACTTTGCATTTAAATGAAGGAAATTTTGAGCTATTTTGTGATCTCTGATCTTTCCTCTTCATGTTCTTCATCTTTGGGGTTTTTTTGTGGCTCATGCTGTAGATCTGGGGACTATGGCTGTGCTGTTAAAACGAGTGACTGTTCTGAAACAGGATGAGTGAGATATAAGACTTTAAAGAATATCCTGAAGAAAGGTGAAGAAAGCCTCAAATAAATGAAATTGAATAGAAAACGTTGTTCAGAGAAAAGTAATTTGGAACTTACTGTTTTAAGGGAAAAGACTACTTTTCCAGCAGATACCTTGAGCTCTAATTTGTAGATTCAGCTTTAATGTCTTTGGGATACTACTGATCCTTCTGCTGAAAAATATAAATTAAAGTAGGAACATAAAAAAATAACAAAAGACAGCCTATTTATTCTATCATAAGTGCTTTTTCTGAGTATCCCAGTGCCTGACAGTATACTGTTACTAAAATAACTCTCAGGTATTGAGTTGGAATTTAAGTATTGCCAAATCCGGTGCATGCCTGCTGGTGCATCCTTTAGGATGGGTTTACTGAGCATGTCACTCTGCAGGGCAGATTAGGGGATTCAGTTTGGAGAAGGCAGGTGTGAGGGACAGGTTTAAGGAGCACCCAGGAGGGTGTAGCAGATTTTCCGAGAGAAAGAAAGCATGATCTGTACTTTGAGTAAGACAGTGAACTACCCAGCTGAGACCTGCCTGGCTGAGGCTTGGCCTTAAAGGCCCTGAGGCCTTGAAGCTGTTGCGCAGGTAAAAATAATTGTGGCGCAGCAGAAAATTAGATGTTAAAGTAGTAATGTTAGATAGTGCGTTTCCTAGAGGTCACTGAAAGCAATTATTAGTGGGCACGTTTAGCCACCTTAAAAAGAAGTTAAGCAATGTGTGTTTGCATTCCTTTGTATGCTGTGTGCCAATGAAAAAGCTACTGAATTTGTAAACTGTCTAGAAATGTATATAAGCAGCCATTTTAGATGAAATAAAAGAAAACATAGTGGTAACCATATTGGTCGGACCTATGTTGCTCTGGCTCAACCTCTCTTTATCTTAGAGATTCCCTGCAACAGGAGGGGTTAACCAGGCCAAGAAATTTTTGTGTGTGAGAGCAACCCCTCAAAAATTACTTGCAGCTCTGCACTCTTTTGGCTTCCCACAAGAGTCCTGCAGTTAATGGCAGCCAGGGAGGCAGAAATGTCCAGCCTCTGCTGTCTTGAAAATACAAGTGAGGAGCCAGCACGGAGTTCAGCACTGAGTGCTGCAGTTTGTATCTGTAAGGACAGTTCAAGACAGGAACAGTGATGCTCTCTGCTCTGGTGTTTTCTGGAGTAATCAGATTTCTCTGACCCCCATCCCAGCAGGGCTCTGGCTCTCCCAGGGGATGGTGTTTCTGCAGTGAGATTACCAAAACTCTAACTTTGATTATTCCTGGAAAGGCCAGAAGAGAGCACAGCTGACTTGATGCACTTGCTCACAGGCTAGAAAGAGATGTTGTCTAGGCAATTGTGATCTCTTAGAAGTCTGACCTGGTGCTGCCAAGCCACAACTCTAAACAGAGCCATTACTGCAAAATACTTTGGAATGGAAAGACCTTGGCATCCCCTCAGTGGCTGCATCAAACTATTTAGGTAATTGCTGAGCAGTGATTGATCTTTCACTGAATGATCCATTTTCCTTTGTGTGGTGAAGACTCTGAAAGTCTGATTATTTCTTCTGGGGCAGAATCCAGTCCCTGCTTCCCTGACAACCTGTTGTACACACAGCATGTGGCACCCAGCCCCTGCAGACAGGCTGCTGAGCACAACAGCTGGCTTAATCTTTATCTAGGAAAACTTCCATGTTCACGGAAAATCCAGATCTCTTGTACCCAGAGATTCAATTGAAATACTTTTTCTCTGTGTGCAACAGGCAGAAGCACAAAAGGCTTTGTGGACCCTCTCACTTGGGATGAACCCGTTTTCATGGCAGTCCCAGTAATTCAGGAGTCTCTAGGGAAAGCTCACTTCTGTTCTCTCTTCCTCTTGAGCAGCGTTTGTATCCTGCAGGTCTCTGAAGCATCTGACAAACACTTTGCACAAGAATTACTCTCTGGGATGTAACAGGATAGCTGAGTACATGGGTATTTCTTGTTTCATGCTGCTCGTCTGACCAGTGCTGGCAGGGCCTGGAGTTGGTAAGGCAATAACCACGTGACATTTTCTTTCTGTGGTTTGTCAGGACTTAGCCTGTGAAAAGTGCCAGCACCCAGCCCGCCGTTTCTGTGAGAAATACAGCAGTGCACGAGCACCTTTTGTGCTGCAAGATAACTGCTCCACCTCCAAGAACATCTCAGGAGCACCAAACATCCTCCAGCAGGGCAATGGGACGCTGGTCAGAGGGGCAATGCTGGGACATGGAAGCCTAAAATCTCTTGGAGGCACCAAGAGAAGAATCTGCTCCCCAGTGTGTCACAGAGGAGAACACTCCTGACAGCCCATTCCTGCCAGAGACTGTAACAGCTCAGATGGAATGAGCAGCAATTGCTTCCAAGGGAGATGTGTAAAAGATAATGGATGTTGCCATTTTTGGCAATTATTCAATATAAGATGGTGCCCTGGGGGCTTTATTACTTGTGACCTTCACCCAGAACTGAATACGTCTTATTTTGTGGATACAGAATTTGATGGTCTTTCCAGCAGTAAAAGGATAAAATCATACCTGCCTTGTGAAAAGAGGTTTAGGAAGAAAAGTGTTAAATGGTTACATCAAGATTGACTAGAAAATTTATAACTATGCACACGGACAGGACTGCAAAGGTGTCAAGAACTACCTTATGGACCCAAGCTTCTAAATCAACTCTGAAATTTATTATGAATATCAAGTACACCAGGTAATAAAAAAAATTGCCTAGAGGCAAAATCTGTAGCTTTATAACCACTGAAAATATAAATTTCAGTTGACCTCTGTGTCACAGGCTAACATTTTTAGAAATCAATGCACAGAATAATCCTGAAAACAGAACTAACTAAACTAGTTCATGGTAAATCCTTAGACTTTGGAACTACAAGCTCTTAACTGTTCCTCCCTAATTTTTTTATAAAGAAAAAAAATTATTCTGACTTAAGTTTCCACTTGATTTTTAAGGTTTAATTTGAATTAGCTGAATAAATCTACAGTTTTTCTGCACTGCCACAGGGCTGTTCAGAACAAACTGGTCCCATAAACTGACCAGCACCTTCCATCAGTGTAACAGTCTGGTGTTAACACAAGCAAAAAAATAAAGTGTTCATTTTTAAACACAAATTTTATGATCTGACCTGATTGGATTTAGTGTTAGTTGACATGATTTCAGTTTGTGCTCTCAGTGAAAAAGAGAACAATGTTTAATTTTCTGTAAGAGCCTTGTGTGTTTCAGGAATCTGGCAATGTGATTTATTTTTATCATTTATACATTTCTAACAGAAGTAATCCAGAAGGTTTAATAAGTACAGACTAGCTCTATTTGGTGTTCTTACTTCTGTTTAAACTTCTAACACAAAGTTACCAAAGTCAGTAATCATAAATATCATTAAAATTGCCACATACAAATTCATTACAGGAGTTTACTATTAAAATATATTTTTTCAGTATGACCCGTCCAAAGAGAAGTGAACATCAGTCTTGCAAACGTGTATTTTTTTGGTTTATTTGGCCAAGTTTCAGCACTGCCCCAGGCAGAGAGGAAATGGAATGAATTTTTGGGACAAAGAGAATTTTTTCTTTCGAAAAAAAGCTTTCCATCTTGATCTGTGATAATACATAAAATAACTTTTTGATCTGAGCTTTAAGAAAGGTATTTTAAGAAGTTCCTAGCCTGCTTTTCAAACAGCTGCAGGAATGTTGCCGAGCTGGAGTGGTACACAAGGAAATAGAATCCCTCTTGGCCTGAAGTCATCTTAGCTGAAGAGCAGCAGGAGTTTAGCAACTATAAACTACGTGTAGTGACTAAACTTGCTCCACTCTGCTTTTCTTCTTTAACAGAAAAGAATGAACGTATTAGAAGGAAAATGGAATGTGCTTATTTCAGAACAGCAGAAAGACGAATGTCAATCACAAAACCTCAGCAAAACAAACACTCCCATGGCTGGTATGAGCTGCACTATTTTTCTAAAGTCTGAACTGTCCTGCCCAAAGTTTCCTTGGCAATTTTAACTTTTTTACAAGTGAAAGGAACAGGGCAAAGTCTGTGTCTCTCAGGCTCCAACTGTCATTGGAGGCTTCACCTCCACCAACAGTGATGCCTTTTCTTTGTTCTGCACTATTTGCTGTTGTCAGCTGAAGTAACACAGATATCTATTATGCTGCCAAAGGAAACCAGCAGAGCAACAGAATGGCAATTCCTGGCCCACTTACGACCAGACTGCTACAAGAGGACTATCAATTTAGTTTCTGTAGCATTAACTGTGGCCAATTTAATAGAAAAAATGCTCTTTATACATCATTTCTCGGGATTTGGCCCAGTGATTTGCTTGTCAGTCTTACGATGTGAAATAAGACTCTTTGCTGTGTTTGTGTGCGAGTTATTTCAGAAACTCCTCAAGGTCTGGTGTTCTTGTTGCACCACTGATTTACTATGATTTTTAGTAATAATCACTCCTTTGAAACCTTCAGCATCAGCACATCGTAAGTTTGAAAATCCTGACGACTTTAGAAGGAAACAATACAATTTTAGTGCTTACAGTCAAGGGCTTCCCTGAATCGTGGATGCATTCTGAATACACAGCAGTTGCCAAAAGATATTAAATAAGCTATTCACAACTAATTTCAAATTTATCCCTGGTATGTCTTACAGTCTCTGAAATTCCCCCTTTAACTTCCACAATACCTTGTGATCCATGAGAACCTACTTGGGTACTACAAACCCTGTGGACATCCAATCAATATGAAAATCACCTAATGAGGACACTGAAATTTAGGTGAAGATAATTGTCGTGGCCCACCAGATCCCTGTCACACAGTGCTTTTAGGTAACAGTTAAGATTTAGGATGATTACTGCAACTTGCTAGCATGAATACCAATCCCTCCTTAATTTGAGATATGCAGCATGTACTTAGTTGGTTTGTTTTTAAACTCAGTATTCTGTATTTAACTTCTTTTTTGTAGTCTGAGGAGCAAGAAAATTTGATTGTAGCAGACCATCTGTTAGATGAGTTTTGGTGGATTACCTTGATGTCAGGTGAGTGCAGATAGCTTGTCTCATTTTATATGCTCTCATGTTTCCATACTTGTCTCTTTCCTAACTCAGCTGCATGAAGCAGTATCTGACAGGATGCTCCATGGTTCATTCTTAATAACTCATAAGTTAAAAATCCCTCACAATACAGAAGTGTGGAAAGTCAGAAATACATTTAGCTTCTTAATCTGCACACACTCATCCTCATATGATGTTTAAACCTCACGAATGAGGGTTAATTAAATGCATGGGAAACTCCTGAGTTTATCAGGAGTTTTCCTTCTCTTCCAATTCTTCCGTTTTCTACTTCTTGTATATTAGCATTGCTAAATTGTATAGCAATTTTATAAAATTTTGCATTAGAAAATGAATTCCTGAAATTGGCAGTGCTTGTTCTGGCCACTTACTGTACAGAACCGTGTGGCAGTGGGCACAATAAATAGGTGTAAAGTGAAGTAAGCTTCTTTCCACTCTTAAGTAAGATGTTACCCATATTTTGGACTTAGACTCAACCTTAAATGAGACATAAGTTTAAGGCAGCTTCCCTGAAATTCTGCTATGAGATAAAAGCACCTTAGAGCCAAACACCTACCACAGCTTTTAAGAAAGGAAAATATGCCAAGGTTCACAAGTCTAGTTCTAGTTAACGATTTTACCATTTGCTTTGAATTTTCCAGAAGGAAAATAAATTGTTATTTCTAGATCTTCTGTTTCTAATCCCTGAATCTGGGCATCTCTGAAGGGTGACCACCCCCTCTTAGATGCTGACAGAATCCATCATTTTCATCTGCCTGTTCTTCCTGCATCTTAAAATTAACTCCAATACTGGCTTGTCCTTTTAACACTAATATGAAAAGCTGTCACTTCTTCACATTAAGATACATTTGCTCTTTTTACCTTCTGGCTGACCACTTATCCTTCAGTCCTTGACTCCATAGGCAGTATAAAAATTTAAATGGTAATTGAGTCATCTTTTCATGGGCTGGAAGGGAGAGCAGAGTATGATGCTGCCAACAGCATGCTGTTTGCTCAGCAGTAAAGTTTATGCAGTACCGCTTTATTCAGACAAATCATTAGGTGCAGTACAGGTGGTAGCTGGATGACACACAGCCATGATGCACAAAAAATCCATACCCATTATCTGGCACCATCTTCTCGCTGTGAGAGATGTGAATTTACAGCTGCTTTGCAGCTCTGGCCAACAGTGACATTCAGCACGTGGCCTGTGTCACTGCCTGTGTGCAGGGCACAAAGCTCACATGCAGAAATGGTTGTCAGGAGGATCTATTTTTTTGTTTTCTTGGGTTTTTTTACTATTAAAACTTCAGATTTTTTTTTCTTGACAATTACTAGCAGGATTACACATGGGGGAGCAAGACAGTTTTCTAATTTCCCCTCACTGCAAGCACCGTATTATCTTTTGCTACAGTGAATTGCATGAGCTCCTTATTCTGTTGTTTTTAACCTGAGTCTGTCCAGATCATTCATAAGTCAATAATGCTGTATTTGCTGCCAGGTTTTTATCTCATTGATAAATGTAGCCACTGCACAGAAACATCCTGGCCCAGCTCATTCATAACCATCTCTACTGTTTTCATTTTGCAACACTCATTGCACCAGCACTTTCACATCATGGTCTGCTGATTTTCTGGATCAATTTTTTTTTTTATTTTCAATGTCACCAAAAGTGCCTGAAACTTAGAAACTGATTTAGACAGTGGTTCTCCTTCTTCTGTTAAAAAGCTGAAAGTCTGAGTGCCTCTCTATTAGCCTAAACCAGATTTTGGGTAGACACTATACTTTACCCTTTAGGTGATCTTTATATCTTCTATTTTAAATAGAACTCGAAAGGATAAAGTAGGATCTCAACTTTATCAGCAGACTCAAACTGTTTCTCCAGTGTGGACATAGCTCATTTTATGCACCTTTGAGGGAGAAAATTTTACCACCTGCAAGGCATTTGCACAGTGCTGAACCCCTGAAAATCTCTGACTGTTATACAGGTTCTGATTAGGACGTGGGGTCAGGAAATACTTGGTGTCAGCTTAGAATTTCATTTGCTGCTGCTAACATTCCTATCAAAACATGGTAAAGGACAAATATTAACTGCGAGGAACAGGTTCTGAATTGGTGAGGCTTTGGTTAAAATAATGGAGTTACGCTGACTTTTATTAAGAGTTGAGGATTTGATTCTCCATTCTCCATTTTTTTCTCCATTTGTTTTCTGTTTTAAAAATATAGCCAACTTAGCCTTAACCTCTAATATTTTTTGGATGAATTGCTAAATCCTCAGATGGCACTACTTGCTGAACATATAGCATAAATAGCACTCCTCCTTATGTAGTTCTTGACTGACCCAGTTTCTCTGTTCTTCTGAGAAATTCTGGCTGCTGTCTCTTGCTTTCATGTATTGTGCTGCATTCTCTAATCCTCACTTATCCTCAAGAGACTTGACGCCAAGTACAGGGCTACAGGTCCCAAAAGCATGACGCCACTTCCAATTCAGCCTCCACTGGTTTCACCTTGTGGATTGAGGAACTGGATGGTTATGACACCTTTCCCTGATTTTCACATACTCCAGGTGACAGGAATAGTATCAAAAGGCCAAGGTAAAAGGGACAATCTGTTCAGGTGAATACAGTCAAGTGTGACTTGCACACGCCTTTCTGTCCCCCCAAAACAGGTTTCTGAATGCTTTACAGTTCTGAATTACTTTCCATCAAGATTCCCTCAAACTCATGTTGTGGACTCCTGAACTCTCAGGCCTTTATCTGTAACCAAAACTTGCACCTGGCATCTTCATTTATCTTCTTCTGGTAAGATAAAAAGAAAATAATTTAAAAAGCATGCTCTTCTGCCTTTCCTCTGTATGTCACTTATCTAGCTTTGATTCTTATGACAGCTTGTAATGCTTCCACAACTTGCATTTCAAAGCACTTTTCAAATCTCCTTTTGGATGCCAGGGTCTGGCCTCAATTCACCCAGCTGAAAAGTAGCCAAGTGTTTTGTGGAGCAGCAGAGATTTATTTCAGAAGAGTTAAAGGTGGAATAAGCAGTGTCAGGCTGCCTCTCTTCCCCTTCAGCAGCTCTTAAGGTTGGGCTCAGCTCTTCCAAAGCCTCCTGGGTGAGGTTGGTCACAGGTAGGACAGGATGGGATATAATGCCAAAGCATCGTCATCTCAGCTTTTGCTGAGAAAGGTTGATCAGCTTTTGAGAATCAAATCCCTCAATGGAAGAAAGGAAAATTCTTTGGAAACCTTCACTGTATCTTCCCTCTTCCTGGAGGGAGAGAAAGCACAAGGAATACAAGCCAGAGCAAGTGGCACAATCAGGGCTATTCATGGGAACTGAAGGTGAGATCTGTGTTATACACAGAAAAACACAGACTGCAATAGGAACGTTCTCTAGAACCAAGACAGAAATTAATTTAGCATTTATTCTGTTCAGACCAGTAGAAATTCTGCTGTGGCAATCCACGTATCTGATTAAAATAATTATTTTAAAAATTTGGGGGGGTTGAAAACACATGGATACACCATTTATAGTTACTGCTCAGTAACTTGGATGATACTAAAGATGTCATTAAGGAAGGGATAAGAAATTTAACTTGTTCTACCACTGTGCACTAATTAAACTGTTTAGTGCAGAGATCAGCATAAATAAGGAATTAGCAAACAATGCTATGAGTAGAGGATGATTTGTAATATCAGCACATTGATGCGCTGGGCTCAAATACTATAATTTGACTGGCAGCACTTTATTAAGTTTTGGCAGCATTTAAGCAGACTGGGAGTGCTGTGATGAACTCAAACACATTAATCCAAGCACCAGCTCTCGTTAATACTGATGAGTGAAGGCAGTTAATTGAATTATGTATGAAGTACTGCTGATTAAATATTTCACTCCTTGCTATAGAATGAACTCTGCTTTATTAACAGCCACTGTTGTCTCTCATAGTGAATGTCACAGGGACCTCTTCTCAGCCACTCACTTTCATTTTTCTCACCATCTGCTCAGGTTGCTTACCTATGTACACATCTATTCCTGCTTGTACTGGCCTTTGAAAGAAGGATTTTTGCTCCTCAGAAATGATTATGTGATAAGTGTGAAAGTTTTATTTCCTCACAGAACAGGTTTCAGTGAAACTCCTAAATTAATTTTTCTCATTGACAATAGAATAGGATTGTACATATTGCACAGACACAGACATTTGACTGATGCCATCTCCAGAATGAAATGCAGCATTAATGGGCAATTTTCATTTTGCTTTGTTGACGATTTCTACTTCCAGCTTTTACATTTAAAAAAAATGGTACATAGAACCTCTGTTAATGAGGAAGAGAAAGGAAAAATCCAGACACATAATCTCAAATTACAAAGAAATTGTAAAGCAGGGCTTTACAAAATAAAAAAGCCAGTGTCCTTTCAGGAACTCTGCTGAACAACTACAAGAATTACTGTCCTCACCAGCTGGCAGATGTTTACAATTAATCTCAAAGACAATACAGCTGAAAGAGACCTCAGTTATTTAGTTGTTCAAAGACAAACATGACAAAAGCTTATCAGGACGGTGGCAGTGGTTTAGCAAGGAGTACAACAAAAGCCTTGACAAAAGCAGACACCAGGGTCATGCCAGGTCGGTGCTCTTGCATTCTTTGCTGAGATGTGTGAAGAGTTGGAGAAACACAGTGAAATCTGGTACTAACATTTATATTAAAAAATAGGGAAAATGTGGCGTGTACAAACCCGCAAGCTTCTACTGTTAAAAATGATGATGAACATTTTGAAGTTATACCCTGTTGGAGGTCTGACAAAGAGGTAACTCTGTTATTTTGAATGCAGGGCCCTTTCAGATCAGCACTGAAATATTCTAAAAATAAGCTTTCTGGTGATGGTCCTATTCCTGGCCATATGTAAGAGGTTTTCAGTGAAATGAAACACTAGCACAAAAGTGAGAGAACACAGAAAATATATTTAAATAGTAGCACAGACCAAAGATGGAAAGTTTTAATACCTAGCAAAACACACAAATGCTGCATGTCCACTATTCCATGTTACTTTGTAATCCATTTATTTCATAAAAGCAACTGAGGAACAATCATTTTAAAATGTCTTTGGACAACACAAAGCCCAGAGTAAGTACCTTTGTATAGATGTTTTGGGACTTCTGTTTTTATTTTCATTGCTTACATTTCTGTGTCCCCAGGAAATGAAATTACAATGAAGTTGATGTAGAAACATGAAGGAGTAAAGGAAATGCTTTAAAACAATATTTAATGAAAGTGAATTAGGTATTCTTTTAACTTTAACTGCAAGAATGGCTTTACTTAGGATCTGAGGGTACAGCAAGACCCAGTATTGCTTTCACATGACTTTTCCCTTGGTATTCTTTTAATTATGATCTTTCAAAACAAAATTTCAGTGTTCAAATACTGTTACCAGAAACCCTGGTTCATGATACAAGTTTCAAGACAGAATTAGTCTTGATTTTTCTTCTACTCAAATATGATTGTGCCAGACTAAAATCCTGTATAAGACTAAGGATGCCCATTAACAGAAAACAGGTCCCTCTCTGAAACCCCTGATTCTCTCTGTATATTGAAGGATGAGTTCAAGTAACTCAGAACAAGGGCCAAGGCCAAACACAGAAACTCGAGCTGGAAAGTTATTTGCTGCTTTAGTTAGAATCTGATCCAGTTGCCATTGCAAAGTCACTTTCTTTTGCTTTGGTAGATCTTTAGGGGAGAGCAGGGTTCCCTGAGCACAAACTGGATGATGCCGTAACTTCCTTTCGAAAGCTCAACCCATGGCCAGTGGGGGTTAAGACTCTCAACACCAGAAACCACTGGCTAAAGCCATGTAAAACTGGAAGAAAATGGTTACAAGCAGAGGCCGGAGGAGTGCACAAGCACAGAAGGTCCAGCTGGAATTTTTAACTGCCCATGAAAATATTGATTTGGGAGTCACAGGCTGTGGAGCGGATGAGGAGGAGGCTGGTGGCCATCTGTGGAGGAAGCTCTGCTTGTTTCTGAGGGGTTCCAGGGATCACGGCGTGCCGCCGAAGGCGCCAGCTGGCCTGCTGCCACCAGGCTTCTCTGTGCCACCAAACAATCTCTGGGAAGCCTGCCCGTGGAATCAGAGCACATATTCCAAAACAAGAATTGCTTGGTATTTCTTCACTATGAAAGCTGAGGAGCAGCAGATTTTCTTTCCAAAGCTCAGACTTCCAGGGCTGTTCCTGACTGGTCGTGGTGGGGGCATGATGTGTGACTCTCAGGAGAGTTGCTGACAGCAGAACTGGAAGTGTTTACTCAGGACTTTGGTCTTTTCTCCCATCTTTTTGGCTTGCCCACATGAACACTTCCCGTGACCTATTCCAGAGACCATGGCTGAAATATATCCAATTTGCTGTATTTTTGAATCTCTTCCGTTCCTTGAGGACAGGTGATGGTTTCTCATGCTACCTTTCTGTTCTCTCAGTAAAACAGGACTTTATCTAGTAGAGAGAAATAGAACCCTCTTCTTTCTTGAGGCAAGAACTGAACCTTGAGGCTCCCAATTGTTTGTTTACAATCACATTTAACACTCTGAATGGAAATGCTGCGCAGAGCTGAGGAACAAAAACCTCAAACATGCAGCATGTTGGTTATTGCTTTAAGACTGGCATGCTTTGGGATGCTTTATAACAAGGAAATCTTACTTCATTTTATTCAGTTAATTATAATCACCTTAAAAATGGAGATTGGAACAGGAGCTACACACCAGTCTTACATAATTATGCATAATGTATACATAAATATATGTGTGTGTACCTATAAACACATAGATTGCAATTATTTCTGATCCAATTGTAACTTTTAAAAATGATTACTAATAATTAAAATTATGATAAAGTAAATTATTACTATAATGTTGTTTGTGGTAGAATTCAGAAGCAATTCCCCACACAGAGATTATTCTCCACACCCTTTATACTGGGCCAAATCTGAGGTAAAAACGGTGAGAAGAGGCTCAGTCCTGCAGACTCTCAATTTAGACTAAGAAATACCTACAGAACATGGTGAACTCAGTAGATGATTAATTTCCTGTTGAAGATGATACCTCAAATCTCACGTATCTCCAGAAGGTCATTCCCACCTTCAGAAAACACACACAACAACTTATTTTTAGAGTTCTGTAGAAATGCCTTGCCCACACAGTAAATTGGACATATGCTCTTGGATTCAGCTGCCAGTTTTGTTGAAGAATTCTGGTCTCACTGTTTTACTAAATAAAATTTTGCATTTATTTTGGTCGAAGCAAAAAAACAATTCTGCATAAAACCATTGCTCATGGACCTTGCAACGAGAGCTAATCCTTGTGTTGACATTCTTATGCTTGGTTGTGGGTTGCTGCTCCTCCTCCAAGTACATTCCTAACTTTAGATCCTGCAGCTGGAAAGGATGCTGGATTGAGCACATGCTAAGTGGCATTGCTACATCAGAGTGGAAACTCTTCTTTTCTGCTGCCATCCTTTGCACAATATGGAAATGTTGTTCCTCTACCCCAAACATCCTCTTCCTTTGCTGACTGGCCCCAGCAGCCCCCTGTGTCTGCACAGAACACGGCACATTCACCAGGCCATAAACGAGGGAATGAAATACCCAAACTCCTGTGATCTTTTATCAAATTTATTACCTGCACTAGATTCCATTCCAGAATCGTGCACAACATTTCTCATGTGTAAAATTGGGATGTATTTTTTGTAGGTTAAAGTAGAATCAGGCTGGTTTGAGGGTTCAGTGATTGATGTTGTATTTGAAATTTAAAATAAGCTCAAATCCCCAGTCCAGCTATCACTGAAAACACTGGTTTGGGTAAAATACTCTACATTATTTGCAAATGACACAAACCATTTAAAATAATCGTAAGAGTATTCTGAAGGTGTATGAAGAAACTAGAGCCGAGCATTGGGTACAATGTAGTACCTGGGGTGGGGAAATTACAAAAAAAGAAAAAGAACAGAGTAAAAGTTCTTTAGGAATAATAAGAAATGGGGTAAAAATGTCAGAGACATTGGAGACTACCAAGATGATCCGCCTTTTGAATCTACACATAACACCATAAGCTCTTCCCAATATTCGATGGCTGATATTAATTAGAATTAGATATTATATCCTGATTTCCTGTGGCTTTTTTCTAGAAATCTGATTTTTAAAAGCCCAAATCC
This sequence comes from Cyanoderma ruficeps, assembly GCA_008694505.1. Classification (NCBI taxonomy): domain Eukaryota; kingdom Metazoa; phylum Chordata; class Aves; order Passeriformes; family Timaliidae; genus Cyanoderma; species Cyanoderma ruficeps. The sequence goes on from VZDJ01000223.1 coordinate 1,033,789, forward strand.
TGTCAGTGACATATTCACAAAAAATGTTCAATGTTAAAAACCATTAAAAATGCAAAAATAAGGGAACAGACTCCCAAAAAGACAATGCTGGGAAAAAAGGGTTTTGCATCCCAATAGTTGTTTCAATTCTCAAAAGCAATTAAAAAAACCCAAAAAACCCTGGAATTATTTGTGCATCTTCATTTAAAAGACCTTGGCCTTCAAGGAGCACTCTATCCATCTTCACACATCATAAAATTCCACTAATTAAGTTCTTCTCTCTTGTAAAATAATTTATATTTGCTGTTCTTCAACCAGTAGATTAATCTTTACCACACATATATTGTTTCCTGGTATTACAGAAGGCATGCTGCAGATAAATGTTTTGTACATCAGACATTTGAATCTTAAATGGGAAAACTCTCTGTGGGCATAAGTATTTATACAAACATAAATGTGTCTGTATGAAGCTCAATTGGTGAGCCATACAGGAAGGAAGATGATTCTAAAAGAATACGCTTGACAAAACCCAAAACTCAAAAATCAGCATGAAGAGATCAATGACATTGAGGTGTTAGAGGCTGGTCAAGTGTAATTTTGAGATCTTCTCTGGCTGCTGATGTTTTGGTTTGCACTACACAGTGTCTGAGTCTGTTTGGAGGTTTTAGTTGCAAATATAGGAAGCAGAATTTGATCATTTATTAGTGAAATGCCTGAAGATACAGGAATTTCTGCTTGTTCTTTGGAGCAAGTGGTTTTATGGAGCTCTGCTGATGGCTGAACGTCTCTGCTGAAGCAGTAGGGTTTAAGGGATGAAATATCCAACTGAGCTCATCAAAAGGCTGAAGTTTGACCATTTTTGTTGAGCTTACAATGAATTCAGACTCTGACAATGGACAAATCTGGGCATTAGCTCAGACAGCCAGTGAGGAGATGTAAATATAATTGGGATTATGCCCATCCATAATGTGAAATTTTCTATGTATCTGCAATTCCGTCCATTCATAGTATGAAATTCTCTCTATATTTAAGTTACTTTCACGCAAAGTATGATAGGGAGGGAATGGAAAATCAAGTTGTTCTGTGACATGATTACCCACAGCTATATGGAGGTAAAGCACAGCATCATCTTGGCTTCTCTTAAAATATGTCACGAAGTGAAGATGCAAGTTAGAGAGTGAAAACACACACCAAATTTAGTCTCTGAATAAGGACACTTGATTCTGGTTCTATGTGTTAAACTCCTGCTGTAAAAGGAAAGCACTTCCCTAAAATATGAATTTCCTACATATTTAACACTACAATATGGAGGACTCCTGTGACGTTCAAGACAGTTTTAGTAGTCACATCAGTAAGGGCTTTGGCATAATCACAGAAATGGAGTGCCCAGTGCAGTTTTTGACTGCAGGTTCTGGCTATAAAAGCAGCTATGCCAAGCCACAGAGTGGGTGCATTTGGAGGGAAAGTGGAGCATTTCTTTACTGACACAAGACAGAAGTCTTTGTGCCAACCCTTTTGCCTTTAGAACAGAAAAGCACGACAGAAATGTTCAGTGCCTCTCTGTGCCCAGGGGTGGTGAAAGGCAGAGCTGCTGACAACTCTTTGGTGTATAAAAGTGTCTGGAATTCAAGGAAGAACCCAGTGCACTGCTCTGCCCAGTCCCACAGAGGTGACGTCTGCCAACAGGTCAGGGTACAGGATTTAGTGTCCTGTTCTTCTCAGAGGCAGATGTTACTGCAGTTAAATGCAGTTCAGGAAAACTGTAGGTGAGAGATTGGTAAGCAAAACCACGTCTTTAAAACATTTGTGAAAACATTTTCTTATTAAAGCCAGCTGACATTATTCCAAGAGCTTTGTATTTAAGAGCCTGCACCTCAGAATCCCCTCTCCTCCAATTAGGATCAGCACGCTCCACAAAATCCTTGATGTAAATATATGACCCAGCAACACTGTTATGTACTGAGTAGCTGAAGGTGTCTTAATGTACATTTTGCGTGAAAACCAATGCAAACTCATGTTGCAGAACAAGGTCAAGTAGGAAATTGAAAATTAAATGCCAGTATCTCAGTAACAGCTTCCTGAAGGGCACATTAGAAACAGTTTACCAGAAATCTTTCCAGAAGCAGGCAAGAAACAAGAACATCTTTTACCTGAACCCATTTCTGCTGACTGTAGTTCTTTAAAGTCATTCAGCTTTCTCTGGATTCCCATTTGTGGCAGGGTTTAGGAGGTGGGGGCTTTACTGATTCTTCAGGTTTTTTACCCCACTTTAAATGCCTAAGAGAACAGAGGATTCTCTTCCAGGCACTACAGTTCCTACTTAAAGATTATTTAAGTCCTTTACAATTTCACAGACAGACTTCAGAGGGTCTTCAGGCCCTAAATGATACAGGCAGTGCCTTCTGGGATCTTCTTACCTTCTTGCCTAAGCCAGCTGGATGCCAAACTCTCAGAACTTTTTGGGAAAAGCTGTGTATCACAGATACTTACCTTCTTTTCCTTGACCAGTCATTTGCATTTTAAAGCACTTAAATAAAGTTTGCAGATGTGGCTATCAATCTTAAAAAGCCACCGGAACTTGGACTGCTAAACCACTTCTGAAAGTGAAAACTGTTAGAAAAAAAGATTCTGTGTTTTCAATCTGCACCTTCTAAATCAAAAAGTGTTGTCTGTGAAACCAAGAAAGTTTGGTTTTTTTCTTTTGTATATCATAACATTCACATTCTGGAGCTCCTTCATGTCTTTATGTTTACAATCTAATGGTATTTTAGGCAGAGTTTTAATGCAAAAACTATGCAAATGTAAAGTGTTTATTATGAGAAATGGATACCAATAACCATAAATATCCGTGACTTAATGTAACAAGCTGGAAGAGTTTCTGAGTCATCTTCTACAGCAATTACTTGGAGCTCTGTTTCATTCCTTAAGCAAGTACCTGAGCCTACCCAAATGTAATTTATTAATGTACTAACTGAGAGAAGGCTGTGAAAAGAGTAGTTACAGAATCAGCAACAAAGGAAAAATAATGGTAAGGCAGACAAACCTGAGAACAGAAGAAGAGCTTCATGTCTTTTAATTCAATGAAATTTTTGCCACGTTAATGAGTACTTTTTCCTCTGCCCTTTCCAGAATTCCAGTGTGGTTTCCCTGAGAGGTGTGGGAATTGAGTCACATCTCTACACACAGTGTAGTGACTGGGAAAAACGCAGACCCTGCTCTAAGTCCACAGAATCACTTTATTAAGCACACACCAGTATTTATTTGTTTTTTTTCAGTGTACAAGTGTAGGACCAAACTATGCACACAACTCTTATGTCACAGCTCAACAAAAATGTCATTTTCATTTTTCTTTCCCCTCTTAGTTACTCTTTCATTTCTAAACCAGGCATAGGAGTTGCAGGAAGAATAATGTAAAAATAGTTGGGAAAAAGTATTTAAAATTCTTTTTTCTAATTTTCTCTGGACAGTGTTCTTAACTGGGAAAGTAAATCCAAGTCTTTGGCAGTGAGAATGATGTGACCATAGCCCCAAGGCAGTTAATGGAAGGACTTCCACTGGTTTCACCAGGCTCTGGGTGAGGCACCACCTTCTCCCTATTGCACTCTCTAAAACTACACCAACACAAGTCCTGCCACAAAGCAGCAAGCCCATAAACTTAAAATTACAATGGGCAATAAACCCTTGAGAGACTACTTTCGCTATTGCTTTAATTTATACTCCTGTTAACCAATTTTAAATGCACATTAAAATACCAAGTAATTCTGAAGATGTCAGTGTGTGGATAATAGAGCCTGCCAAGGCCGTGCAATGTGTTTCAGCCATAGTCCATTAGACTTCAGTCATTTATTCTTTATTTTAAGAAAGCCTAATCTGAAGGAAGGAAAGCCATTTGATGATGCCCAACTGCAGGATAGGAAAAGCAAAATGGGATCTGAACTCCCTCCTGGGAAATGCCCTGACATGCACTCGTGAAAGGGAATTCTGTAGCCATGACCTACATAGCCCAGTTTGGAAATACATAAGAGTTGACTTCATAATCTGAGATGTTCTCTCCTATGTCATATGTTGTGTTCTGACTCATATAGAACAGCTAAATCCTGCAGTTCTAAATTGGGACTAAAGCTGGGAATTAGCTATCACTCCCAGCTGCATCCTGATATGGCTTTAACTGCACCTGACTGAGATTTGGAGGAGCAGCTCCTCTCAGAGCTGAGCATCGTGTTCATCCTGTACCTGTTAGTGCTGTGGTAACACCAGCATGATCCCTGTGCACAGGATTAATCCTCCCATTCAGCCCCTCTTCTCCAGAAAAAGCCAAGGATACAGTCTTAGAACGTGGTTTCCTCAAAAAGCACATTGATGGAATTGCAGTATGAACACTCTGGGACAAAAGAGACAGAGGCTACACTGCACAGCTGTGGACATAAGTAATTTTGCTGCACTTAAAGAACTTTGAAAGAGATGGTTTTAAATAAAACCATTGTAGAGGGAATGCAATCTTGTAAATATTGATTTTTCATTTGTTTTTAAATATTCAGCTTCTGATGGCCTTTATTCAAGGGATGTAGCATTTGTTTCAGCAAGCAGATCCCACTGTTTCCAGTGTGACCTATTTTCAACCAGAAGTAATAACCTAGGATTTTCTAAACTGGCAGCAGCTCTTGCTTTTGTAGCAACTACTTCAGCCAGACTTTCATCCTAATTATTCTGGTGTAGGAACCACATGATGCCTGGATTTCAGAGACTCAACTAAACTTGACCAATTTTATAAGCAAAGAGGAAAAACTCCATCTCTTCATCTATGGATTGAAATGTCATTGTTTTACTGCAAGTGGCTGTGGAATGAGGCTGTTCCTTGGCTTGGACATACCCACCCTCCTTCCAGCCTTGCCTCTGAAGTTATAGTATGAGACAGTGCCAAAATGTCACTGCAGATAATGATTTGTAACATTCCTCAGCTCTATTAATCCAAGGCTCTGCAGTGGCAACTCTGGTGATGCCCTGTAAGAGGTGCCAGGCCCTCAGTGCCCATCCTGCTGCTTCTCTGCTGAGGCAGCTGCACAGCTTCCTGTCAGTCAGCCAAAGCACAAAGGGCTGATTCACAGGGTCTGCAGGAATATTTTTTTTCTTCTTTAATCAACAGCACAGGGATGCCAGGCAGACCAGCGTGGTAAATCTGAACTGCCTGCTTGATCCTCTCCCAGCCTCCAACTGCTGTCTTGAACACAGCTCATCCATTTTTCCATACCTGCATTTCATTTAATATTTGTAAAACAACCTCTTTGAATAAAGACCTTCACTCTTCACCAAAACCCTCACGACAAGCTCACATATATTAAAGACGCAGGAAGAATAAATTAAAGGAGGTCATGAAAGGGTCCTAGAGAACCACCTCTGTGTTGGGGTGGAACATTTGTCAGCAATGTGCCCTGGTGGCAAGAGAACAACTTCCAGTGTGACTCAGTTATTTTGTGCTCCATCCCTGAGAATTCTTCTCTGTCATGCAGGCTCTGAAAGGCTGCTGGCTGGGCTGTTGTCTACAAGCACTTGTGAATTACAGCAATGCCATTTGCACTGCTGTAGTTAATGACCTGTCAGATTTCCCATTATGATGTTATGCTGTTATTTTCAGGGTTTATGTCCTGACTATAAAGTTGGTGACTGCTTGGTCTGGAAACACTAATGCATTTTTTTTGTATGTTTTATAAATTTAAAGTAAAAAAATGCCCTAATATAAAATCAAGTCTCTATTCAGAAAGGTAAAAAGGTGACCATTTTAAGCAAGATTTTCAGTGCTAGAAAAAAAACCTACTAAGATTCAGAAAGGTTCCTTTTCTGGGCAGAGTCATTAACCATAATAATGCAATTTACGGCTCGCAGGGGCCGCAGGTACTCGGAAATGCATTAAGTAGGTGACTGCATTTTATGGTGAGTTCTGAGAGGATAAATCTTTCACTGACCACAAATAGCATGTACCCAGAAATGCCACGATGGGGTGATGGTATAGAATATCTGTATTTTGATCTGCGTAAGTAACAGCAGTAAAACTTGTGCAAATAATTCCACGTCCTCCTAGGCAGGCAGATGTAAATGGTGACCACGGATTTTTGCTCCTGAGTATGTTCAATGTATTCATGGTTCAGTGAATTCACAAGTGACCTTTTTAGAGAGGTGTCACGATAGGAGGAAATTTCCACTAAGTACAAATGAGCGGTTTCAGACGATCAAGTCAGACTATCAATCCTCTGTTTGAGGAGTCTGAGGAATACTACACATACACACACATGGACTTTCAGAAATAGTCAGCTTAGCAGGTTACTGAAGGAATGCGATGATCAAATTAAGCCCCCAAATCCCTATTTACAAGTTAAATCATAGCTGTCTATTAGGAAAGTACTTGCATACCATGGGATGTATCCACCTTTTAGGTAACAGTCTCATTTCCTTTTCTTTTTGATTTCTTAATTAAGCAGGGGACAGATTTGACAGAGAGGTTTTTTGTTAGTACCAGTGAAGTTTTCAGTGACAACAGCCAGATTTACTCTCTGTAACCACGCACAGAGGAGTGGTGTGACCTTATTTCACAGAAGTTTATTTTAACCACAGGTGAGGCTGTAGCTGTATTGACCATATTTTCCTCTGTATGACGTGGCAAATCCTACCCTAAATTGCACTAATGAGACGTACAAAGAAAAAGCCACACACTGTGGTTATATAACATCCTCACTGGTGCTGGGTCCATCACCAGTGTAACTGGAATCATCTTCCTGAAGTCACTGTAATATCCTGATGTGAACAGTCTCAGTGAAAGAGGAGGTGAATTCCTACCCAACAATCACAGCTGTAATTGTAGGACTCTTAAAATGTAATTATTCATCAAGGTATTTTACAACAGTAATTTTTGTAAGTGGGATAATATCAGGAGTAGCAGTAAGGTAACATCTTAGTGCCACTCATTATCCCCATTTCCATGTTATATTGCAATCCCTGTTCTATCTCATCCCACACAGATTCATGGCAGAAGTACCTAAGCAAACATAAGCTGGAGCATTGTAACCCTTCTCTGATTAAGTCCAATTACATTCCACTGGAGAAGAACATTATTAGCACAGAAAAATACTATTCCTTATTATTCTCAGTGACATCTTCCTCCAGAGGACACTAACTTATTTTACACTAGATCATGAAAATGTATAAAGAGGGTTTTTTATGTAGGAAGTGATGATTGCTACTGTTTTGTACAAAAACACGTGCACACCCACAAGAAAACTACTACTACAATGTAATTAATAGCCAGAGCTCCAAGTCCTCTCCTTACATAAGGAATGGTGGCAGATGTCATTACTCATTTTCAGCTTGGATTATTATCTTAAAAAGGTCTTTGAGTCTCTGAGCAGCAACTAATTCTTCTATCAGACTTTTTTGTGCTTCAGTTCTACTCCTCTAAGTCATGGATTCCACTAAGAAGCCCAGTGCCAAAGGCTGTAAAGAACTCCTTGGATACCCTGTGAAGATTAGCCTGTCAAGGCATAAGGTAAGATAAAACGTTTTGAATATATCAATACATGCATCCAGCATTGTACAGGAGCCTGGCTTCTGGCCCTTGGAACTTTCCTGAATAATCCTTCCAAGTAAGTAATTATGAGCTTTCAGTTATTAATGACTTAGTCACCGACCACTGTTCCAACTGCTTTTATACTCAGCTTGTCAAGAATGTCCCAGAATGGTTTGGGTTAGAAATTATCTTAAAGATCATCCAGTTATAGCCCCTTAAACCCTTTCCTGTATACACTAGTATTTTTCCTTGGAATTCCTTCCCTTGCTTCTAGGTCACAGTGAAGAACCTAAGAAAAGAAAGATTCCTAATACTAGTCCTACCCTTTTTATCCCAAGCCCCGATTTTTGATGGTCTAGCTAAGGTAATGCTCAGGGATGATCCTTCATTTCTTAATCAAAAGCTTAGGAGGATGTGCTCATCGTGCAGTGGGGAGCACCCCTGTAAGATCACAGAGGTGGCTTGCTGGTTTTTCACTTGTAACTGATTTAAAGTGGACTTGGATAATATTAAAAAATTAAATTGTATTACATTTGCAGAAAGGCAAGTTACTTTCCCAACAGTGCAGGTCTTCAAGGATCTGCAGTGATTGTAAACACAGTGTGTAGGACAGGAGATGTTCTGGATACTGCTGAGTACACGACTGCCCAAATGGTATTAAACCTCTTCCCAGCTAGAAGCCATCGTCTATGCAGGTTTTCGTAGCTACAGCTGCACCACAAATTCCTGGTACTTAATTGTTCTTTGTGCTAATAGCTCATACTTAGTGTCACTGCAAGGTAAACAGCATCCGCTTCACGATAGTGGGAAAGAGGATTTTCAACTTCATCAGAAAGTATCTGGAATATTCACCGAAAATGTTATCTAATCTAGCAGCAAAGTGCGAAGGACAAGAATTGACAAGGACCTGCAAGTCACTGCCTTCAAGGTTTTCCTTATTTGCACATTCCTGAAGCAGAAGAGGGACACTGCTCGTGTCCTGGCAGGGGAACGTGCGGGTGCAGCAGGACAGGCCCTGGACAGCTGGTGGCACAGCAAGGTCCAACCTGCCACTTGATGTGTTGGTTATAACAAGGGAAGGCTTGACCTTTGCAGTGCCTGGTGGGACTAGGAACAAGCAGGAAGACAACCCGAATCATTCGGTCACGTCGGGATAACAAACCAAAGGCCAGGATGCACCTGCTACGTGCGATTTATTTTTCGTGGATACCAGTTGTAACCGAGGAGGAAAAGCCACAGCTAAGGAAAATAATTCGGCTGTTAAAAGAAAAGGGATCTGAGACCACGGTAACAAAGAACTGGTTTTCAGTCACAGGTTTTCAAGGTTTAAAATTTTAGGTCTTCAGAGCACTTTACTGCGGTTAGTTCACATTGCTAGCCCCCTAAAACATTTTTTTTTTCTTTCATGAAAGGACTGAATTAGAGGGAAAAGCAGCATTTATAGATCTGGTTGCAAAATGGCTGCAGTTACAGGCTGTATGTAAAACAGTAACTTTATTGAAAAATCCTTTTAAAAAGGATTGCATAGATGGGTGTTCAGAGGAGTGGAAAGGACCTGAAGACAGCAACTTTTTGCATTTCACGGTGGTAACAAAAGCACCTGTAAAAGGTGATTCCCCAGTCCTGAGCTCCCTGGTTAAGTGAGAAAGGGGGCTGTGGGAAGCAAATCACCACCAGGTGTTGTATCAGAGAAAAACTCCATGTTGTATTATATTTAACTACCACATACAAATTAAAAAAACAAAACAAAAAACCTAGTCTCCTTTCTAGCTACATGATTTGTAAAGAGTCGATTTTTGCAGAATCACCAAAGGATGTGAGAAAGCAGGAAAATATCTGGTATGAAATATACTTCCTTCAAGCTGTCTTTAACTGACAACCAAAGCTGAAATATTACATATACTAACCTAAGTTCAAACCAGTAAATGAATGATTTCCAGAATCTGTGCTCTATCACCCAGAAGAAATTAACTGTTCCAAAATATTGCTTTCTGAAAGAAAAACTGCCATTATTGTTACAATAAATAATTATGCATGGCCGGTTAATTCCTCAGAGGCAGCAGCAGACTGCATGATTTTGAAGGGTATGTGCAGACTGTTGAAAGCACTGCTGTAGCTCAGACTGCACCACTGTTTTCACTGATAAAAGCAAAATGCACCAGATGGTGAGCGATGCTGCAGCCTCCTGAAGTTCCAAAATAAGACCAGGAGAGATGCTACGGTTGAAAAAGCGAGCAGTGCAGGAGTAGTAATCAGTAGGTTTGGGTTTTGGAGTTCAGGCAGCCACACTAAGTGATCGCCAGCTCAGTGTATGGCACACACCCCTCTGTGACTGCGAACCTGAGATTGTCCCACTTCGGGGACAGAAAGATGAGCAGGCACACACAGCAGCAGATCAAAGGAATAACCCCCTTTTACTTCAAAATCTGACTCCAGTTATATACATATGTGCAGAGGTCAAGAGATTGGCTACCTTATGTTGCCACCTCTCAACCTGGATGGTGGACATCACCATCAATCATTTCTTCTCTCAGAGAAGTATGTAAACCTTCTGAAAATAGACATTGTTTACATGAAGCTGCGTGAGAAACTTCTGCACAAAGACAGAAAGCAGAAAATTCAGGGCAACACCCCTCTGTGACCGTAGGGCAGCACAAACTGAGAGCCCAAAGTTTAACGAGTGTGTGGGTTTGAATTTTTGCATCTCTCAGTTTCAAGCCATAGAGAAACAGTTCATGGTTCTTACAGTGAACTGCCCAGCAAAGGTTATTTTTGAACATGTGCATAAAGACATTCCTAACTTAAAAAAAAACAAAAAAAGCTCAAAGCTGTAATAAAAGAAATCTTGAAGCCCAGACAGGAGAAACTAGGGACACTAGAACTGCCTCTGTGGGCCATAACAAGAGCACACGGGGATAGCAGGAAGTTTAAAATGAGGTTTTGGCACTCATGATCAAGCTTGACAATTGTTTCATACTTATTTTCCCTTGTAAATTACTATGAAATTCACACATTTCCTCCTTGGAGACAGTTTCTCAGTGTTTCACAACCACTGCCCATGTTCTGAGCCAGTGCAGCATTGCCAGCTAGTCAAGGTTAGGGCATAATCCCACCAACAGGATCTCTGTAACAGGCAGGAACAGCATCACAGAACTCCAGCAGGCTTTTCCCTTTTAGACTAAAACAAGTTGTGAAGGAACCATGAACAGGGGATTTCTCATCTCTGAACCTCAGGGAAAAAAGGTGGGCTTTGACTAGTTATCTGTGGCCAATAATGGAACCTAGTGGATGGAGATCTTCATCTGGAATTAGAGTTCATTTACAGGTTTTATTACAAAGAAGGAGAACATCATCTGATCCCTCAGCAGTGCTCACTCATTATTTGATGGAATTCCTCCTGTTGGCTGAGGTTGGCACTAACACCCTGTAAAGTAACTTCAGATTTGGTATAATTCAGAACAAATAATAATATTTATTATTTGTGTATTTGTATATTTAGTACTAAATAAATAATATTTAATCAATTATTATAATATTAAAGAAATAATAATAATATTTGGTACGATTCAGTACAAATACAGCATCTTCCCTGGGAACAAAACACTTGTGTGCTTGTACTATCACACAGTCCAGAGTTCCCACAACAGGATGCAGGTTTGGCAAGTGCATTCTGTGATCACAAATTAGATTTAACCACCCTTATATTTTATGCTTACCAAAGCCCAATTTCATAATGCTATGAAAAAACAGGACCAGAATGAAAAGAATCAATGCAATCACAAAAATGATCAAAGGTTGTACACATCTAATTGAAGTAACAACAATGGTACCAATGAATTTGATTGTCTTGGCCATCTGGAAATTGCTTGCACCACTTCAGTGACACAACATATTCACAGTCACAGCCAAAGAAAGGACATGAAAATGGTTATTTAAAGGAGTTTTAACCCATCAAGAACTACTTTGATATTTCACACCAGAAAAACTCGATGTAGTAAGCATTTGTAATAATATAAATTATTTGATTATTATGCAAACCATTGTGCATAAAGGAAAGTATTCCTTCTTCATCCTTGAACATTCCCTGAAATTTAATTGGGAACCTAATTTACATTCAATTAAAATTTTAAAGCTGTACTTACTTTCTACTTTGTTTGCCTACATGATTTAAATCGTAAGAGCAATTCTTTGCTTGTAGAAGAGGTGAGAGATGGAGAGTGTGCACCAGTAGCAGATACACAAATCCAGCCTTAATGAATTTTTCCTCCTGCACTTGAGAACTCTGCATCTCTCTTTCAAGGCTGGGCACCAAGATAGGCCTGAGCCACAGTTCCTGTGCTGAAAGAATCTGCCAGCTCCCAATGCTGCCTTCTCTTGGAGCACTGCAAGAAGTGAATTTAGGAAAGACACTGTGAGAGGTCTTGTACCTCATCTCTGCCTAAATCCTTCCCGCCTGTGAGATACACAGCACTGATTGCAGCTCAGTGGCTTATAGCAGGAAAAACCCCTGTGTCCAGATGAACATTAGAAAAGGATTTAAAATATTTTTTTCTAAAATCTATCCCAGAATATGGGGAGTCTGGGATTTGGGGACGTAGTGGAATATGGCTTGATTTTATGAACTGCTCAGTGGTAAATCTGCACAGGATCCAGCCCGTTTTTAGGACTTAAATGCTTCCAAAACAAATTAAGCAGAAAAACTTATGAATGGCACATTCTAACCCAGGCCGATTGTGATGCACTCCTAAGTGCATTCTTACACAGCTCTCCATGAAAGAAGTGAGAGTTCAAAGAGAGACAGTGACTTTGCTTTGAGGTAGGTGAAAAGTATTTACCCAACTAAAGCTGTGATAGACAAACTCCAGGAACTACTCCTGGAGTGTTTTACAGTTATATTGCCCCTAATTAATCACCTCTGCATTTCTGGCTGCTCCCCCAAGCAGCTGCAGAGCTGGATTCATGTCAATCATATTAGCTGAGATGCCAGTTTCAAACTACAGTGACAGGCTCTTGGACAAACACTCCTTTCTAATATCTTTGGAGGTGTTCACTCCCAGCCCTGGGTCAGGACAAACAGCTGTGGAAAGAAAACATCCTGGCAGATGGTTGTAGCTGTTTGCTTCAGTGCACATCAGTCAGCAACTCCAACAATGGCTCCTCAGCTTGCCTGGCAGCTCTCACCTCTCAGGTGCTAATTAGCATCTCATGTGAGATCTGATACTTGACTGCCACCGGCATGGATAAACTTAATATGCACCAACAGATCCTTTGTGATGTGTTAGTCTGAGAGCACAGCCACAAATGCAGCCTTGAAATGCTTTAAATATGGTTTTCAAAGGCTAGGTGCTGCTGGGAAAAAAAAAAATTGGTTGTTTGTTCTGTGAAGTCTCATGGGATTTCTCTCTTCTGCTGAGGCTGACAGGTTGCAGAGTTGAATTTTAAAGAAAGATATCCCCAAATTCTCCTTGCTTTCTTCATGGCTGCTTCAGTGAGCTGTTCATTACTGACTTTCTGGACCAGTTCTTGAGGACGTGTGCTGGGTTAGTCGAACACTCAACACGTATCGGTAACTCCGGTTTCCCTTAGAAAGGAGGTGTCCCTCCACACCACTCTAAAAGGTCCTCCTTCCCAGAAGTTTTTGAGTCATCACTGTTTCCTCATTCATCTTCCAAGGATGTTCCTAAGCCTGAATTTCTCACAGTATTAAGACTAGAACACCAAATGCATGAACTGATCACAGGTTTCTTTATATCCTGACAATTACATTATTCTTCTCAGTAACTTTAGATTTAGGCTGGTTTAGCAAATATTTTTTCATTCATTTTCTGCTGGGCGTCTACCTGAGTTGTGCAACTCAGGAAGGCTGAAATATCCTGAAAGCAGGTGATTATATTCTCCAGGTTTCTTCCCCTGCTGTCACTATGAGGAACTAAGCATGCACAACAATACACTGTAGTGTTTCTGACAGCCCAAACCAATCTCAAGTAAATCTGAAAAGCTACTTTATGCCACATCAGTATGTAATTAAGCTCCAGGCCTGTAGATTTTCACAACCATTTCGGTGCCAGAAATGAGTGGGCTGAAATATTTCATCTCATTTGCACTAGAATTCTTAACAAGGCAATCAGCATTTTGGGGATATCAGATGACTGTCAGGTTGTAACAGTTCCCACGACAGAGAAAGCAGCTGATGATCGGTCAAATCTACAAATCCTCAGGAACAGGGCACACAACAGCCAAGCAATATTTCCTACTGTTATGAGGAAACACGGAATCACATAGCAGCTTTCTTGTTGCATTAATAGTGAAACTTGAAGCACTACTTTACCTTGTAAGATATAGCTAATATATGTAAATTAATGTATATTCTCAATCACACTGAAAAGATACTACACAGAATCCTTATAGCTGCCTCTTGATTATTTATCATTTACTAGATCTCAGTGAAGCCCAGTTATTTCATTTTTGCACTCATAGTTTGTTTACTAAACAAAAATCAGTGAAAATTGCATGCAGTGGGTTCCTGTCCTAATATACTCTAAAATCTAATCTAAAACTGTAGAAATGCAATTACCTAGAAGTGTTCCAACAGATAAATTATTTCATCCAATTAACAGTAATACTTTTCAGTCCCTTTCCCTTTTCTACACACAGAACACACACACTCACAAAGCAGCATCATGTTGATTTTACTGAGAAAAACCAGGAATGTCATCAAAGTGACTTCTTCCCTGAAAAACAGCCATGGTCTTTGGATGATGGATTAACAGAAACATTTCTGTGCTTCACTATAATGTGATGTTGAGTACTTGTCAACTAAAAATCTTTCCAATGAAAACAAATCAACCCAAAATATCTTCCCCAAATCCAACTATATTAATTCCAGTGAAAAAAAAAATTTAAGAAAGGCTAAAATTTTAAAATTACACTTACCAGGAACAAAGCTTCCCTGGACCACCTCCTTATAAGCCCACCAGCCTTCATGGATTTTTGGCGAATTCTGTTGAGCTAGAAAGAAATAATCAAAGAAACTATAAAATTAGGGCAAAACATAGGACTTAATTAGCTAAACTTTAGGAACTTTAAACAGGGTACTATCCTCTACAGAAGAGTCACTCAAGTGATCTTTATTCAATTTATAGAATCATGCTATGCATATGTATCTGAGAGAATCAGAGAATCTTGTCCCTGTTCATCACACAGTAAAATATACTCTACTTTGGAAGACTTGATCACCGAACTTAAAAATTCAGGTAGAAAATGAGGTTTTATAGGAGAACCAGTGGCTTCTGTGCCACCCATGAAGTCAATATGGAATAAAAACGCAGAGAAAAAAAGAGTGCTCAGTAGTCAATACCCGAGTCCAAGTCGTCTGACTGAAAAGCAGTTTCTCCCCTTCCTTTCCTGAGTTTCCCAATAATCTCTCACATTGCGTGGGCAGAAGCGGCAGAGTGAACCACAGCCAATAATATCAGTGTCTGTCACTGCTTCACCTCATCCCACAAGCTTTGAGTTCCAAAACCAGGCCAGAAAGGCACAGCCCACAGCTTCCCCAACACTGGCTCAGGCTCCAGTCTCCTGCCTCCTGCCGAGGCAGGAATTTGGTTTTTCCATCTTCTCTGTCTCCAATGGAGCACCCACGTCTGCTCCCCCCTCAGCCACCCGGGTAAGCCTGGCAAAAACAGAGAGTGGTGTCTCTGACATGAAGTTCCTTCAGTGTGAGGGCAGCTGGGAGCATGTAGGCCTGCTTTTGTGCCTGAGATGTTTTGGTTTTTTGAAATTCTTTTCCCAGGGAATTTTCTGTAAACAAGAGACATGTTTTTGTAGTTGCAACCTTGTTTTTCATTTCTTTTCCTAGGAGGGACTTCTTGATGTCCCTCTGGTCTGACCAATGTGATTGAAGAGGTTTCTATTTTTGTCACCAATCAGTTTGGTCTGTGTAACATAGTATAAAAGGGAGACACATCCTAAAAATAAAGGAGTCATTTTCAGCCTTCTGAAACTCAGAGTCTGTGTGGTTGCGGTGTAAAACAGCACCAGGAGCACAGTGCAGGAACGTGTGACAGCTGTAGGTGGTCTGTAGCTGCACAGATAATTTGGCTTAACAGACACCAGCTCGATCAGCCTACCTTGTTAGGAGATAGAAGTTAACAAATCCTCGGGTGCATTACTGATAGGTCAGGTAACTCAAACAAGGGGACACCAGCCAATCCCTTTGAACCAGGAATGCATCCATACCATTGTGAGCTGGGTGGAGTAAAGATTCTTAATCAATCATGTGTGTAAGCACGGGAAATTTGAATCTCCTGTATAAAGGGGGCACACAACAATAAAATTCGGCTGTTGCTGCATGAACTCTGCGTGTTCTTGTTGCATTCCTGTCTCCGTCACCAGCAACGGGAACACAAGAAAATGCTTCTTTGATCAATGTTTTGAAGGTTGTAGCAACAAAAAGCCTAATCTTTGGATGAGGTTTGCCCCTCATGAGAATTGTTGCCTAAATGATTTCTCTAAAGCCCCTGAAAAGCCAAGAGCAGAAGGTCTTGACTGGTCAAGTTTGCTGCTCTTTGTTGTCACCTCTCTTTGTCCTGAAATTGGAATTTGAGCAAATTTTGTGGCCAAAATGTAAAGTCTCTATTAATTGGAAATATTTTCAAATAGCACGCAGACATGCAGCACGAGAAACTTTCGGCTGATCTCCATAAAAAAAAAGAGCTGATATACAAATATATTATGCCTTCTCCTGTATTTTGCTTGGCATGTTCCTATTTAGAGCAACTCTCCCTGAGTGCAGAAAACTCAGTTACCTTGTGCATCATTTCACTGAGATTTTGGGGTTGACTTCTTTTAAAGACACTTTCAATTTCTTTCACTAGGCCAAGATATTTTTTTTAACCTAAATATGCAGCTACAGAAGATGCTGGATTTAGCAGCTTTTTGCTGCAGTTTCACTTCTAAATGACATATTATTTATGAAAAATACAACTACCCTGGGAAAAGTTCCAGCAGTATAATAAAAATTGTTGCTGTCATTAAAAATTATGAAAAGGATGTGAAATTTAGGCTAACAGGCATACAAGATAAGGACCATTACATACTGTTCTATCAAGTTACAGAACAGTATTTATGATTTAACTGAGTGTATATTGCAGAAACAAAAGTAAAGCTGAAGTTAATTAAATGTACTGACACGAGGACCAATATGCTGCCTTCACCAAAATCCAGCCATGCCAGTGGGACGGGGTACCTGTGGATGCAGATTTCTCCTTGCAGGACTGATGTTGTTCCATTAACAACATTAATGTAGTGATGTGTTACGCTGAAGGGACTGTTCTACTGTGCACCCTTTACAGTCTGCAGATGAAACCGTCCTCATATTTTAGATTTTATAACATTGCCTGAAGAACTCCAACTGTGCACGGCTTGGTTGTGCTAGACTGCACTGTACAAACATTTGGAAAATCGCAAATCCCAACTCACAATCAAAATACATGAGCATTGTTCCTATCCAGTCTGAACTGCAATTTTTTGTATCTCAACACTTGCTTTCACGTCCTCAGCAGAAGATCTTAAAGATTTCAAAAATGGCTGTAGGAGAGGATGCTAAGCAGTCCCAGCAAAGTAGAGCCACAATTCTTCTACTTAAAATTTCCCAGGAAATCATGCTGCAATAAAGTGCATCTTGTAGTCATACACACAGAATTGGCTCAGCCAGGCAGAGGCAGATGCATGTTAGAAGTGGCTGAAAAAATTATATGCATCTATACATATGGATAAAAGCAAGCTAAGACTTTGGGTAGGATGGGTATTTTTAAATGCAGCTGCCTAATGTCAGCATTCATCAAAATGTATACAATTGAAAAATATATTGCTTTTTCCCACTCTGGGGCAATCTGAATGATACATGCCAGGTCCAGAAGAGAAGTATAATCCACTATTTGGAGTTTATATTAAACCAAAATTGAAAAATGCTGGCTCTGCAGTTCTGCTTCAGTGGGTTATCCCAAATACTTACAATAGCTAATTCCAAAAGGAATAGCAGGAAAAAATATTTTGATGATATTTTTTTATATCTGCTGCATTAGTATGGAACAGGCTGTATGAAATGAGCAAGAAAACTAGATTATCAAAGCTCTGTACTAAGTAATTGGATGCCAGTGCAGTTGCTTCAGCTATCAGAGAAGAGCATGACCTGGCATCACTCCACACATTCCACAGATATCAGATCCTTATCTCTTCAATCCACATGAAAATGAAACACAGAAAATACAATACCGAACTCTGATGTTGTGCCCTCGCTATATGTAAGGTAGAGGAAGAGCAGTGCTGGCAGCACTGCTGATGTACAGAGAACTGAGTCCACGGAGGAAACCAAGAGGCAGGTGGGGTTGTGAGGGGGCAGTTAGGGTGACAATCTCCAGTGCTGGGCTCTTTCCTGAACCCTGAAACCTCAATGTTTTATAGCAGTCCAGGCAAAACATCCTGCAAAGTAATGCAGAGAGTGACTGAACACAGATTTCCACTCTGCACTGCGTGTGAAATCCAGCTTTGGTGCCAAAGATTTACTTGGATGAAGCCTACAGGGACTTTACTTAAAAAGGGAAAAGATTTATAAAGCTCTCATTTCTCTGAATGCAGAAAGAAGAGGTCTGGTAAGGCCAGGGAGAAAAGTTTGTCTTCCAAAAGCTTCTCCTAAACCATCACTCCAATCTGTGTTATGCAAGTGGGCAAAAGGACTTATGAAAGGAGGAAAAAGCTGTTCCCTATTTTTGAAACATAATCAGGCCCATACCTGGATTAGTGATGGTACAAGAGAATATAAAATTAGAATGAACAGCCATATGGACAATCCTTCCTGGGAATCCTATCTGGGACACTCACACCTGATGCACACACAACACAATTGGTGTATTAATGCCCATCTGGCAGAATGGCTCTGTGCCTGAGTAAACAGGTTCAACCTTATGGCTCAAGGATTGTTGCCAAGGAAATGGATTCTTCCTATGTGCTACCTCATGACACGTGAAAATAGCAAAAGTCTCTCAGCATCATTTTGATTTCAGTCAAACTATTGTACCTCTCCCTGCAATTCTCCCACCCAAGGACCATATAAAGAGACGTGTGGGCTCTTTGTGTGGCCTCTGACACTGCTGTGGTCCTGCCAGAACACTGCTCCTCCACAGCAGCTCCTTGTTGGCAGGGGGAGACAAAAGTTCTAGAAAGAAATCCCATATTCCTGAAGAGAGAATATCTAAAAAAAAAAACAAAACCCAAAAAACCCCACAATTTCCATTTGTGATACCTCTGAGGCTCCTGCTTTTACCACTAAAACCCAGAGTATGGCTTTTGCTCCCCAGAAACAGTGTTTTGCAAGCCATGAAAATAAACAAGCCCCTCTGAACAGACACTGCAGGCAACCTGCACAGGAGCTCTGTAAGAACAATTTTTAGCAGCAGCACTGTATTCTGCTACTAGCAGGGACAATTAAAATGACACACTTGTCAAAGTGCTCGAGGATACAGAATGATGTCCATTTGTGCAGTGTTCCCTCCTCTAGCACTGAAATCTCTGGTATCTGAGGTTACTAGTTCTGCTGACACAACACCATCAGGTCAGATCTCTTTCAATAAAGCTGCTGCAGAAGAGATGGAACATTTATTTGGAGCTCACATGACACTTATTCTATGTTCTATCGTTCTTTCAGATTACTGCAGGTATGTCTCATTGTGGAGCATTAAAATGACAGGCTAAATTCTTCAAGTTGTTGTGCGTTCTTGTTTCCTAGTGGCTTCCATGCACGGGGAAACAGCGTCATACAGGATCATAAAAATGCACAGTAAATGCAAACAGCAAAGGTGCCAGTGCCTCATAAAGTCGGCAGTTAACTCTTTCTAGCTTAGAGGCTGAACTGAGTAGCTTCATGTTTCCAAAAAAAAAAAAAAAAAGTATTACTGGGTCAGTAAATGTATTTTTAAATGATCAGATAGCATTGCATTGGATACCAGGTACCAGAGTGCAGACGCTGGAATACCTGCACAGCATTTGCAGTGCTAAGAAGTCTTCATCTCGCTGGAATGCTGATGTTGACATAACACAAAATGCCGCAGCAAATACAGAACGCCCCTCAGTAAATAAGCCTGTTTGCAAGATATAAACAAGCCCTTCTACAATCACTTATTTACTCTCTACACTTACGTGAAGTAAGTATTTGTCAGCTTTTATCTGATGGCATTGTTTATGCCACTCACATCTGAGCCTGTGCCAAGAGTAGAATCCGGGCAGATCAGAATCCTCCATTCACTTTACGGCCATTTCACACACGTGAAAAATGCGAGACTGGGGAGAATCAGGCGTGCAGCAGGTAGGAAAAGATCTTTCTTCACCTGGATTTTATTGATCTGAGCTCTTCTGATTGTTTTATCAATTATTCTGCAGGTTTATCTCATCTTACATCCTAGAAGTCTTGCTTGTGATAACCTGACTGGCATTGCCCTGGCAGTAAATATGTGCCAACATTTTATGAGATTAAAAAGAAAACCAGCTGCAACTATGAGCATAACAGTATATTAGTTTCATAATAAACTTAGTGAAATGTATTAAGTCATTGCTAATGCTTCGATAGGAACCTCACAGGAAAATGACAGAGGGACTGCTACAAGAAAAATAAATCCTCAAATCTGTGATAAGAGTGGTGAACACTGCAAGTGAAAGATACATTTACAAGGCATTAGATGCTGGTGTGATCTTCACTTAGAGACTTTATCCTGGTTCTCTCCCAGCCAGCATAAGCCTATTGCTTAGCTATTTAACACCACTTGATTTTCCATCAGAGTTCCACAGTTCACTCTGAGCAGCTTCATCACTCTCAAGGTGTCTTAGTCAGTCACTGACAAGTAATCCAAGGCAGCTGTGCCTAATGGCAGAGATTAAAATTAGAGGAACTTCCCTGCGGTGTTTCAGAAGCTCCTGAGTCTCAACAGAAATGTAGTCCTGCAGAAAACAGTACAGGGTGGTGAAAAACAAAATAAAGATAAAAGCTGTAGGAAAAATTTTAATCATTTTTGCTGGACTTCATTTCCACACTTACGCAACACTTGCTTTGTAATTATTTTAAGTAGTTCTGATTACTGAATTTTATATGGATGTTTTGTGCACTGTTAAACCCAAGGGTAGGTTACCTAATATTTGGAGAGAAGACAGACTTAATCTAAAATACAGCTTTCAACACCTTCAGTCATACAAGTCCCAGCTTTTGGCTCACACCAACAAATGCCCCTTAAAGCAAACAGGATACACATGTACAAAGTGGACCTGGCAGCAGGGGAACTAAGCAGAGGCAATTAGCTGGAGATTGAGCCCTCTCTAATTAATATTTAGTTTGTTTAAAACAAGTCTGTAGATAATTGCAGCTGTATTCAAGATGGTTTTATGCAGCTTTTTTATATTAAAGACCCTAACAACAGATATTTCAGGCACTAAATAAAGCATCATTTATAGATGTGCAGCTACAGAACAAGAAAGGTTGGCCTGTTTATGAATCCCACAACCTACATTGTGAGCATCAGCATACGCTGAGGGAGGAAAAACAAAACAAAGGATTATAAAGGGATCAATAAATAAAATGCTTTCATCAGCTAGGCCATATTTTTTTCTTTTTTCCTTTTTTTTTTCTGGATAACATTTTGCTCAGAAAACATGCAAATGCCCTTTCATTAAGTTAATACTCTCCAATTCCACAAATCCTTCTTCCTCCATCCCCATGTGTAAAAGCTCTCGCTGCTGCTGTGAATTCCAAGCAGTATTCAACACAAGAAAAGCGGATGTGACCTGATTTTATCACATCTGAGGGCAAAAGTAAAGCACTACCATGGGAACTCTGCTCTGGCACAGAGACTTGACTATTCTGGCTATTTTCTATTTATTGCGATTTTGTTTTCTGATAAGATTCCAATTATAAAGCCTGGATAAAGGGTTAGATTTCATATAGGCAGGCTCACATAGATGCAGGGAGCAGTGACAACGTGGTGTTGCACTGTAACAAAGCAAACTGTTCCACCTACTGGCCCCCTGTAGCTGGCTTTTGGGGAGGGTAGAAATAAAATTATTTAACAACTTCTTTGTCTACTGACCTCTGAATATTATCGAACCTGTTGAAATAAACTTATGTGTAAGCAGGAATAATTTCCAATAATGTTTATGAAGGACACCCAACTGGGCATTAAATTCTCCACCACTAACTCAGTTGGTAGAATATTAAGCATCCCTATAAAGCTGTTTTCCTTTTAATGTGACTAAAACACATGTCCAGGAGTTAGACCTCATAATGTAAAATATGGTGTTTGCCCTCTCCAGGAACTTTCTGGAATGCTAAGGAAGAGCTGCAGTTAATGTTATTTGCTTCAGTTTTTAAATAATACACGTTTCGTGTTTTCTTCTTTGGCAAAATTTCACTTCTGAAACAACTGACAGACAGGGAACTTCTGTATGGCTCTCTCTGCTGTCTGGGGAAGTTGAGCAGCTCTGAGTGAAAGAATACCAAAAGTTTTACCTACAAATTACTATCAACTAGGGATGCAATTCTCTGCTTCCTCAGGTCCCATTCATATCTATGGGGTTCATACTACTTTTGAAGGAGGTACTGCCCTCTTCCTTCTCATGCACAAGAGTCAAAATTTCTCCAAAGCTGAAGTACTGTAAGAAATAAAAGCATTAAATTATTGTGAGGAAAAAAAATATAGCTGTATAGCAGCAATTGGAACAAAATATTGATTACAAGGAGTAGGGGACTCAGCACCTTTCACCTCAGTCACTGATGGCACTCTCAGGGCTTCAGGGCTCCCAAATCACCTTAGTACAATTTGGCTGCCTCGGTGTTTCCCCCAGTCACCGACGGGAGCATCAGCACACCCAGCAGCCTAGTCTGTGTTGTGTTAGACGGGGTAGCTCCTCTCCCTTGAGTTGTTTAACTGTGTCTAGATATAAAGCCTGAAAAGCTCTATAAAATAATGCAGTAACAAGCAGCAAGGTATCTTGTGATATCAACTTCACGGCATCTCTAACTTTTCATTGCGCTGCACACCCTCCACTCTCATCAATTACCAATTTCAGCATGGTTTGGGGACACTCAGCAACTTGAAAGAAATGGCCTCAATATCCTTGAGGCTTTAAAGTTCAATGCATAATTAATGCTAAGTTAATAGAGTTTCCTCTAAAAGGAAACCACTAAGTTCCTTCCTGAGCAGCACATACGGTATTGAAGTCTCATCGGGTTTCTGCCCCCAGCTGCTCTCTGCACTCCCTAAACACAAAGTTACTCATCAGGAGTGGCACAAACAATTGGGGACTGTCCTGTTAGCTGCCACAGGCACTTTTCCCCAAATCTCTCACTTCAGGAAAGAGAAATTACTTCTTGCTCAGTCTCCCCATGAAAGGGCTGTGTCCAGAATTTAAGTATTCATCACTGATTAGGCAGACTCAAGGGGTATAGAACAAGGCCTTCCAATTAACCTCAAGAATAACGGTATGGCATCAATATCGGGTGCTTGATCCTAGAAAATACACACAGCTTCAAATCCCATGGAATTCCAGAGCATGTGGAAACTTGCAGTCCAGAACGTGATATGGAAACATGTCAAAGAGATTCATACTACACAGAGAATTCAAAATGCTTAAGCGATACTGTTATGACCACTTCCCATGGTTTTGAAAAGGGACATAACTGAAAAAGGGGAAAGGGTGCCTTTGAAGTCCCTTGAGGACTCAGCAGAACTAGGAGTGGCAGTTTGTGGGTCTTGTACAAACTACTCAACTCGAGCCAACACAAAGTGATGCCCATGCCTGAGACAGGCAGAGTCCTTTTCTCCTGGCTGACACCCATGCAAAAGCAATGTGACAAACACCAGCCTTCAAAAGCTAACAGCAAAGGGGAGGCAAAATTATTTTGATTACACTGAACTGGATTCAGAGTCCCAGATTTTCAGACATCCTGGGGCTGACAGTCAGGGCACTAATCCAGATCATCTGTCAACTGGACAACCTAAATCCTCAGCACTTAAACTTGATGTCCTGGAGTTTTCTGAGATCACCAAGTCAAAAAAATAAAATTTTTTTTTCTGGCCATATGAGAGGGACCTGCAGTGGAGGAACAGAGGACCAGGAGGAAAAGTCATTTTAGTCAGAACAGCTGTAAGCATACGGCAAGGCAGATAAGAAAATAACATTTTGTTCATCTCAACTGCCAGGCATGTCGTGTGTCAACTTTCCAATTCGTTAATTGCTGCTTAGATATTACAGTGATCACACCCATACTAATTACCTAAACATAGAGCTTCTATAGTCCCATATTCGGGACTATTTTCAAAAGACATTCCTAAAAATTGTACCAGCTTGGAAGCACTGTGTTTATCCTGCTTGTCAGATAAAGACGTGAAAGAGCTTTTTTAATTTCTTTTTTTTTTCACTTTGTCATATTCCTAACCTTCCCAAGAGACAAATCACTCTCCATACCTCCCCTCCCATCATTTCTGCTTCTCTGCAGTTCTGTGGACTATCCCCCAGAGATTACTTCTACCGTCCATCTGTACATAGTTGTGTTTATCCACTGATCTTAGAAGAAATAATTTCCTTCCAACTCATTGGGCTGATTCCTGAGGCTGATTCCTGAAGCAGCAGAGCTACTCTGGCACTTGGATGGAGCTGTTATCCCTATCCCAATAACAATACTCCTGACAAAAATAGTGCCCCTTGGGTTCCTTCCGAACCCAACTGCATTTCTTGGCTTCTTGGTCCTTGCAAGGATGTCCTGCATTCATCCTTCTGAAACAATTAAGCCATGAGTCCAAAGCAGTAATTTGGATTTCCTTCTTTTCTCTCTCCATTTTAGTTCTGAAGTTAAGATGGGAGGTGTTTCATGCTGGCTGTGAAGAACTTGCCTGCTTCATTTTTCTGGTCTGGAATTCTAATTGCTTTCTAAATTACTGATGCACAAATCCCATGTAGAAAAAACCCCACCTTCATTAAGGTATCTGTTGTTCATGGCTTTGTCTTCCAGTCTTTTGAGATATGAGACTTCGGATACAGATAAAAGAAAAAAATTCAGAAGCCACCAAATGTAGGAATTTTAAAAATGTATCTATTTCAAGAGAGCTGTAAGGAGAAATATGCCACTGCATAGATTTCATCATTTCACCAAGCTTTCCCTCTTTTCATCTGTGTGGTCCTGTTTCTTCCAAGTCAGAATCCACTGAAGTTCCAGGCAGTCTTTTATTCTTGCCAGTAGCAAGAGGAAAGAATTTTTTTTTCTTTTGTGAGGGCAAAACCAAGGAACTGGAAATAGAAGTCACAGATTTCAAATGTATGTGTTTCCTTTCTTAGGAGCCTGCTGTATCTAAAGCAGAGACACCTAGTAGTTTTCAGTGTCCTTTGAAAACCAGAGGGCTTTTACACCTCTTGTTCAGGTTTCTGACACCTGCCCATCAATAATACTCACTGCCTACGACATTTAATTTATAAAAATACTAAACTGTTGTCCATGTATTAATAAAAATAGATTTTAACCTTAAAAACCACAACCACAATGCAAGTGTAGAAAATAATATACTCCAACAACAGGAACTCCTAGAGGCCCAGTACACCAGCTTTCAAAATATCAGAAATAGAGGGAAACATCCTTGAATTGAGGCCAATTCAGAGTAGCTTTGTTTCTTTCAGTTAAGATTCTTACTGTACTCACTTCTGATCAGGGAATGCTTCAATGGACAAAGCTGGATAATAACCCTGGTAAATTCCTTGCAGTGCAGCTGCCTGCAGAGCACACCACAGACCCTGGAGACACAGCCAGCCCATTTCTGATCATCGACAAAAACATGCCTGCTGAGCTTCCCACATATGCTGAGCACTGTGGGTGAGGACACAGAGTAGTGGGGTATGTCTATCTACAGATCTATTTCCTAAACATTGTCTCCTGAACTTGCCTCCTTCCCCGTTTTTCAGCCTTTCCCACTCAGGTGTTGGATTTACAGGTGAAGAGAAGGTTGGAGGTACAAATGAGAGAGGCAAAGAAAGGGTGGAAAGGCATGCAGAAGTCAGCAGTGATGCTGTTGGGAGAGGTCTGACTCCAGTTACTTCCAGTCCTTCGATCTTCCAACTGGAATATACTGAATTTTCTGCATAGTATCTCAGCCAGCCTACAAAATCTTCAAGTCCACTTGAAATAACTTCCTGAATGCTAGGCAAACTTCTCAGGAGATTAGCAGTTTCTAAAAAAATATTTGGAGTACTGAAATGAATCTGTAATAAACAAAATATTGCTTGTGTCAGTATAAAATAAGGAAGTTTGACATCAGCCTCACAGATATTGAAATTGTCAGGAGGCACCGAGCTAATTTATTTTGGTTTTCCCCTTGGCATAAATTCCTGCTGAGCTGTTCATGAAACTCTGCAGTGACCACCAGGGAAACCCAGTGAGGGCTGATGAATCCTGCACACAAAGCAAAGTTCACCATCTCTGGCTGGGTGACCATACAATTATGCAACAAACAACACTACTGATTCTGTAAATTTTATTTTGAGACCTGTTAGGCAGATTCTTAGGGTGAAAGTTGAACGACAGAAATGACAAGTATCTCACTCTAGGGTCATTATCCAGTTTTCAGCTTCATCCCAGGCTGGTTTCACTGCAACTGGCATGAGGCAAAGGCAGGTTTTCCTTCAGCTACAGAGGAAACTCAGCTCAGCACCAGAAGATGCCAACTGCCTTTACACCACTCACACTCATCCCCACCTTTCCACACACGCTCGGAGTTGATCCAGCCACACACCGAAAAGTAACGCGTGTTTTCCTAAACCCTTATGGCACTGTGTACGTGGCATCTGTTTGTTTCTTCCCCAACACAACCTTGTGCAGCAATATGTTGATAAGACTGCTTTTCTTCTTTTTTTTTTTTCTTTCCCCTCCCAGCCCCCCTGAAAGTTGTTGTGGTCATATGGTAGAAGCAGTATAAAATACAGGTCATATGGGGGACCCCATTATTGCACTGGAGAACAAACAGTTTAACCAAGGCTGCACCTGCTCCAAACTATTCTGTCAGACTTTTGGCCAAATCCCTTCTGTGCATGTCTCCAGCTCCCAAAGTCAGATCACGTCCTCTTTCCATGGCTCTCCAATCCATGTGTCTTTATGGTCTGCTTACAGGCACAGCCTAAGGAGCTGGAGTCTATAATTCTCAAGTAATGCCAGCAGCCCGTGTAACTCCCAGAGTTTTCTTGTCCAAGTGATGATTAATCAGATTTTTAACAAGACTGACGCAGCACTCTGCACAACACAACACTTTGATAAATGGTGCTCTCACAGCAGCTTACACCAGGGGCATTCCAAAACACTCAGACTGAGAGAATTCTCCTGATGATTTCAAATATGCACCAAGTACCAGAACAAACACGAGGTTTGTCATGACCCATGTGCATCAGAATCTCTCTTTTCGAGAAGGGATTTCTTTAATTGTGATTTTCCCAACCCTCGGGTGAGTTGAAGAAGATCTGAGGAACGTGGCACTGGGTTTGTGCTGCTGCTGCCCAGCTCTGCTGGTTGGACACAGGGCTATGCCAGGAGCACATTCACACAATGGTGATATTTACTTTAGATCATTATTTTCTGCCCTCAGAAAGCAAGCTTGAGTGAATGGGAGATGTCAGGACAGTGCACAAAGCAACCTCTGGCAGTAATGAAATAAGTATTATCTGTTTAGTCCCAAAGAACCAGGAGACTACCCAAAAATAATAAACTTTGGGTTCAGGCCTTCTTAAAAGATTTTCTTCAATGGCAATCCAGTAATGCTCAATATTTATCCCAGCAGTTGTAAGGCAATATTTATTCTAGCAGTCTTTGTAGGGATAACATGGATTGGATTTGAGTGGAAAGGAGTTCTACACCCTTCCCTCTTCCCTATGGCAGAAACAGCTCACAGTAAAAGAACATTTTTTCCCCTTTGGGCGGTATTTAATTCAATTGATTAATTTTTGGTGAATTTGGCATAAGGAATATGACACTTCGGCATGACTGGCATTTAGCAAACTCTATCTTTACCACATAAGAATGTCAATGTATCCTTTCCTTTAATTTCTTAAGTAGCTGTTTTACATCAAAGAGTAAAAGAAAAAAAAAAAAGCAAACAAATAAGCAAAGTTTTGTGGGCCATCAGCTACATTACTGAGTATTAAAACAACAAACCCCCAAAGATTAGATATTCCATTCTGGAAATTAAGCTGATAATCTAAAGGTGATCACTAACCACTTTTCATCAGACATTTTTAAAGACTTTTCAATACACAGTTACAGACCTGTCATAGATCAGAGGGTAAGCACACATTAAAAGGTGAGGCATTCCCCATCCTGTTGCTATTAAACCCAGTGGGAATTTCAGTAAATGTCAGGGTGATCTGGAAGCTCAGCAAATTTCAACTGTCTCAAAAAGCACAATTCTGAAATCCTGCCACCGCTGATCTCAAGTGCTAATCTTCCTGCTCTCCCCTGAACAACTTTTCACTCACCCCAGCAGGAAAAATAGTGACAGGAAATGCTAAAGACAGACTAACTAAGGAAAAAAAAATTAACTCTAGACTCCAAAAGCCTTCCTAAACAATAGCACCACTTTCTGTCCATCTGCATTCGGCAACATTCTTGAATTTAATGTGGCATCATCTGCACTGGCGCTGTGTGGAAATGAGGTTGACAGTGTTGTAGTAAATGACATGATGGACATAAAATGGCCTATTTCCTTAGGATAATTATCAACTGAAACAGGCATTTTGTATTATTCATCATATATTCATCATCATCCCTTTCCCTAGCACTGTTTCTCAGTGTTTCTGTCAGTCAGAGTCTTGTGTGGACACCTAGAGGGGCTCAATCAATTCATGTGCAGTCAGTCAACAGAAACTAGTACAGTACTAGCAGGGCCAGTGTCACAACTCCAAACACAATTTCGACCATAAATCAGAATAAATGAGGTCAGAATCCACTTAAAATGTTAACAGAGACATCTGCATTGAGTTTAAGTAATGTAATAAAAAGTGGCGTAATTTACCCTATTTTGAGTATCAGCTAGCTCCAAGCTGCCCTGCCTCACATAAATCTGCATTAAGAACAATACAAGATTTGGACCTGTAAGCCTCCAAACCCTCAAGGCAGCTTTTTCATTACTTTATAGTTTGCCTAGGCAATTATCTCTGTGAAATGCAGTGCAAAGCATGACCATTCTGATTCGACAGCGAACTGTGAGTCAGCCGTCTCTGACCTACCCAAAGAGGTTTGTGCACCCTGAGCAGCAGCATCTCTTTATTTCTATAGAATAAGTAGCGGAAAATATTTTGAGGTATTAGAATAAAAGATATTGTAAGAGTAGAAAGTAGTGCTTTAATAGCTTACATTTCTCCAGGCTTTGAATTAAGAACCCCAGTCATTGCTAATGGATGAGAACAGGACATGTTTTAGTTACCTTCTACACATGCTGGTATCCTTTGAAAAAGGCTAATCTAGAGATTTGTTAATATTCTTCCATGCATTGGTAGAGCTGGATGATCTGTGATCCTCAATACGCAAATTATTCAGCACTTTAGGGGCTGGATGAAGCCCCTAAATTACATATGGCCCACAGTCACATGAACAGTATCCTATGTTAACATGATGAAAATGGGATGAATTTTAGTCTTTGCTCTTTCCTCTAATGAGGATATCAAAAAGATCTGTCTGGGCTTCATGAAGGAAAAGGTCTCCAACCTTCATTCTAAACCACAGCAAACAGGAGGACTGCTGTCCTTACAAGGCTGTGATATCTCTGCTGAGGAGGACACAAAAGCTGTCTTGTTCATGGTCTGATTGTCCTTCTCCTCTACTTCAGTTTGGTCAAATCCACAATGACTTCAAGAGAACACGATCTGAACCCAGATCTGCACTCAAAAATTACGGAAGAACCTAATGGTCCCTAGGTCAGATGATCTGTTAGAACTTCAGCTGAGGCTGGTAGCTGGAAGTAGAAAAGCTGGGTAAAAGGAGAGGACTGGCTTTGTTTTATGCTTTCCTTTAAGATGGCTGTTTGAGGTTTTTTTCCTCAGCCTGTCAGTCAGGACTGAGCTTCCAGAGAAAGGGCTGCTGCTGAGACCCCAGTGCCAAAGAAAACCCTCAAAGGCTCATTAGATAAAGCCACCCAGGCAGTGCCATGAAAGGCCAGGTCAGCCAGACTTCCCAGCACTTCAAGGCAGAAGTATCAGATTTTTAGAACACAGTTCAAACCCCCAAAATGTTTCAGTTTCATTCCCTGAACGTTTCTGAAGAGCTGATGTCCTTTTTCTTCAAATGTGTCAATAAATGCCAGAGTCAGAGAAAGATTCTCTACCTCTTAGTAGACAGTTGATTGCCCCAATGTACATTTCTACATGATTTAGACTTCCGGGTCATTTGATACATATAAAATATTTCTCCCATTGACCTATTTCACTCAGCACTTCTCTAAATCAGGCCTTCGAGGAAACTAGGAACACACAATTAGTGACCACCCTCAAAAAATTTGGTTAAAGTGTGTTGCCAAGCAACACAAATTCTGCCTGAGACAGTGATAAAATTCTATTCTCTAGATAAGCCTTTCTTTCCTTTGTGACTATCTTTTCTTCTCCCTGCAATCTCTTGCTTTATTCACTATATCCTACAACCTCTGCATTAAAACAAGAATGTCCTGAATTAGTGTCTTTTCCCACACAACCTTTGCAATGGAGTTTCTAAAGTGTTAAGATAACTTTAGTTGCGAAGATGTACAAATTCCTCACTTGCTTCTCCTCTCATTTTTTTAGAAAACTTTAGAAAAGCCCTTTTACCAAACAGCCTAATTTAGTACCTGCCTAGGTGATTACAAAATGAGGTCTTTCCAGTCTTTCTCCCTCACCTCACTACTTTCTCAGACTTATTTTCTCCCCTCTTTCTGCCCCCACCATTCTACAGCTTCTCATTTGCACACAATCTCCACCACAGCAAGTGTCTGCTCATCACCCCAGCACAACTGTCTTCACCCAGCCACTCCCGGATGCCATTCCAGCATCTCCCAAAATCTAGCGCAAAGCCCTTCATTTGGCAAGACGTACGTAGGCTTTGGAACTTATTTTGAGCTTCCCAAGGAAATCTGTTTCCCTCAGATGCCGACTCCCATTTTTATCACACTCATATATGCGTATCTCTGCGTGTATGTGATGTGGTGTGCATCTGTGGGCATAATATTTGCAACCATAATAAATGTGAATGTGATTTATATGAAAGAACAACAGGAGATGAGATCAAGCAACCTGGCAAAATTCAGGAAATGACAGGAGTGCTTCCTCTAAGAGTGGGCTACAGAAGAGCTCCTGGGAGTAGTGGAGGGGATATGCCTGAAGTGACTCCCTGGACCAGCAGTTACAGCAATGAAAGGACACTTGAGGAGCATGGACAGAACCAGGGGACACAGCTGAGCACCTCCTTTTTCAGCTTTTTTTCTTCAAAGCTGCTCCATCTCCAATTATCCCATGCCCTGGATGCAGGCAGAAACAAGTTTGGGAAGGGCACTAGTAAAATTGCAGCAAAATGTTGGAAAAAAAGAACACAGAAATAGGCAGCAAAGAGAGAGATCCTTCGTTTTTTAAACCTTCCTGCCATTACAGGTAGAGGTTTAGGAATCTCCTGAGCCAGAGGTTCCACTGCATTAACCTAGGAATAACTGTGAATAATAATCCTCACAGCTTTCACCTCTAGGAAGAGGCAGCCTCCTGCTAGGACAACTCAGGTGTATATTCGGAAAGATCAGTGGAGCTGTGCTTTACTGTACAGATTATCGTTTAGGCTGTAGTAGCATCCAAAAGCTCCAATTAGGAGGAGAGTTCCATGCTGTCAGGCACCAGATGAATACCCACAGTCAGGATTGCCCTGTTCCAGGGAGACAGGCCAGGCTGCCTTCATATGCTCCTAATTGGGCTCTCCTTGAAACTCATCCTGATTCTGCAACATTTGCAGATTGCAGCTGTTGGTTTACTCCGCTGGACTGGAACATGAGAATTACTTCAGTGCATCCCTTGTGGAATGCAGGCCTTGCCAGCAGACTGAAGGATGGAACCCAGAGCCTAATGATAAGTTATAAAACATACCTTCATCCTCCAGGCTCCAAGTATTTGACAGGATCATCAATTTCTGTCTATCATAAAAAAAAAAAATTGATCTCAGCCCTGTAGGCTCAATAAATAGGACATTCATGGTTCAGACATCTTTAACTGCCTATGGGAAGTTGATAGATCCATCCAGATCTTTCTGGTGACATTCTGACCTTCCTCTCCTTTTGGGGAGGAACCCATGGAAAGAGAATAAAAAGAAGAGATGATGTGCATCCATCTCCCTCATTTTTCATCTTGCATCTGAAACGAATTGAAATCAGCCCTTTCTGAAATAGCCTTTTCTAGTGCTTTATTCATTAGGATATTAACACGTTATTTTAAACACCTTGCCTAACAGTCTTCAAAAATGCAGAAATGTTGAGCACCTAAATATGACATGATGTCCACGCTGTCACTTATAATTAAAGACTCTACAAGAGGGATCATTAAGCTCATTAAAGACATCTTTTTTAAAAAAAATATTTTTGAAAGGCTGATAAAAGAACAAAAGCAAAATCAAGGTTCCCAGTTCAAATAAATTCTACCCTGTAGATAACAAGGAGAAGATTCTCTTGGGGACAGTGGGAACTAAAACTAACTGTTGCTTTTCTTCAGGAACAGGGATGTTAAGGTAAGGCACAAGGGAAAGAAGGCCACATAAAGCACTTGTAATATTTCAGCATCACCAGAGTTGTACCTGGGAAGGATTTTACTGGCAAGTGTCCAACTCTGTCAGCTCTTCATTACATAGCAGATTTTATTCCACAACTAAAGACTTTCAAAATAACAAAACCATGCAAAGGAAAAGCAGATTGACTTTCTGGCAGGAAGTCAATGTGCAAATACTAATGAAATAATCTCAGTAAGCAGTCAGACTCTTCAAAGGTCAACAGCAACAGAGTGGAGAACTTCAGCATTTAAGTTATTAACAATTCTGTCTTCAAGGATTCTGGCAGCTCCTATGCTCTAAGATAAGGGTTTTAAAAAAATAATCAAGATTTGATGACTGACAGTCAGGGTCTCTATATCTCTATCTCTGTGACTCTCCAGAAAAGAGATTGTCTTGTACCTATGGGAGCTACCAATCCAATTCCTAACTATTTAGGACCAGAACCAAAAGCAGTTAGGAAAGTGGACTGTCATCACTGTTCTTTCTCATTTGTTTCTGGCGAAGTATACAATATGGAACCCCCAATCCCAGTGCTATCTTCTTGCATTCTAACTATTAATCTGTATCTTGTTTTTTATCTGTTTCTCCACTCTTCTACTTCAACCTTCACAACCAAATACTCTTCCTTTCTCAGTAAGGATTTGACTGTAACCCTCAGTGGCCCACCCCCATTTTCGTGTCACCTGAGCTGCTTTTTTCTTGCCTTGAGGTCACTTTTCTCTATAATGCTGAGCTCTTCTTGCTGTTCTGGCCCCAGTGGTGACACTTTGAGGAGTTGAAATACAGATGTATATGATGAGCTTAATGATCCCTCACACCGAATTGTTTAGTTATAAGTGACAGCATGGACATCATGTCATATTTAGGTGCTCAACATTTCTGCATTGTTGAAGGCAATTTGACAAGGTGTTTAAAACAACATGCAAATATCCCAATGAAAAAAGCACTCGAAAAGGCTATTTCAGAAAGGGCTGATGTGAGAGCAGGTTCACCAAGAGTGGCCACCAGGAAAACGTCAATCCATTTCAGATGCAGAATGAAAAATGAGGGAGATGGATGTACATACCTGGCTAAGCTAGAATCATTTCACCAATGCATTTATACTCTATAGCAACAGCTCAAAATCCACTGTTGGTGAAAACTGCTTAGGAATAGCACAGTAAGTCCCAGGCTTCTAAGCAATCACTACAGTAACATAGTCTGTTTCCCTACATCTTTGCAGTCCTCGGAGAGGTGTGGATGCAGATTTAATGAGCAATGCCTACCATCTGTTAATATTGCCTCTAAGAGCAACTGAGAAAAAAACATCAATACCAAAAGTGCACGAGATGGCAGAAGCTTTAGAGAAACGGACCATCAGTAATCGGGTTTTCTGTGTATGGCTGATGTAAAACGAATCCCCAAAAATGAGCAGGCTACATGCTTGTTTTGCAAGAGTTACAACATTTAGGTCAGTCTTGAACCTGGATTTGTCCAGGCAATAAACATTCAGGTTAACATACAAACATTCAGATAATAAACATTCAGAGCATATCAGGCTCACCAAAATGCCCCATCCCAGGACCTGAACCTGCAGGATCCAAGCTCTGGGCTCACTCCTTTGTTAACAAACTAGAACGTAACTTTTTTGAGTTATGCTGATTTACATAAAATATTGCCTATTAAAAAGCAAGTAAGAGTATTAAAAAGAAAGTAAGAGTATTTCCTCATAGCTAATAGGAAAAAAACCCTTAATTTTCTTCATCCTGTCATAGACATTTCAGTCTTTTGTTATTAATTTCTTCTTCATCAAGAAAGCTTGCCAAAAATTCATTGAAGTGCTTCGGGTTTACTTCTGCAGTCCCAGTTTTATTTGAACACAATATTAAATCTGGAGGGAAAGACATAACTGGTGGTCCACAGTTTGCACGATGAGGTATCTTTGGCCTACTTTATCCTACAAAGCCTTGTGACAAGAACAGATGTAAAAGCTCCTTGCAGTACTTAATCAAGACTTATTATTAACTGAGATAACCAGAAGGCAAAAGAATAAGCCAAGTCACCAGGGTTCAGAAACAGAGATGGTTGCATGAGGTAAAGGGTTTATTTTAATCCCAGGAATTCCCTGGCAGAGTTTAAGTCAATTATAATGTTAAAGCCACATTACCTTGCTGTATGCTAGTATAAAGATGTAGAATACATTTGCAGTAATTTAATAATCATCAAATTTTATGAAACACTGACCCTTTGAATCAGAAATGCATTATTTTTCAGTGATTTTAATGGGTTATTAATTTATGCAAGTTACAAAGACAGATTATTTCCCTTTTCCAAGCAGATTATTCCAAGTACAGTTAAAACACAAAACTATACTTTCTTCTGTTTCATAACTTCTGCAGAGAAAACAAAGGCAAAATTCTGCTTGTTTTCATCACAGAAAGACAGGAATCAAAACCACATTCAGAGCAGGATGTAATTAGGTCGTAATTCAACCATGTTTCCTGTTAAGGAGATAGTCACATTGAACTTTATTTAAACACCAAAACCCTGTTGTTTAGAAACAGACTGTCATTATTTATTCAATGAAAACAGAAATAAAACACCCCTTCTGTATGTCATGCAGACATTGTGTTTGCTGACACCACTCAGGCCGGCACCAGGTACTCAGCTCCTTTCATCAAAGGAAATAATTTCTGAAATACTGTATTTTGCATTCTTCTAGAACTCAAAATCAAGTTCTTCTTTCTTTAATTTTACTTCTAGCATGGGGTATGGCACCAAACTGCAAACACATGAAATGATGTATCAGCATTCAGAATGGGATTGGCTGGTGTTCTTTGTTTGAGGTCAAATCCATCCTATCACTGCTCACCCAGGGCAGACTGTTTACTTCTTTTCCATATCAAACTAGGCAAGGAAAATTTGGTTTCTTATTTATGGTCAAATTTATCTGTCCAGCTACAGACCAGCTGTGCTGTGAGACCTGCTGAAACCCCAAACCACTGCACTGTAGTGTTCAAAGTTACTTCAAGTCTCGGTAGACAGATGAATTGTTTCCTTATTTTCTTCCTTTGTGGTTTTTTTGTTTTGTTTTGTTTTGTTTGGTTGGTGGGTTGGTTGGTTGGTTTTTAATTTGTACACAGTTTTCTACCTGGGGATTTTTTTATACCTACACAGAAATTAAGTACTGAAAATAAGTCCAGACATTCTGTCTCACTGTGCTAGATCTCTGGGAAAAGCCCTGGGCCCTGACACTCCAAATACTTTGTTAGCTTAGGAAACCTAATTCTGCAAAGCCTTGAACAGCCTTTTTGATTTTGGCCACATCCTCAAACGTCAGTAAAACAC
Source organism: Cyanoderma ruficeps (assembly GCA_008694505.1). Classification (NCBI taxonomy): domain Eukaryota; kingdom Metazoa; phylum Chordata; class Aves; order Passeriformes; family Timaliidae; genus Cyanoderma; species Cyanoderma ruficeps. Next base: position 1,069,485 of record VZDJ01000223.1, read on the forward strand.
ATCTGTGGTGACAACCACCCCTGCTAATGGCAGGCAGACTGAAAGGACAGAGGGGCTGTTTTAACAGTAAGGAACAGCTGCTCCACAAAGTAAAACAACCATTTAATTTCCATACTTCTTATTTTGACTTCTATAAATGCCAGCTCATATAGAAACAATGTAACACTTTCTTCATTCACATTTATTAAAAATGGTACACACTCCTGGTGTACTATAGAATAGGGGAAATAAAAAAGTATAAAGTTCACTTCCATTCAAGAATAGCCAAGATCAGGCTCAAAGAGCAATAAATGATACTCCAAACACCAAACGTGAAGGAAGACAGTTAAAACCATGACAAATCCACATCTCTCAGTTACTTAACAACCTATAGGTTCAGTCAATTTAAAAGATCTGGGAACAGGGGTTTAGTGGATTAGTAGCAACAGACCATTAATCTCTGCAGCCTCAATTTTAATCCAGCAATAACCAAAGTGAATGAAAATCATTCTGACACGTGACTGGGGAAGCTCCTGGGCACGGTTCTCTCCCACACCTTAATCCCCACTGTGGAGGTCACGGCACCTTTCTAATGGGACTATTTACCAAGGCACCTCTGCTTAATGTTTAACTAAACTCTAGGCCAACATTTTTGGCTGAGAAATTGCTCTGCACACTACCTCCCTGAACTAACAGCTGATTTTGAAGATTTTATTTTGCACTTCATTTCGGCCTATATTAGCAAAGCTTTCTTCCCTTGAAAAATGTCCAAAACAAAGTTGTCTAAAAGAAACACTCATTTTCTACCTTACGTAAGATTTTAAATAAACATGTAGGAATTGATGACTGTCATCCCAAGCAAATGCCAGGAGATTATTTCTGTACAGTTTATATAATATCAGTGAAAGTTACATCCAAAAAAACTCGAGTTTTAAAAATAATGCACTAGTATTACATCCTATACTCTGGTTTTAAACATAAAAATGCTTCATTTCAAAGATATTAAATTCTGGAGCATTCAGTGATTAGAATCAATTCTTAAATGACCAGTAATGTGGTGATATGAAGTGATCAAGATACATTTCATCATTTAGTCCTCCACAACAGTTATCAGCATATCAGTAAAGAAGCCATTGAAAGAAACACATTGCAAAAAGGTTTTAAATTCAGCTGTTGCTACCTGTGGCCTGAAATCTGAGCCACAGGTTCCTTTTCAGGACTGCCTCAAAATGAGCTAAATTCCTGTGACTCTAGAGCAAAGCCACAATTACAGACTGGAAAAGAATAATCGTTAACAACTTGGAGAGAATGCCAGGGGAGCTACCGAAAACAAAAATTACACAGCTGCAGATAACTTTAAATTCCAGCTGGAATTATTGCCACTCAGTAGTACCCTCAGGATTGTCTGGGCAAGCAAGAAGAGAGTGTGGACTCCTTGTAGATTACTTTGTCTTCCAGCAGGTACAAAAACCAATATGACAATGAGATAATGCTTGTAGATATTACTGTGAACAAAAAAACTCCAAAACACCACAAATGTTGAATTCAAGTGAATATAATGCAAAAATAAAAAATGGGAGGGTTTCAGACATGATGGGCAAAATGTCCTGGGGTGAGGTTTCAGCCCTCAAAACAAATTCACATGCGTGTTCACAGTATATCCAAGAATTCCAGCAGTACAGAAAGGAACCTGTTGGGTTGCTGAGAGCAAATTTCAAAGACAAAATTTAGGACCAAAATCTCTGGTGTCCTTTACTGTGTGTTGTCGCCCACACTCACACTGAGGGGATGTGAAACACGAGGCAGGAAAGTGCTGCACTTGGAGGAACCCACTCGTTACTCACAGCCCAAATAGAACCAGAAAAAGGCCAACTGAGTGAATCTTAATAATTTAAACCAAATTTAAATAACACACATTTATGGAGGAACCTCGTCTGGATCTGAATTTTACCTTAATATCATCACGCTAACTCCTGGAAACCAATTTAAGTTAAATTCGAATTGATTTAATTCTTATGTATAATATAATTGTATCCTATAATAACTTCACACATGATGAGGAGAAAAAAACCCTTGTAGCAGAAAGGCAGAGAGAGAAGGAGGATCCAGCCCGAGAAGGGACACACCAGGGCCCTTCTGTGGCCCTGCACTCACTGAGGAGATCCAGCCCCACACCCCGATCACAAACAGGGGATAAGGACAATCCTTGTGTTACAAGGCAGAAATGAGAGTGAAAATGGACTCCAACTACTCCAAGCCTTGCTGACTTGACTTTCCACAAGACATTTTACCTTAGCTTCTCCATTTGGGAAAGTGTGGCCAACACTCTCTATTCCCTGCAAACTGCTCCAAGTTCTGACACTGAAATTCTTTTTAATTTTTTTTTTTTTTTACTGAAATATAATGCAAAGCCCTTTCATTCACACTTTTCATTCTCAGATAAACCACGACAAGCAGTCCCGTTCAGAGAACTCTCCTGTCAGTGTGCACACACTCCCCAGCAGTAGGATTAGGACCAGTGTAGGGTCAGTTAAACGCCTTTCCCTTCCAGCAGTGGGATTAGGACCAGCACAGAGTCAATCAAACACCTTTCCCTTCCAGCAGTGGGATTAGGACCAGCACAGAGTCAATCAAACACCTTTCCCTTCCAGCAGTGGGACTGGGATCACCACAGGGTCAAACATCCTTCCCTCCCAGCAGCATCAGCCCACCCCTCCCATCACTTCAGCTTTCCCCGTGGCAAACAGCAGGCCTCAACTCCAAGTCCTGTGGCATTCCACTGATGTAGAAACAAACAGCTCATTCAGCATAAAATTTCACTCCCAGCAACACTACTGAAGGACTGTGATCCTTTTTTTTTTACCATCAGGTATAAATTTTCAGCACCACCTTTTCCCTGAAGTTTCTTTTCTCTGCCGTGATGGCAAATGCAAATTAATGCTCTTTCCAGGAGCTCAAGAATGTCACATTGCCGAACAAACTTCAGCTGTGGCAGCAGGAAACCTTCCTGACCTGCTCCCCTGGCTACCCAAACACCATCCTACTGGGAATGGCAGGGTTTGCTGGAGGAAATGGCCACTTCAGCATCACTTCAAACACTTGTACACGGTCACATGTACAAAAGACCCTTCACTAGCATTCATTATCTTCTTCTTTTAGCATTAATAATCCATAGGAGTCCTGCTGGCAAAGCAAAAAAAAAAACAAAAAACCCTCTTACGATTATTCCTGAAGCAGAACAGGGCTCTATAGTAGTTAACAGCAGGAAGGAACTCAAATTGGAAACAACCCACAAAAATGACAAGAGGGTGATTTTTCAGAAACCACGTTTTCCTCTAAATTCATCTACTCAAATGCTATTTGCAAAACATAGAGATGTCAACACATTTAGAGGGGGAAAAAAGAAAAAAGATAACGTTGCTTAGCTGCCTCCTCCATGCCTTTGCTTAGAAGCCACTTTGGTCGAGTCAGTGCACGATTCTTTACATTCCATAATTAAAACTTGACCAAATTAAGGGCTAATGATAAAGAGAGGAGAAAAGATTGTATGCTTGTTTTAGTATTTTGCTAAAAAAGTTCCATCCTAATTAGTTTTTCGTGGCTTATAGCTGATGTGGTATTTTTCTGGCAACAATATCAGAAAAGTTAAAACTGTGGTGCATTTAAGTTTAATGCTATTTTTACTACAGAAATATAAATGTTACAGATTCATGAATTCAAACCACAAATGCTTTCATGTGGAAACATACATCTGACAATGAAAGTATTTATTTTCTTTGGTTCTGACCACTCATTTCAGAATGCAATGTATGTGGAAACTGATCACCTCCCATTTTCCAAGATGAGTAAAAGTAAATTAAATATTTTAGGGCTTTGATCCTGCAGGGTTTTATGTGGCCGTCTGCAGGAGGACAGGAGCTGCCATCTAAAGCTTTTCTCATTATTGACAGTTCAATTTTTGCAATTTTTAAGGCCCAAGCCTCGGTAACACCCAAGCCCTTTATAACATTTTTGGCAGTTGCAAGGACTTTTAGGGTGGATGTGAATCTAGATTAGCTTTACCTCGACTGTCACCTGCTAAACACTACATGACAAATTTTGCCATATTGGCAAATTGGAAGTTTGCACTTAGGAATGCCCATGTGCATGAAAATACTGAGAACTTCCCAAAAACCTCAAGGGCAAAACTTCTCCACAGCCTCAGTCGCGTTTTAAACACCACCCTTAAATTAAGAATGCTTAATTAGAATTTGGTTTGATTCCTGATTTTAATAATTTGGTCTTGGAGGCTTGGTATCTATCTAGTTCAATTAGATTACAATGAGGCAACACAACAAGGTGGTGAGGTTTGAAAACTGGGTATCTACATCAATAGCAGCAATAACCAGTTCCTTTTCACCAGTTTATTGGATGGCAAATAGCTCAGCATATTATGTGCAAAAACTATTCATAAACATTCCCTTCTACTACCTTAACATAAGCTAAAAATATGTGTGTTGTTCCAGCACTTTAGCGCCCATCTGGTCACGCACTAGCTGTAAAACTAACAATAAAAATAAATAAAATGATAAAAAAAAAATACAAGACATGAACAAAAAAAAAAAAAGGCAGAAATGTACAGGAGACTACAAAGACCATTTCCATTTCCATTTTTACACCTTCTGAGAAGGTGTAAAAAATCTCTGAAGTGAGAAAGCATTCCAAAGCTGAGGGACTGAGAGCCTCTGGATCCAAGCTATGGCCCCTCCATTCTGTGAATGTGAGCAGGCAGACTGAATCCATGTGGATTTTCAGTAACATCAACAAAATCCACGCAGGCATGAAGGTTTGCCCACAGACATGAGGCTCTGGAGATAGTATTAAAGCAGGAAAAAATAGGTAAAGTTCTTAGTTACCAGAAACTCTCAACATGTTACACCTTCCTGCATGCCTAATACCCACTTTCACATATAAACGTGTCTGTGTGTATGTATATATATATATATATATATATATATGTGTGCATTGAATAATTCCTTCCCTGAGAATATTACATATCTTACTTAAAAGTGATGGAAAAAACTATTTCTGTGACACTATTTGAGAATAATTAACATGGTTTCAACATTTTTGTCCCAAAATAATGAACCATTCCCTATTCTAATAATGCTGGATGTTAGAAGTTAGATATTCTACCCATCAACAAGAGCACTTCTGCTTGAATTATCTCAGGTTGTGTGCTGCTATGAGAAGAAGAGTTACCAGATCTTACAGACCATGATTCAGCAGGTAATTCCAGCCCTGGCATAATTTAAAGTTCCTATAGGGCATCTCTTGTGTTATGCCAGGTAATAAGAGCTCAGAGACTGCAGAAGCAGCAAGACAGAAAATGAAGTGTGAACGTGCTCCAAATCCACCTCTAGCCCTCAGTGCCAGGAGATGCCACATCAGGTGCTTAATACACAGTGGAATTCCAGGATAGATGAGGGTTTCTTCACAGCATCTCACTTGTTCATCATACATGATTTATGGCGCTTGCTTGCTGCCAAATAGGCCACAGAAGTCACATCATAAAAGGGATTTGGCCCCATGTGCCTTGACAACATGGCAAAGGATGAAAATACTTCCAAATAACAAGACAGCTTTCATCCATATCAGTTCCCAGAAGCCAAACCAGTAAGAGGTTTATACCAATTCATAGGAAGGCACAAATGTGTTGACCATGCAGGTTTTATAAATCATTTTGTTGATGTATTAACAGAAAAATGTGCATGGAAACCTTCTTAGTCAATACCCACGACAGCTTCATTTTCTTATTTAAACCAAGAATTCTGCAAAATTTTGAAAACAACTTCCCAGCTTTTTTCCTTGAAATTGATTGTTAATATCTAAATTCACAAAAAAACCTTCCTCGTGGTTCATACAAATGACTGTGCAAGCAAAGGTAACAGCCACCTGAGAACACTGATGCTAATTCATCTCTGGTGGTATTATTACTCAAGAAGGAAATTCTGGACATCATGTAACAACTGTTATCGTTTTTGCACGTAAACATTATGATCCCTGTGCCAGGAGTATCTGCATCTGCAAAGGAACAACATCTAGTGAAGGCTTATTCCAGCATTCTGTCTACAGGACATCTTCATTTCCTCTGCTCCGTGCTCCTTCTGTGCTGAACACTATCACTGAAGGCACAAAACATCAAAAGTCGTAATACAAATCATGACTATTTTTCTCAGAGACTACAACTCAAAGGAATAACTATGACTTTGAGGGAAAGCAAGGGCTTTCATTGCTGTCTAAAAGACAGAAATGGTTTTTGTGGTCCTTCAGCCTGCTTTATTTCTCATTTGAATCTGCACAAGGAAACTAGATTCTCTTTTCAAACAAGCAATTCCAAGTAGCAAAAGCCTTAATTCAATATGCCAAGAAAACAAAAATATTCACTTCACAAAGTTCACAGATAAATTATTTCCCAAACACACAGAAGAGCCAGATATTAAAACAAACAAATCAATTTCTAATGCTCAGCATCATTTCTTCCAAAACAATCAATCTCTCATACACACAAGTAACTGATGGATAAAAAATGTTAAGTATGAAATATTGAAAGTCTATATACACCTCTTCTTAATAGATTAAATTACTTGCCATATATACACCTCTTCTTAATAGATTAAATTGCTTGCCATATACTGTCTCCCAAAAATTCATGAACGTGAGACACCAAAAAGTCAACTGTATAACTTCATCATTACTTATTTTAAATAATAAACACAGCACTAGTGCTACATTCAGCATAATTTACACTTAAATGCTATGTAATTACACAGCAAAAGACATAACACCGAACCTGTGTTTAATAAGTTTATTAATAATGATTAAAGAACTTAACAGTCTGTTCAGATCAGTCAATGACATTATCCCTTTGAAGAGCAGCCCCTAACAGGCCCTAATCCAAATAACCACTGGAATGAGCAGGAGGAAGATCACAGGTTTAAACAGACACTGAATCAAACATTTGCTAAGGTTCAGGAAAGATCCACGTACAGCAGACCTGTCTTGAGTCTTCACTGTTGAAACAACTGAATGAATATGAAAGACAAAAAAAAAAAAATACTGCCACACTCGTTAATTCACATTCCAGTCATTTGCAGCACTGGTGCTCAACTAGTGGGTTTTTAAGTAACACGTTAAATAAATGATCAGTGCTGAAGTGCTAAAATACAGAGTGTCTGCAATCCTGTGCTGAGGCAATCCCTTACCAGGCTTCATGACATCTCCTACTTGCACTGTTATCCAGACAGCCCAGCCAGATAATTTGCTACAAAACCCAGTGTAAAAAGGATGGCAGAGGCAATATACAGAGCATAACTGCCAGTCAGATACCTACACATCTTATTCCTTTTTACTAAGACGACAGATAATGAGGATTCCTGGGAAAAAAATAAAAATCCCCAGGAAGAAGAAAAAGAAAGAAAACAAGGCTGAAGCCTGTATACATCCTCTGTGTGGTCAAAATTACCTGAAACCACAGCTTTAACCATGCAGCAGAAGCATCCCACCATTCACTTATTCCCTTTATTCCCTCAAAAAAAAAAAAAAAAAAGAGAGAGAGAGAAAAAGCAAGTAGACATGGTGTGTGTACAGTACCAGGTATTAGTGCTAGAGGGAGATGGAGAGCGACGGGAGGCCCTGCAGGACTGATCCCACCGGTTCAGAAGCTTGGGATCCCCTGTCTGAAGAGCAGGAAAGGAGAGCAGGAGCTCAGGGAACAATGACAGCTAAACGCATGGCACAAGCAGCTGCACAGAACGGGACAGCTTCTTTCTGTCTCAGGGCATTACTGTCACAATGGCCACGAGAGCGATGAGCTGCACTTTGCCATTCTCACTGTGCTACTTTAAAAAGTATCCAATTTGAGGAGCACTGGACAGGTGGCACATCATGCTGAGCTAAATAGATAAGTGTGAGATTTCGATGGCAAGAGGCAGCAGGTTTTGCTGGTCTAAAAAGCGAGAGAGGAAATTTTTTCTGATGGTAGGAATGGGCAGGAGTGGACGGCCAGCCCAGGGTGCTGGCAATGTCACTGGGCTGCCTGGTGGCAGATGGTGCCAGTCTGTAGGGAGAAAAGGAAGGCTGATGCACACTGTGGGCTGACAGCAATGCTGTTTGCTCAGGAATAAAGGAGCTTTGGGGCAGGTGCAGGCAGGACAAATTAACAGGGATGCTAAGGCCCCACCGTGCATGCGTGCCCAGCCCAGGGGCTGCAAGGGTGGATAAACTGGGAGGTGCTGCGGGAAGTGCAGTGGGGCTCACAACTGCCAGGAGGGATGCTGCAGGTGCTGCTGCCTGGGGACTGTGGCTGGGACACAGCCCAGGCCAATCCCTGCACGGTCCCAGGAGAGCTCTGGAGCTGCCTCTCCCTGCGGACAACCTGAGCACTGAGATCTCCACCAGGAGCCTGGATCTCCCCCCAGCAGTGCCTTGCTTGTGCTGCTCGTGTTCCCATTCCTGGACTTACGTAATGGCTGGAGGGCAGAGGCAGCCTGCGGGAAGTGGAGCAGGGGGAGATGCGGGCAGCCTGCATCCCCACGGCGCTCACTGGAGTGTCCCAAACCAGGGAACTGGCCACCTCACCGCTCCTGCCTCCCACAGCATAACTATTCCAGCATGACCAACATGACAAATTAACAAGGGAGCCAGGGCTTTTGCAGTCAAAGGGAGTGTTTTCCCTGAGAATAAACTGTTCAGATCCTTTTCGTTAGACACCTAGGCGTGCCTATTCATTAACTGGACAAGCTCTGGTGACAACTGGAATGACCTTTCTACATATTGAAGAGACAGAGATCTTTGCGAGTTTAAAATAAAGGTGGAAATCCCAGCCACCAGAGAGCTCTCTCAATGGGGCTTTTTTATTTAAAGAAAATAAAATAATTTTCAGAGCACAGACACAGTAAAGCTCATTTTAAAAGCAGAGGCACATTCTTTACTGTTACCCATCCGTTTGCAGACCCTGAACTGTGGCACCAGAACATGACAACTCCATCAATAAACCACAAAACCTTCAGGATCTGCACATCAGCCAAGTTTAAGAACTTCAGGGGATACAAAATTCTGGGATGACTGAAATGTTGCAAATAATTACTACAGTCAGGTACACAGGGAATTATAAGCAAGTCCTTTATCAGTACACCATGTTGTACACTGCAACCAACGAATGATAATTAAGACACATGTATTAGAATTAAGCGGGAGAGGGAAGTGATGAGAGTCAATTTCTGTCACAACCCACTCACAGTACATCATTCATGGATTTTTTAACTACAGTTCTGATCTGGGTTTAACTGTTCCTCTTGCCCCTTAATAAGGGGACACCTGGGAACCCTGTACGGTATTTCCCCCGCTCCCTCGCCCTTTCTGGGCTTGCTGCATACCTGAAATGCAGACGATGAAATTCGCTTGCAGAAGAAAAAGCACCTCCCAAACAATTTCCATCCTCCGATTCTCATGCCAAGTGCATCCCTCGGCGAAAAAAAATAACCAAGATCAATATCGCAGTTTGAACGATCCCAGCGAATTTCCTTTCGGACTTGCAGACTGTATTCCCCAGATGTGCTGACAACACATGTCCGAGCTCTCTCTCCGCACGGCTCAAGCGAGATCCCTTCCCTTCCTTCGCCCTCCAAAAAAGACCACGAAGCCAACTGCCAGCACCGGGCTCTTCCTCCACGAGCGAGAAAAAATTCCACCAGATTTCCCAACACGACATAGACAACAAACCCCAACCGATCCAATACGCGGAGAGTCTCCTATTCCAGGGGCGGCCAGGCGCAAATTAACCCCAAAACTCTTTGCACGTCTCAGCAGGGCAGTGCCGGCATGCCGGGCAGGGAGGCGGCGGCGGGCGGGGTGTGGGGGGGAATTCCCGTCCTGTTGCTGCTGCTGCTACAGAAATGAGCGGAAAGAGATTAATACCCGCTGCAAGCCCCGCCACCCCCGCCGCGCTCGGAGCGGAGCACGCAGCCCCGGCTGCCCGGCCCCGCCGCAATCCCGGCGCGCCGCGGCGGCTCCAGCAGGCGACTGCAGGGGTCGGGCTTGCCCCGCACACCGAGAGCCCTGCCCCGGGATGTACCCCCGCAGCCCCGGGATTCAGCCCCGGGATGCAGCCCCGCAACCGCTGGATGGAGCCCCGCAGCCCCGGGGTGTACCCCCAGTAGCCCCGGGATGCAGCCCCCCGGCCCCCGGGGCCGTGTGGCAGCGGAGGGGGGCTGGGGGTGTGGGGTGTGTGTATGCCCCAATGCGAACGGCACAAGTGCGGAGTCTGCATCAAGTGCGGCTTGTGCGCATCGCCGCGCGGCTCGGCTGAGGACGCCAGTATTTTAAAACTTATTTAAACAAGAAGGAAAAGAGATTCCGACCCGAACTTCTGTCGGGTTGGCGGCGGAAGGGCACCGGGAGGTTCCAGCTGAGAGTTAGCGAAGTGCCCGCGCTGCAGGGCGTATCTGATGGCATCCCCCGGGCACGCCAGCTCTGCATAGCTTCCCCTCCCTCCCCCGGAAAAAAAAANCCCTCACTTACCCCCAAATCCGCCTGGTTTTTGTCTCTCCCAGCTCACCGGACGTGCCGCTCCAGCCTGCAGTCCCAAAAACAAATCGAGGTCAAGCCGTGAGCCGCCGGCTGCCACCGCCTACCTCCACCTCAGCTGTCGGGAGGTACCATAGCTGCTCCGAGTTCCCGGTGCTGCCCGGCCCGCGGCTACTCCGCCATGTCCCCGGGCTGCAGCCGCTGCTGCGGGCGGGCACGGCCGGGCTGGGGCGGCGGCGCGCACGGGCGCGGGCCGGCGGGCGCGCTCCGCCGCGGAGGCGGTGCCTGCGCGGGCGGCAGGGCCGCTCTGCGCCGGGACCGGGCCGGTCGGAGCGGGGATGGAACAAGGGGCACGCCCGGCAGACGTCCCACGGGCGCCCGGGCTCGCCGGGCTGTCTTCTGCATTCCCAGAGGATGCTGCTCACTTGGGTTCAAATGCGCGGCCGATTTGATTTTGCTCTCCCCCGCCACCCCAGGGGAAAAATAAAATAATAATTAAAAAATAAGTAAAGGGGAGGAAAAAAAAAAAAGAAAGAAAGAGGCGCACCTGGCGCGGGGAGTGCCGCGTTCCCTGGCTGCGGATGGAGGAACTGGGCGCAGCAAGGCAGCGCTGGCAGAGGCAGGGGCCGTGGGCTGGGGCGCTGCGCGGCGCGGGATGCTGCGCGGGGGCTGCCCCGGGCCGCGGCGCCCGGCGGGATGGCTCGGGCTGGCGTGGAAGAAGGGAGGGGACTGGGGCTCAGTGCTGCGAACGAAAATCCCGGCTCAGGGCAGGTGTGAGAAGGTGTAATCGCTTCGACTGCGGATGCTTTCGATGATCACGGCAAGCGAAAGGGGAGGGAGATGCTTTGGGTATCAAACCGATCTCCTAGCTCTTGGCAGGAGTGCAGAGGTCACATTACAAACACTCCAGCGGGGGATGCATGCAGAATGGGTTGAAAACAGATTGGTTTGTAAACAGTTTTCAAACCTGGGCATACTTGGGGCAAACAAGGGCATACTTGTCAAATGTACCTTTGTGTAGATTGTACCGAAAGGAGGATGCCTGGATCTCTGAATGGGGAAGGAAAGCACCTTGAAGAGAAGAAACTACAGGGCTATGTTATTTCCATCGTCTCTGAGCAATGTGTAGAACTCCCAGGTTTCAAATATACCTGATGGTATGTAATTGTGGCAGATCAAGAAATCCTTGAGTGCTTCAGAGCAAATGGATGGGACAAAAATCATTACTGTTTTGAGAGGAAGAATTGGACTGCAGGCACTTAATAGTCAGTGTGATGCTTGTGATCGTTTTGCTGGTTCCCAGGGTAGTGCAAGTGCTCTTGGCACTGCAGCAGTCTCTGCTGATGCTTACTCCATCTCACAGCTTACAGAGAGACTCAGGACTCTGTGGAATTAATTGCTATTATCTGCCCAGTGAGAACAGTGAGGCTGGACATGAGGCATTGTCATTCAAGGCTCACAGACAAGAATTCCCATATATATTGATGGATTTCCATTAAACAGTGGGGCTGTGCAGCAGGAGGGAATCCTTTCCCTGGCAGGTTTGCAGAATGCAGGGTATCATTTTAATACTTAAGTTTTAAGTACTCTGGGCAATTCTCTTCTTTATGCCTTATTAAAATCCAGATTAATATCTCCTGTTCTGGGATTATAGAAGGTATGAGTGGCATTATCTACCTCTAGTCTAAATGTATATAAGCACACTTAGAAAATGCTCAATAAAGATTTCTATTGATGTTTACTAAACTCCTTTACTAAAACAGAATAATGTTTTCCATGGATTTGCCTGTGAATTCTCTTTGGGGTTTTCCCAAATAATTTGTTACAATAACATCCCAATCCAGAAGACGTTAACCCCCACAGAGACCTTATATCTAATATTTACACAGTCATCCCTGTTCCCAAACAAGTCTCCTTGAAATTATGGCATTACATGTGGAAATAAATGTCTCAAGCAATTGAGATGACCTGTTGTAAAACAGTGTTGTTGACCACTAGGTCAGCAAAGAGCTGAACTGGTGATGAGAGAGAGAATGCCAAATCCTAAGGGCAAGCTCATATTTAATTCTTACTGATGATCATTGGGACTTTGAGTTTGATGGCAGGAAAAAATTAGGCAGTTGATGTTGGTTGCTAGCAGATAGCCAAAAGTCCCAAACATTAAATTTTGTGCATGTTTTTAGTAAGTTTATCATGCTCATGCAAACCTTATAATTATTTCAGAGGCCTGTGATAAAGAAGTAGTTTGTGACTCAGACTGAAATATCTGTGAGGGATCAAAGGCAACTTGGAGGTTTCCTTCACCTGGAAAATACAGTAGTGAATTTGGAAACTTGAGGTTTTAAATTCTAGATAAATAGTAATGAATTAATTCTTCTGTCATTTCCTGGCTGTGATGTGGTTTGACTGGCAGTGGCCTTCGTGCTTGATTTTGAAGTCGTGATGCCCATATTGGCTCCTGCAGCTCCCCAGGAAAACTTGGTTCAATGAAATTGAATGGATGTCAATATGGGCCTGTTCCAGAGCCCACGGAAATCAGCTGGAATATTTCTGCAGACTGAGATGATGTTTGGATCAGACTTGCACTGTAGAATTTGGCACAGTCGGTTTGATCCCAGGAGAAATGGTTTAATATGGCAGGGTGTATTGGAGACAGGAGCAGAACATCACTCTGCTGTGTACACTGCAGGGACATTCCAAACAGACAAAAATTCTGTTGCCAGCACCCATTTTTTTATTGTAGAGGTTTCCATTTAAAACTCTTGTAGCTCACTAAAATGAACGGGGTTGATATTTACTGCCCTTATTTGAATTCCATTCCTATTTATACAGTTGGCTAAACTTCTTAAACTTAATCTTGGCAACCTTTAAGCTGTACTGGAGTCGTTGGACTGACTACTCATGTTTGGAAGTTAAAATGACTGCAAAGTGGGCTCAGACAGGTCTCTGAAGCACGTTTGTGTAGTTCAGTTGTGAGGATTTTACTATCTCAGATTTTCGGCTGGGATTTCTGGCAGCTTAGAAGCATTCAATATATTAATTACAAGCTGGACACCCAAGTTTCTTCAGGCCAGATTTATACAGAAGCACCTTTTTAATTCCATGAAGAGTTTAAAAGGTACTTAGTAACCCACGTGCTGAAAGGTTTTTATACCAATATAGCACAGGTTCACACCTGCTCAGGGGAGCCAGCGCTTGATTCATTTGAATCAAAATTAGCTTGGACCAGGAAAGATCAGTTGTAGAAATTACTCTGAACTGGGGAATGTCTGAGCAAAATTGAACTGTGGCTTCTCCTGTGTCACAGGAAGAGGCTGCTGCCATTTCTCACTCCTGCCCTGCTGTCCCCAGTCAGGTACAGGAGTTTTCCTGTGCATTCCCTGGCTCAGTGTTGTTAAGTCATGTCAGCAAGGGCCTGCTATAGAAGTTGCCTAAAGATTGTAGCATATTCCCATTGGGGGTTTTCTGAGTAAGCATGCAGAGTGGGAAAACTGATTTTTTTTTTCCTAGTGTCAAAGCCACCAGATGAAGTTGACTTCAGGTGGTACAGTGACTACAACCCTTGTAGTATTCTTATTTCTTATAATATTTCATATTTCCCACAGCAGGGGAGTAGCTTAGGAAAGTTGCCTGTTAAAAATAATTCAAAAGATGGAAAAACAGGATTTGGGGACTGGATTTTTTTGTACTAACTGACAGCAGTATAGGTCAAGAGAAGTGGATGATGAGGAGGAACATTCTTTCAATCCAGGTTTTGGCTAACTCACATCAGAGATTATGGGCAGATGGAAGTTGTGCCAAAGTCCCAGTGCTCCAGCAGGGTTGAGGCAGACAGGGCCATTTGGCCTCTCTTGGTGCCTCTTCCATGACCCTTTTCCTTATTAACAGTCCCATGAGGGTGGTTTCCCACACTGCCTGTAACTGCACCTTGCCCCAGGACCTGTGCAAGACCATTTCTGCCACATTCAGGCAACTTACTGTTGGTGTGATTTTTTCTACTATTTCTACAACCACCTGCAGTAGCTACAAAGCAGGAAAGAAAACTTTCTGCTTTCTGTTTCTCTGCCTTCATCCTTATCTCTTGCAAGCTTGAATTAATTAAAAGATCAAAAGCAATGTTTTTTTTTTTATATTGAGAATTCTTTGTCGTTTCACTATAAAAGTAAAGAACACATGTCTTGAAAAAATTTCTGAACTAGATGTCACTGCTTCCACATTACAGACTTTGACAGCCAATTGTCACCTGGTGCCTGTTTAATATAATTTCTTAGAAATGGTGACTGCAATATCATAGTAATATTCTGGATATGTGAGTCAAGGTAGCCATGGTGGAAATTTTAAGTACATGTTGCTTTTGAGGTGGGTTGAGTTGAATATTCATGCTCTCACTAGAATGTGAGAGACATTTTGGCACTTTTCCCATTGTGCTAAGATTTGCCACCAGGACATTTGTCAGGAAAAAGGTAAACTCTGAGCACACATTGATTCCTGTCCAGGGTGAGGTGCATGAACTCATTATAAGTTGTTTTCTCCTGGCCTTTGTTCTAGAACCTGAAGGAGGAACATCTAGAAAGAAAGTCACATTCCTCGGCTTCTGTCTCGGTGGAAGGTTTGGTTTGTGCATGTGTGGAATATGAGGCACAATCTTGTTGAAATTGTTGCCTGTTTCTGGTTGCTATTTTCTGTATTAACACATGAACCATTTTGTTTTTTTCTGGGAAATACATTGTCTTTTTCTGCAGTTATGAATAGCAATTAAGAAGAGAGAGAAGCACGCTTAGTAGCTACAATCCTTCTTGTCTCTGTAGATTTTTTTAACATTTTGTAAGCAAGGTTTTCTTTCAACAGATTTTTATTCTGCAAGAAAATACCTTACTTCTCCAGTATTATTTTTGTAAGTAAAATCAGTTAATGAGTACTGTGAAACCAGAGATTAATATGCTCAACATTAAATGTTGTTCTGTGCAACTTCTCACATGTTGCAAATGTCCATAAAGCAGCAATTATGGGCCTGAGCTTCTCCCCATTACAGTGATTGGGAGTTTCACCCTTTGATTTTTGGCACATTTCCTTTCAAATTAAGCCTCAATTCAGCTGGATAACTTTCATCACAAAAGTAATTGAGCAAATGGAATTATTCATGTGTTTACAGGAGACCATGCACTTAGGTTTTGGGGTTTTTTTTAAGTCTTGGAGAGGCACAGTGGCTCATACAGCACAACTGCTGTTTATAGTCAATAACTGGAATAGCTGCAGCTGGAATGAAACTTCCTCAGCTCCTGTGTGAACTGAACTTCTGTGTTCATTTGCAGAAGAAAACATTTCTCTCCTAACTCCTTCCTCTAAATCTTCCAGTTCTGGGATGAATTGCTTGTACTGATGCCTGCTCCTAAATTGGTCTCATCTCCCTTTTTTCCTCTGTAAAATGGTGCTACTCCTCACAAAGATGTAAAAATCCACCAGATAATGCTCTCAGTAAGCTCTGGTGATAAATACCATGTGAATCCCAAGAAAAGCTGTTATTTGAAAGAAGTTCATGATGACTGATCTGCCAGTGCTACCAGTGGATTTATGTGAACCTTATGCTTTGTATTTGTCTGGAAGGAGAGTGGAGGAATTGGCATCTATCACAACTCAAAAGAGTGAGAACAAGCTCACAGAAAGAAAAGAAGACTCTTCTGACTTTTAGAAATCTTTGTAAACGTCATTTAATGTCATTTTCAAATACCTTGAAGGGATCATAAAACTTTGCTCTTCTCTGATCATTGTACCACTTAGAAGTGGAAAGGTATGAACAGCCATAACCCTGGCACATTTTTAACAATACTCAGGACCAAAGGGGATTGTAAGATGGAAGCTTTGATAACAAAACCATAAAGATGTCATTGTCAACTATCTCAAAATATACATGCTTGCTGTAAATGTCTCATAAGCCCACAGCTAAGTGAGGGATCAGAATTTCCTGTGTTTTCAAAGAGCTTCTTTTGATGAACACTTTTAACTCCTTCATGAACAAGTTATTTTGTGCCCCACAATTTGCTTTCTGTCCTTGTGCCTTTATTCACTATAAGAAAAACCTCTTTCACATGAGTAAGCTGGATGTACAGGGTAGAATTTAAGTTATAATCTGCATCAAGGAAAAAAAAAAACTTGGAAAATATTTGGAACTAACATGCATAACATTTTAAATCACTTTATTAGCAACAGTATGAATTTCTTCCTCTTCATTAAAATAATAGAAGTGGTAAACTAAACTAAGTGATGGAGATGTATGGACTAATTTGGCCCCAGTAGAAGCCTTCGTTCAGTGAAATACTTTAGCATATGATGAAGATTAAGCATTTGATTGTGTCTTGGATTAACTCAGAGCACTTTTCTGAGAGGAAAAGAGGCAAATGACATGACTGAGAAAAGCAGGTATGTCAAGACAGATTTTGACCCCTTAGGCCCTGCTCCTGTAGTCACTTGTGGTGACAGGACAGTCATGATTGCAGTCATGATCCTGTTTTGGGGGAGCTGGAGGTCCCAGAGGTTGAGATGTCTGATGGTTTCTATCTTGTGGCACTGCAATCCCTGCCACACACGGCCCCTCACTGTGGGGCAGGGAGAACCTACTGCCTGTTTTTGTGTACATGAGGTAAATCCCATGGGCTGGGGAGGAGAGAGGCAGTATTCTGGAGGTTTTTAAATTATCTGTTCATGCTATCTATGAACTTTGTTATTGCTTCTTGTCCTGGGGTGACTTTGTGATACTTGTATCCCCAATTGTCTGTTCTGTTTATGATGTATATTAAGTTTTACACCTTTCAGACTGGTTCTGAGAGAGAAGGGGGGGAAAGAAGAAGCTCAGGGTTTGTTTTCAGAAACTGCTCTGACTCCTCCACATTCTGCTCCTGGACTGTGTTGTCTGCAGCACAGACAGACAACGGGACAGGTCTCCTGTGCTTTTGGTTGGTTTTAGCTAGCTGAGGCAGAGAAGTTCCCTGGATTGTTTTTTCTTCTTTTTCTTGGGACTGTTTAAACCTGCTCTGGACTGAAAACCCAGAAGAGCATCAGGAGCTCACTCCTGTGGCCCACCAGGGCCTGGACCTTGGCATTTTCCAGCACCAGAGGGACTGAGGGGAGACTGGGTGAGCTGAGCTACACCCACAGCAAGGACTTTATGAATTTGCCATCTCTCTTCAGAGCGGTGAGAGGTTTTATTGTTTAATATTATTCATTTTTTTATGCTTGTGTACATTTGACTTGTTGAATGAACAGATTTTTTCCACTTTTCTACAAGGATTTTTTCCCCAGACCAGTTGGGGAAGGGGCTGCTATAATTTGCTTTCTAGGGGGACCCCATTCGGAGGTTTCCTCCCAAATTTGCCCTAAACCAGGACACTTCTTCATGTCAGTCATCTCTTATACACTCACCTTTACCAAAACCAAGAGCCACCAATCTGCTCTTCTTGTGTGGCTTGCTCATATAAATTTGTGTGGGTTTTTTTGTCTGCAGAGATATTGGACTTTTATTTGGGGCTAGAGTTGTTTGTACTATTTAAGTGCCCTGCTTATAAATAGAATCATAACAATAACTTTTCAGTTGAGCTGCAGGTGCAGAACACAGGAACCATCTTTTGCCAACATTTATTGAGTGCATTAGGCAATCATCACTTATTAAATCCCAGTAAATAAAAGACAATATTAAAATTACAGGCTGGTGGGTATCCTAACTCAACTATTAAAAACCTGTTTGACAAGAAACAAGTCATTAATAATTAGTACTACAGAAACTATTACGTCTTTGATTGGGGAGAAATGGACTGAGGCTAGTATTCATTATTCAATTAGATTTAATTCCATTTGCTATGTGTTTTACCTCATGTGAAGTTCAGCCTGTAAAAGGATCATGGTAGCAACCATCCAAAATGTTAATTTGTGTTTAAAGCAAATAGGACACGTAATAACGTCATCATGTAGTGCAGCTCTGTTGACTGGCAGTGCAAATGCTGCTGGACTCACTGTGGTTAATTAGATTTCTTTATGCACTGCACAGTATTACAGACAATCACTTACAAATGAGTTTATTAAAATTTCTGTATTCATATAGAAGCACATGAAAGTCTTTCTCTTTTGTCTCTTCAGTGCAAGAATGTAAAATGTCACTAGGAAAAAGTAGAATGAAGTAAAATCCTAAGTCCCAGCAATCTGTGAGTTAGCAGATCAAGTCAAAAGAACTCAGGGATCAGTGGCCTGCTAACTGGTGAAAAGGTTACTGAAAGCCTTGTCTTTTCTAGTGTTTTATCTTCTGTCAGCTGACTGGAATTGCATACATTCCCAATTTATAAATATTAGTCATATCTATCTGAGCAGCTGCGAAGTTCGGTATTTCTTTCCCAATTTGTTGTATTTCCCACCACAGTTCATTCAATCTGTTTGCACTGTGATGAATCTATCATTGCATTTATTTCCCAGTCTTTCTCATCTGTTTCTCCCTTGTTCCTCATTAGGAATTCCTTGGTATTATGGTCCTGCCATAGTGTGAATTTCTTCCTCTCCTCCTAAAACACCACTTGCCACCATGAAGGAAAGCGCTTCATGATGTGTATTTCTGTGGCAGTATTGCTGTGTGAAACACCAAGGAGAATATATTCTGCATTTCTGGCACGTTCCACAGAAATCATCCATTTTAGAGCCCCCACCACTGGACAAGTCACTTCATCAATATCAATGTCAATGCAAAAGTAAAGGTCAAGATTAGCAGGGATATCTTTAAGATGTCAGGCAGAGAGTTCTCCTTGAAAATTCTGCCGGCAACTGCTGTCCTGTCTGAGCTGAACAGTTCAGACACATAAAACAAACAGGAATTGACCAACAAGTTTAAGTTACACCCATTTGTTTCAGTTGTTTTCCCCTGTGCAAGGTGTTCTTGCATAAACTCACTGGTTACTTTCCCCTAGAGATCCAGGAGTGAGTGGAGGGCTTCATAATTTATGGATGTAGTCGGGAATTACTTTGAGCTTACAGTATTGTGGGGAAGGCTCTGTAACAATTCAACTGAGCTGTAGTGACAGGAATTGGTAAAGAAGGGGACAAGTGGAGGAGCAGGGCAAGGAAGCAGGTCGTTGTTATTCCAGCCGTGTGAATTAATAGTGCTCCAGTAAGTGAAACATTTCTATATTTAGTCTGTTTGGGGAAAAAAAAATAAAAAAAGGCAGTAGAGGATTTAGTAACCACAATAGCAACCATTTTCAGTGTGATTCATGCATCCAAATCCTCTGGTTCTTGTTCAACATTCCTGTCTTTATTTTTCTTTTTGTCCTACCTATTAAATGTGTCATCCACGGTACAGCAAGCAGTGAAGTCATCCTTGTAGACAGCCTTCTGCAAGGGAACTGGTAACATGTTTTTGTTGCTAAATTAGTTATAAAGAGTTGAAACATGTAGGGAATCTTTTGATATCAGTCCTGTTCTTGTGCTGGTTGATCATGTGCACAGCAGTACAGCACAGGAGAGCACCAGAGCCTGGACTAGGAACATGTTCAGGATGAGAGAATTCCTAAGTGCAACAGGAAATTCTGGAATTAACGTGATAATTCCTTGCAAATTCCTATCAGTTTAAGAGGGAATGACTGGGAGCTCAAACTTGTTGAAACCTCTACAGTCAAGGCCATTGCTCCTGATTTTTTTGTACATCTAGAGAAACAATCTTGATGTGAGAACATGCAATGAGCATGGAAGAGTGTATTTTCTACTGTCTGCCTAAGATATACTAGTAAAAAATATATACTATGTATAGAACTTATGTTTACTTCAAAAGAGATAAATCTGATTTTTTTTTTTAAATTGCTAGCTCCTCACCACTTTGCCTCATAGATGTCTTTTCAGGGAAGGTGTAGTATTAGAAGATGTACCTATGAAGTCATAGAGCACTTATTACTTGCATGTAATATGAGGCCTATGGCCAATCAGAATAAGGAACTGCTATGGAAAACTGATTTCTGAACTGATTTCTGTGATGTTCTGAGAGCACAGATCTGATTTTTTACTCATAAAATGCTATATATATATGTATATATGTATATATATGTGTGTGTGTGTATGTGTGCAGGAAATTATTTCCCAGGATGCAGTTAGCAAGATTTAGAAAAAACCCATAGTGGACCAGAACACAAGAAAAAAGGTTTTTTATATCTTCATGTAGTATGAGGCTGACCTTCATACTGTTTTTTACCCTGAAATCACTTCGAAACAGTGGCCTTTCAATGACACATTTCCATTCAAGTTTTAATTTTAAGCTGAAATACTCCTTTTATTCAGGCTGCTTTCAAAAAGTCAAATATTGCACAGGGACAACTGGTGTGGAACTGCCTGCATAGAGAAGATGCAGAGGGGCAGCCCCACTACAGTATTTTCTGGCATGATAATTAATTACCTTGTTTTTTAGCAGAATTGTCAGATATGAGCCGTTAGATGCTGCAGGAAGCAAAGCTTTCACAGGCATTCTATTTGCATCACAGAAATAGATCTCAATGAATATGCCTTGTAGAATTCATGTCCTTCATTCTTGAATCTGTTTCCTAGAGACATTTAATCACAGATGGTACTAATGGGCTTCTAGCACAAGACTTATTATTCGTTAGAAAAATAAAACTGAAAAGAGATCTGGTTTATGATTTGTTGTTTGGGTTTTTTTTTTTCCAGAAAATAACCCAGCTTTGCAGAACCAAGCTGGCTCTTGGTACCAGGGCATTTTCTCTCTGCTTGGCTGAGGCAGTTTTTTAACCTGTGCTTTATTTCTTCTGCCTGCATCCGAGTCCCTTGGGGTAATGGGTTCAGCAGTAAAAATCCAGCACAGCTGAACCCCAAATCACGTGACGCTGTAAGAAATACAGATTCCACTGCTGAAATTACAGATCTTGTGGCTTTGATCTGTTTCTCCCTGACCAACACCTGGTGAACGTTCTGTCTTCTGTCAGTGTTAGGTCTCACTCATGGAGTTTTCCTGTGGAAGCAGAGATCAGCTGTGTTGGTGTCAGCTGCCTCGCCTCCAGAGGGGTGGGTGATGTTGGCAGGGGTTCAGTGAGGGATGTGATGATTAGGGGGCACTCCAGTTTGTGAGTCACCTGTTTACCACCTGGGTGGAGTATGCTGGCCTCCAGGTAGGGGAAATTTATTCCCTCCTGGTGGTGCTTGCCCTCATATTGACCTCATTGTCAGGTCAGGAGCTCTCCCCCGTGCCATCACTTCAATCTTTAGGTCATGTCATGCAGAGGGGCTTACTCAGGAGCAGTTCAGCCTCCTGAAACCTCACTGTGTGCATGGATCCATGGGCTGCCATGACCCAAGGAAAACGCAGAGCACCTGCTCCTCTTGCCTTGCTCTTGATCCTTTCTCCAAGATGCTTTGCCCTCACATTTTATTTTTAAAACAGTTTATGCTGCCAACTCAGATTTTTCAAGTCGGGCCCTTCCTCAGCTTTGAGTTCTCTACAGTCAGGTTTCTTTTCTCAACAGAGTTGTTGATAAAACCTTTCTGGCTACAGCATCACCACGACCATTATGGTATTTTATAAACCGTGAAGTACAGTGGTTACACAGCACTTACACTGATCTTCATCAAGAACATCACACAGGTGATGCCAATGAAAAACTCAATGGCCAGAGGATTTTCCAGCCCCCTTCGCACTTCTGTCAGATTTAGGAACACATCACTGGGTTTGTGGGTTTCCCCCAAAGAGACTGGAAAGCAGGATTAGACACAGCAACACAGTGGGATTCTGTGGGGAGAAGAGATAAAGATCCTGCATAGTCACTGTGGTGATGGTTGCAACTAATGGATTTCTCTTACAACAATGAGGAATGCTTTATTAGCATTATTAACTGTTCTTAATTAGTCAGTTACCCTTCTGTCCCACCATTTTATTCTTTATTCTCATTGCTGCAAAACTTTTCACTTTTCCTAAAGATGCCTAACCCCACATATATGGCACTCCAGAAAATTAAAAAGGTATTAATTCCCTACTGCTTTCTTTGAATTTCTCCATGATTTTTTTGTTTGGTTTCTTTTGGGCTTTTTTTTTTTTCCCCATTAATTCCTTAGTGTTTAACCTTTTGAAGGAATCCCTCATGTTTTCTAGTAACTTTCCACTTGAAAGCCTTTCTAGAATTCCTCATGAGCTTTCTAATAATTTCTCGCTGTATGTTTTTTTCCAAGGATGTTGCTGATCTAGAATTTTTCTAAGAATTTTTTTAAGCTCTTCAGAGATATCCCAAAGGCTTTCCAAAAACTGGTAGATGTGGTATCCCTGTCGTGTTTACCTAGAATCTCTGCTATGTTACCTAAAACCCCAAAGAGACTTGGAGCTTTTCTGAGATTTTCTACCTAGAACGTGTCGCTTGGTATCTCAATCCCTTGGTAGGATTAGCTACAGCCTGTCCCTGTATTTTTTATCTTACAGTTCCAGAGAACTTTCCAAAATGCAATATGGTGGAATAAATGCCAAAAGAAGTCCAGAAATTTTCCTGTTAAGTACAAGGATGATCCCTGTAATTGGTTGATGGCAGAAAGATTATTAAAAGGGAGAAAATAACTTTTTTTCTTTTAGTTTACTAGTTAATAAAGCTGGGGAGAACAAGACCAAGGAATATTGCCAAAAAGAGAATCAAATCAGCTCAAAACTTTGAGATGTCACAGGAGATGAGTTAAGAAATCTCCACCATGCAGTGAATGTTGATGAATAAAGTACTGAGAGCAGACCTGAAGTCAGAGCAGAACCACAAATATATCTGAAAGAATGAAAATGGCCCAAGTTCAAAACACATAGGCTTTCACTCCCCTGTCACTCAGGATGTGACTTGAATTAAGAGCTTACTCTTCACCTCTAACGTTGTGATATTTTATTAAACAAGCAGTACTCCAAGAAGACTGACTCCAGTATCGAGCAATATCACGCAAAAGCACAGTGGAGGACTGAGATATATAGACAGAATTGAAGGTAAAACACAACCATATTAAAGTCACTGTATTAAAAAATAAGTAGGGCCTGATTTCCTTCTGCATCAGAGGTTCTTTACGCCACTTTGTTGGAATAATGGGGCCATGAAGTGTGCATAGCTGTAATTACTCCTGCTGCAGAGGCCCTCTGAGCTGACAGACTGGTGTAAATGGAGCATTGTATAAATGAGAATTGAGTTCAGTGTGGTGTAGATTGCATGTTCCTCTGAATTTCCAATACATTCTAAAATTTTAAGTAGGAAAAGTGACAGGGATATCTCCCTACCTCTGTGGGAAATACACCTATTTCAAAATCAACATTCTGTGCAGAGGGGAATTTCACAGGACTTCAGTGTGTAACTTTCCCCTTCACACGGGTGTGGTCGTCCACAGAAGGGTGTTGGAAATGCTGCAAAGTTGTTCTGTTAAAAGTCTGCACCACTTTTGTTCAGCTATGTCTGCAAGAGAGACTCAGACTGTGCTGTCTTACCTGGTACAACAATTCAGGGGAATGTCCCAAGATGATGGAGGGAGCTGAACAAAGAAAGGACAAGCACAGTTGCCACAAAAGTGCAACCCTTTTTATCTGTTATAGGGTCTATGGCTGCCATTCCAAGTGGTTAATCCAACAATTGTACTGAGACCAAAGGAGGTTTAATGAGAGATTCCCTCTGCCATTCCTTTCTAGACTGCAAGGCTGGCGTTCCGTGACAATTCTTAGGTATCAGAAGCATAAAATACTGTGTGGAGTGTGTTCTCTACTTACATAATAAATAGCTGGCCAGACGAGAAACATCCTTTTAAAACTGAGATTTCTCTAGGGGAAAGATGAGGTCAGATGAGCTGGGGCTGTAATGTAAGTTTCTAACAAGAAAATTGAAAAGCAGGTGAAAGAAACTGCCTTTCAAGATTCTCCTTTATTATTTCCCTTTCTTCCCAGAATTTCGTATCAGGACAAGACCCACACAACACTTCAACAGTCTTGTATGTCTGCTACAGTGTAAAATGTACTGCTCTGCTCAGGTGAATTGTACCCAGTGTATCTGTATAGGTTAATGAAATCTAATCCTCCACCCTTGATAAAATCCATTTAGCAGTGACCAGATGCTTCCTTTGGAATCCCAGGTCTGCTGCATCTCCCGTTCGCTCCCATCTGTCAGTCAAAAAGGTTTCTCAGGGAAGATTTCCTTTTTATCCTGTTGACTTTCGCAGCCCTGCTGCTTTTGGATCACTTTGAAAAAGAATTGCTGGAAAATGCAATAACAAGGATTATCCCTGGGACCTGATTGTCTATGTCTTTTGGGTTGCTTTATTCTGGGAGTGCATTTGATAATTTTAAACAGGATTATACCAACTGTATATGATGTTGTTGGGAAATATTCCTGGCTAGCTGGAGCTCTTATAGCAGTACTATCTTTTCAGTCTAAATATGGGAATGGCTGCCCTGAGGTTCCTAACTGCAAATTTCACTAGGTAAATTATTGTGATAACAGCATATTGGGGTATTTGGGGTATCCCCCAGACTTCTGGCCAAATGCAAACTTAAATGAGAATAATTAACTAGCTGTGATGGGTGCTTATGAAATTTTAGGGTGTGAAATGACTGTGGAGCCAAGATGCACCCACCAAAATGCTGGTGCTGCAAAGCACTTGATCATGATTTTGAGTTCTTAGCTAAACTACAGCCTGAGGCTAAAAATGTTTCAAATGGAAACTTCACCTTAACTGCCACATATAAACTGGTAAGTTATATAGAGTGTAGTGATGTATTTGCAAAACTTAGGCCACTCTGCTTACCAGCCAAACCATTTGTAACAAAACTTAACAGACTACCTGCAGTTTTTGTTATCAGAGCTCTCAGGAATTCATCAAGTTTACTGAGCAAAATAAGAACTAAGAGCCTGAGAAACTGACTACCAAGAATGTAAACCTAGATAAAGGAGGTGATGATGCACTCTGACCAGTTAGATCTCCTGAGGAATGTGTGCCTGCCTCGTGGACAAGGCAAGCTGCCCAATGTGTGAACACGTGAACAAACAATTTAGAATCTATAACTGTAGTTTAATGTAAACAATAAAGTGGCTTCTGTTCAATCATATTGGTTGTGTATTCAGATGTCCCTGTTCTCCTGCAAACAGAGAAACCTTTATTATTACGTTTTCATTCAGAAAATGTGGTGGAATTAGTCAAGAGTAATAAAAGTGCCATAAATGACAGGCCTAGAGGATAATCCTTGATTAGAAATGTCCTCCAAGGCATATCTCTTTGGTATTAGCCTAATTTTAAAAATGGAGGCTTTGTGTTAGTGAGAAATATGTGTTCTTAACAACAAAAGTGGAGCTGAATCACATCCTGCAGAGCAGTCTGGGATGTGTGCAGTCCAACTCTGTAGCAACCCTGGCTAGTTAGAAATGCATCACACAATTGTGCTGTCTCAAAAGGCAGCGCTCATCTGCAAACCAGACACAGAGGGAACACGAATGGATGCTTGAGAGTACTTCAGTGAGGAGGAAAGGGGAAAAAAAAAAAGGATAAAGAAAATCCAGTCCCTGTTTCTCTTTCTGCTGGAAAAATAGTGATGCTGTGATCCCTGACCTTTTATTAACAAGCCAGTCCCTTGCAGAGGACAGTGATTCATTGCAGGGCACCTTATCTGCATTTGAGCAGGCTCACCCCCAAGGCATTCCTTTGTCTTCTGCTGGAACTACCGATGGCAATAGATTCACTGCACCCGTTATAAAGTCTAAAGTGCTACTTTATCCTATCTGAAATATGAAAGACCCTTTAATGAGATTTAGAAAATTATGGATAAAGCCTGGCTTGACTTTTTTAATAAAGCATACTTTGATATCTCTAACTAATGTGCATTGTTGCACTGGAAGCCTATAGAGAAGAAAGGGTGCATTATTTGAATTATGAATTGATGAAACGAATATGATCCTGTATTTGAAGGTAATACAAAAGCAGAAATTTTCCATAGGCAAAAGAAAGAATAAAAATGTCTTTCTTGATCTTGTCAATTGCAAATCAAATTGAGGAAAAAACCCTGTTTTAAATCAAACATTGGACAGTCAATGAGAGGTAAGAAATAATCTTTATACAGAATGGGTAAAGGTGCTGTAACTTGGTCCCGGAGAGTGAGTCCCAGAGTCCCTGTGTCACTGAGTCCAGAGCACACTGCAGTGAAGTGTGAGCAAGGAGAAGGGACAGGTTCTTGTTTGGGTATCCGAAGATTGTTTATTCAGGAACACAAACAGGGAACAGCGAAGGGGTCCAGGGATGAGAGAGCTTTGAATAACAATATACCCCCTGCAGCATTATAGGCTGGGGATGGTGTGGCTGGACAGTGCCCAGGAGGAAAGGGACCTGCGGGAACTGGTCAGCAGCTGAACTTGAACCATCAGTGTGTCCTGGTGGCCAAGAGGGCCAATGGCCCCTGGCCTGGATCAGGAATGGCGTGGCCAGCAGGAGCAGGGAGGTCATTCCTCCCCTGTACTCGGCCCTGGTGATGCTGCACCTTGAGTGCTGCGTCCAGCTCTGGCCCCTCAGTTCAGGAAGGACATTGAGTGCTGCGTCCAGCTCTGGCCCCTCAGTTCAGGAAGGACATTGAGACACTTGAGCACATCCAGAGGAGGGAACGAGGCTGGGGAGGGGCTGGGAACACAAACCCTGTGAGGAGCGACTGAGGGAGCTGGGGTTGTTTATCCTGGAGAAAAGGAGGCTCAGGGGTGACCTTATCACTCTCTACAACCCCCTGAAAGGTGGCTGTGCTCAGCTGGGGTTGGTCTCTTTCTCCAGGCAGCAGCTGACAGAAGGAGAGGACACAGCCTCAAGCTGCACCAAGGGAAATACAGGTTGGATATGAGGAAAAAGTTTTTTACATAAAGGATGATAATGTACTGGAATGATCTGCCTGGGGAGGTGGTGGAGTCACCATCACTGGATGTGTTTAAACAAAGACTGGACATGGCACTGGTGCCATGGTTTAGTTGAGGTGTCAGGGGTGGGTTGGACATCATGATCTTGGAGGTCTCTTCCAACCTGGTGATTCTGTGACTCTCTGAATTCTGTGAAGAGATTCAGTGACAAGAACAGAACTGGGGCTGAGGGCACAGTGTTAAATAGGAAACAAAAGGGGTGGATCCGAGGGCCAAGGGCCAATAGGGTGAAGTGGTGTGGGGAGTGGCCAGGAACCAGGAGAACCAAGAATAACAGGGGCAGAGCACTGTGGCAAAATTAGGCCGATGGGGGTTAAGGGAGGGAAGAACATTCTGTAAAGAGTCCATAAATGGCAAAACAGGGGTTGAACAGGGGTGCCATCAACTAACTAGCCAATAATATAACAGCACTTAAAAGAAATTATCATGTGGCTGCAAAGGCCCATGGCAAGAAGGTTTTCCTCACCCTGATCTGGAGGGGCGTTTCCCCTCGCCTGCCTCGGCTCCTCCAGGGTTGAGGTATTTTTTTAATAGGCCCTTGGGCCTCCACAGTTCCACTCTGATTACTCTTTCACACAAGGTTTGGTGTGCCATTACTAACTATGATTCTTTAAATCGTCTCAATAGGAAGTAATCAAGCAGCTAAAAGACCATTTTTTTTTTTAACCTTCTCAGGAAATGCTCGGTATCAGTATACAATCCTTTCAGATACAACCAAAATAAATTATATGCTGACTCTGACTGGTTACAGTTTGAAGGGGAGCTTTTAATCTCGTAAATATAAAGCTGCTTTCTTTTATTTTTATGACATCTGGAGTTCTTTGAGTTCTGGATGACTTTCATTCCTACCCACACCTGTGTATATTGCTTCAGAGTCAAGTGTGGGATGGAAACACAAATGCCTGCTGACCTTGTGTGAGCCTAATAGCTTTGGTGTTTTCCAATCCTTATTTACAAATGATCAGGGTGTATGTAAATTATGTAAATGCCTTTGCTGTTTGCTCCTTAGTCCAAGCTATTTTCCCTTTGTTCCCCATCACAGCTGGTTAATTGTCACTATCCAATCTGGATGGTTCTCTTTAAACTCTCCACACGTAATTAGGGTTTCTAGTACAGTCATATTAAATATTTTATCAGACATATGGCATGCATGCATTTTTTTAGTCCTGGTGACCTGTGATGCATTATCGAAAGCTACACCTGAACTGAAGGGTCTGGGAATAACTCATAATATAAAGGTCCAGTCACACCTCCCCACTCTCCGGCTTGGTTTCTGTTCCATGAATCTGTTTTCAGGGGAAAACCAAAACACAGAAATAGAGCAACAGCTGGGACTTTGTCCAGTTTTCCAGTTTGGCTGTGGGAAGACTGTTCTCACTGTGAAGTGTGCCTCTTTTGTCATTAAGATGTGTTGACTAGAGAATGGGTCGGACACATTATCAGCCAGGATGATAATCCAGCAGCATCTCACTTTCTCAACATTGTCCTCTCCCACACTTCTACTTCCTGCAGTTCCTCAACATGGATGAGGATGCTCGAATTCCAGGAGTCTTGGTAATGTAAAAATCAGTAAAATCAATAAAAACCTCAGATCTAGTACCTGTCCCAGTAATCCAGCCACAAGGTCAGCTTGTAGATTTTTCATTTCAACAAAACTATGAAGGCTTGAAATGCAGCTACCTTAACCTCATATTTGTTATTCTAATCCCTTTACTGCTTGTCTAAAAATATCCTCTTAGAGATCCCATTTTCAACATCTGTAATTTATTTTTTGTAAATTTTTCCCATGTTGCATAGACTAATGTAGCATTTGTGGACTTGACAAGGTGAATTTTTATTGTCTTCTATACCTGTAAGGCTTTTCAGCATTTCATTTTGATCATTCACATCTTTTCACAGTACAGCACCAAATTCTTAAATTTACTAGGCAAATTTATGTGATGCAAGTGGAATCACACAGTGCAAAGTCTGTTTGAAGTAATCTGAGAAGTGTTCTGGGGAATTCTCCTGATTAAGAGAAAATCTCTGCCATCAGAAAGCTGCTGGAAGTAGCTGTTTGCAGCCACACTTTCCCCTGGTTCTAAAAAGGTGAGGAGAGGGGTTTTGTCTGGAGGAATTCTGGAGGGGACAAGGCATGAGGCCATGGGACAGTGCTCATGGAGCAATATTCCAACCTTCCTACCAGCAACAGGCAAAGTTGATTCTTTCCACACTACTGAGGATGTGGGAGGTGCAGTTTACTCTCTGTTACCACTCTCCTCCAACACCACATATTTGCCCTCTTTACTCTTCTCCTGTTCTCATTATAATAAATTCCTGTTAGGGGTTGAGTCTGTGTTTTGATTTAGTGATCTCCTTGGGCACCTTCTGCTCTTGCAAGTAATCCTTATTCATAAAGAGCTCAGTTACAGGCAATAGGGCCTTAAATCTAATTTTTTTTGGCATCTCTGCTTGTATTTATGAAGAACTATTCTTGTGAATAAAGTGTTAGCTTGTGGTTAACAATGGTGAGTAACACCAACAGCCACAGTCTGGCTACAGCTATAGCAGTCAAAAGAGCTGAAAACTCATTTCTCTGTCAGACACTGTCATGTTTCTAATATGGAAAACGGAGAAATTCCATGATATTTGGAAACATTTCTCCCCCTGGCAGATGATGAATTTTCAAAATGATGCTTAATTAGTCTCGTTACTTTTTAATGAACTATGGAAAGATATTCTGGAACTGCTAAAGGAGGATAAATCTGTGTATTAAAAACTCCTAGTAGCTGCGAAACAGATAAAACAAAATCCCACTGCTTTACCTTTGTGCAACAAAATGCTTTAATCCCATTTGAACTCTGCACCCAATATTGCTACAGCACTAGTTGGGTAACAGGGGACAGCTAACAAAGAATGTGACTGGAAGACCATAAGAAATACACGTTTCTTATTCTTACTTGAAAATTACTCATCAAAATTGATGGTTTTGGTGACTTTTGATGTTATGTAGTAACAGAAGCATATTGTCATGAAACTGTATCCACTTCCTTTTGATAGATAGATATCCAATAATTAATGTTTTCTGCCTCTACTACCAGTAAGACGGGAGGGTTGCCCTGGGTAATTACTGGCTGCCTTCACTCCATTTCCGGCCTTCTGAAGTCTGCCAAGTTCAGGTGACAAGCAGCTGAAGAATGGAACAAGCTATGTCATTATATTAACAATATAGATCATGAAGCTGTCTAGGAAAGAAAAAATATAATATACTGGTGGTTTGGTTGTTTGGGGGTTTTTCCCCCCCTCTTTTGCTGTAGATTGTTCTCCCATTTCAAAGAAATAGGCATGTGAACAAAGCCCCCAAATCTGCCATGTCCCCATAACATCCAGTGACCCTTCCCTGCTCTGTGCCCATTATTTCCACGTTGAAGAAAGGTGCCTAACTAGCAAGGTGGGCTGATGGAAGATTAATACAGTCCAGAATTCTTAGTTTGTGAAGGGTTACTGAGTGGTGCAATACCTCAGCACATTTCATTCCCTCTGGCCTTCCCTTCTGGCCATGCACAGTTCTGGGCCAGGGCAGGTGCTCACTTAGCTGCAAGAAAGGGAAGGTACAGCACTGCTGGACACATACTGAGCCCTTCCCCTCCTCCTCAGCTCTGCTCCCCACTTCAGGCAGCACAATGGAGAAATGGAGGGTCTTCTCTTCAGAATGATTTTTAAAATGTTCACAGGCTGCACATGAGCACTTGCCAGGCTTTGTAATTGAAGAGGAGCAGCATCACTTGAGCAGCATCTTTGAAAGTCATGGGTGGGTGTCTAACTCTGGTACAGCCATGCTCTGTGACCTTGGGCAAGGCACTTAACACCTGTGTTCCCCTATTCCCTGCTGTGTAAAATATTGCTGATGCTTATCTAGATTAAAGAAGAGCAGTGAGGCGATGTTCATTAATTATTGTTGGAGGGTGATCTGAGATCCAGTCCAATAAAAGTGTAGGATACAATGCTTTGCCCTTCTAGAATACATTTGTTTGAGGAAGATAAGACATTATAACTTCTACTTTTATGTGAAAGGAAAAAAAAAAAGTAAAACACAACTCGGAAGCCTCATTTTAATTGGCTTTGTTGTTGTTTTTTAGTGTTTGGGGTTTATTTTTCCTGTACTGTACCCAAGGCTAAATTCACAGGGGTGTTTATAGAACATGAGAAGATGCAGACAGGCACCTTATACAATTTGCATAAATACTCTGGGAATCTGTTCCCCGTGGAGTCAGGCATCTCATGTGCTTGGGTGGCTTCATCAGTCCCCAGGGAATACCCACCTACGTCCTTATGAGTTCAATTTTCCCTTGCAGTCTAAGCTGCAACTTCACTATTTGAAATGCTTAAAGACACCTTTTCAAAACCATTGTGAAGCCTTTTTACAACATGCCCCTCACCGTCATGTAACATTTTTGAAATATTTTCCAGTATAAAGTTTCAGCATGAATCTTTATTAAAATGGTGCCTTCGTTTCTTTTTGCACATTAGTCCCGTTTTATTTCGGAATTGAGTTCTGTTAAAGCAGAACACACTGACTGGCTCCTCAGATGTAGATTCTCCCAGGGCTGTGAGTGGTGAGCAGTTGAGAGCTCCTGGATCCCACGGACAGCTGTAGAAACTGTGATTCCTGATGGAAGGGATTTGCTTTATTGCAGCCGGTCTGAGTGCGACTGGAAGAAATTTGGGAGTCCTGACATGGTAAGGCAATGGTTGGGTGATGCTGCACTGGGACTTCACCTGGAATATGCTGTTAGAAGTTTTCCATGGAGATGTGTGTTCAGACAATTCCTGCCTCTGTGAATGTTGTAAATGTTGCTCAGTGCACATACAAGTCCTACAGGAGAGGCCCAGTTCCATAGCTGTAAAACCAGAGTTGTTTCTCTGGGTATTTTTTAGATACTTGGTCTAAAAGAGATTCTTTTGGTTTTTTGTTTTTTGAGGTTTTTTTCCAGATTGGTACTACTCCAAATAGTATTAAAAAGGAGGATCATGTCTTACACACTGATTCCAAAAGAAACTGTTGGGTCTTTTTTTTTTTTTTTNTTTATATTTGCAGTTCTTTCTTTGCCTGGGGTATAGTCAAGATTCTTTGGGAAAGATCAGGAGAGGATCTTTCTGAAGGAAAAAAAAAACTACCAGAAAATGCCAACCTTCAGTGTTGTTCCCTTTCACAGCCAAGGGACCTGAGTTCCCTCAGTGTTTTTAATTTGCTCCTCCTGGGGCTGACTCAGGAAGATAAACAGGGAGGTCAGGAGGGTTTTCTGCTGGACTGATGCTGTGGTACCTGCAGGAGATGTTTGATGTGTGAACCTAGGGGATCAACATGACTGAACTTAGAGATTCCAAAACCTCGCAAAACGTGGCAAAAATAATAAAAATACCATAGCAAATGCCAATGAGGAAAAGGAGTATTTTAAAATAGACAGTAATCCAAGAGGGGCTTAATAATTGCATGAGATATATAAAGTTGTGGTGTTGTTTTTCCTTTCTAAAAGAGGCGTCCTCCTTTCTAGGATTAGCCTGGAAAAGATGGATTACATTGAGCCACTTGCACTGACCAGCAAATAGCTCAGATGGGCTGTTCTAAATCATCTTACAAAGTTTTTCCTTTGAGCAGTGAATTTCACTTACCTTAAAAAGATAATATGTGAGACATTTAGCTTGAGTGAAACTTAGTTTTTCTGGAATCTTCAGTGTTGCTGCTCTCATTCATCTGTCTGAAGACCATTCCCTGCTATCTCTTTCTTCCTTTTCAACCTCATTTAATTTAAAATTTGTTTTAAAACCTGTTGAAGTGTCAGCTTCTGTAGCAAATCCTAGAGGCAGATCACTTTGACTGAATCTGGTGCCTACACGGCAATGTGGAGTGAGGACATTTTCTTTGTTCTTAGTTTCTTTTCAGCTGAGGCAAAAAACCCCAAAACACTCAACACAAAACCCTGAGGTTAACAAGAGATCTTGAGAGAGAAGTGTGAAATATTTATCTTTCTCCAGTTTGTTAGTTTTCCTCCACCATGCTGAGGATAAACTAATCAAGAGCATGAGCCAAGAAGGCCAACATGATGAGTGTCCACCAAGTCACTAAGAATAGAAAGGATTTGTTTTTTCAATCCCTTTTCTCTGTGGCTTACTTCTGGTTTAATAGTATAAATTTTTAGGAAGCTCTTTGTGAGAGCTAAAGGGACTTTTTTTTTCTTTTTTTTCCACTCCATTTTCTTTTTTCTATTTAGACTACCACCTTTAAATTACACTTAGAGGCTTCTGATCTCTGCAGTGTACACTGCAGTGGCTTGTGACACTGCTTTCTGTTGTGATATTGTAGTCCTTTAACACATTACAGTCCCTCCAGCAGACTGATGCAAAATCTTCTTCAGTTTACAGTATTTGGGCCCTGGAGGTCTTGACTCTAAATGCAGGGATGATTCCAGCACGCAGAAAGCAATTACCAGCCCTGGAACCTGTCCAGAACAGCAAGGCTGACAATGCTCCTTTCTGCAGTCCTGCCCTGGCAATGCTAATAACCCAAAGCTCCCTGTTAATATATCTGCTGGGAGACGTGCATTCTAATCAGCACTCACAGTCATAGACTTACTTTTCTCAGTTTTCATTTGAATATGTATGAATACATAGAACATCAGCCAGAGCGGGTCCAACAGTGAATTTGCAGTATGGAGACTTACAGAACGCTTGCCTTGGTAAAACTGCAGCAGGTAAATTATGAGTGCTGTAGCCTATAATCTGCACTATTATCATAATTGCTATCTGCATTATCTTTTTGGATGGCGATGAAAATATTTTATATAACGAGATTAAATGCCAGTGTTTGTTGTACTGTGTTTAATGCTTTGATACCTTTTAAGTGTGTGGTGCTGTAAAGAATAAATCAAGTGGAATTTAGATCAGTGATTGCTTGTAAAATGTCTGAGATGAAATGTCAGAAGATTGAGTATAAAAATACTTTGTGAATGTAAGACCTTGAAACTGAATACAAGGTCATTAAAGAACACCTCTAATTGAATATTAAGATTATTATTACTATCTTTTGAAAAACTGTTGCAAAATAAGTCTCTTTGCTCTCTGGGTGCTCTCTGTGATTAAATGATTTGTGGCTAATTATCTCCTAAGACTCCCCTGCTCTAAACCATCTCCTTCTCTGGGTGCTGCTGTGGTTTTCCACCCTGGGGCACCTGACAGTGGTCGAAGGGGGTGTCTCTCAGCTTCCTGGCCATGAAGACCTCTGTGTCTTCAGTTCCACAAAAGGCACTTGGTATTTACAGTTTTGGGCTCCCAAAGTGTGGTGGAAGCAGCCACACGTCTGGGACTTGCAGCTGCTGACGGGCAAGTCCTGCTGCGTTTATCTGCCTGATTTTAGAAAGCTTCTGTTGCAGTTACATATTGGTCCTTTTTAATATGTAAACCAAATGTTAATGCACTAAAAGGCTTTATAACACCTCAGAATAAATATCTGGGGTTGGGGCTTGTCTGTAGGGACAGACTCAGCCTGTTCTGGTGGCGTGCTCTCCCTGGAATTTTCTCAAGGTGGACTCACAGCACAGGGGTTATTGTGGGCATGGAAGGCTGACAAAAAAGGCAGGTGAAAGGCAGGACAAAAAAATGGTAGCAAAGGATCATGGAAACTTTTACTAGATCTGGAATACCTGGGGATGAGTTCAGTCATCTGCTTCTGCAAGGTTCTTGTGTTTGTTTTCTATAAATTGCAAAAATAATTGAGAGATCAATAGAGCCACTATTATTACATCAAGTTCTCTGGTCCTGAGCTTTCTCTGACACCACAAATGTCACTGTCATGGGTTTTACTCATTTATTTCATGCTGTCCAGATAGAGGATATGGGAGAGAAATATCTTGCCCTCCATGTAACCATTCAATAAAGATAAGAAAAAAGTAAGATAGATCCATGAAAACAGAAGATGGTGTTGAGGTATTGTAGAAAAGCAGCACAAACACTCCTTGGTTCACAGCAGCTCTTCTACTGCAATCCCAACAGTAAAATCCAGAGTAGAGAGTTTTTTTGGGGAGTATTAAATATACCTTTTACCCTAAACTCAGGCTGGAAAATATCCAAGCACACAAGAAACCTGTTTACATTTTATGGACTAACTTGCTATGCTTTCATGCTGTCAGGGCTGACTAAACTCATCCATCAAGGTCGTGAGGCAACCCAGAAGCATCTTGTGCCTGATCATCTCACCTGTGTCACCTGCAGAGCGAGCTATCCCAATCCCGCTGAAACTGGGAATGAGTCTCTGGTGGAGCCATGGAATGGTGAAGGCAGGGGAGGTGTTGGTCCAAACACACCTCAAGGCAGTTGAGTGCTTCTGGTTTTGTGTCTCTGGAAAAGGGAAACAGCCTTGGGGGCCAAAAGCACAAGTGATGCGAGGAACAGAGGAAGGGCACCCTGCAGTTATGGTCAGAGTCATCCCTTTTCTCCCCTGTGCTGTGACCACTTAGTGGGAGCTGCCCAGTGCTTGGAGCTTTTAGGACAGAGAGGTTTGTATGTCTCTGTCATTACCCTCTGTTCTGCCAGTGATCCCTGGTGTGTGCTGGTAACAAACCTCTTTGTGAGCAAACAAAAAGCGTGTTCTGCTTTGATTCACAGGATATTAAATCTCGTGTTGAGTCAAAGAAACGATTCGCCATGTGGCACAGAGTGACCTGTCCAGCTGTAGTCAGTGACCTTTATCCAAATGAAAAACCTTCTTAACAAACATCTGCCTTAAGTGAGGGAGATTTCTTGCAAGCATATGTTGAGTGCTTAAGTCTTGGGCACTGTGATGGATTTTGATAAAATGAGAGAAGTTTGAGGAACATTTCGTTATCATATAAGTCATAGGAGATTGTGATAGGAGTTCCCTGACTGGTCACTTTGGGATTTCCTTCCCACTTATAAGAGTGTGGATGTGGTATGCATTTGATCTTTGTTTCCTATGCCCCTAAGGGCTTACCTGGTTATTTACTAAAGGAAACAGGTATATCCATGTTATGCAACAACTGGATTCCTGAGAGCTTCAAGTAAAAGCTTGAACAGGATACAAACCTGTATTAAGGTTTTGTCCAAAGCTTGAATTTTTAATTGAGCTTTGGTAGGCAGTGGTTTTGGCACCTACTCATTTTACCACCTAATATGGAAATATGTGGGGTTTTGGCTGGATAAGTGTGTTATGCTACAGCCACTGGACTGTGGCTGTTTGAGTGTTGTGCTTCCAGTACAGAGCAGCTAATCTGTAAAACTGCTAATGGCCTTACCTGGAAAGCTGCTAATTCTACCTATTTCATTATCTTATCTGTTGAAAAATAGGCTAAATAACTGATTTAGCAAATAAAATAAAACTTCAGATCTTCAGGGTGCTTCTTTAAAACTCATTAAGCGATGATAAAAATCTACCAGCGAATCATATTAATTGAAACTTAGATGGAGGTAAATTAATTTAAAGGTCTGGGTGGCTTAAATTATTCAAATGTGCATTTAGGAGTTTAATATTTCATCTGTAGTTTGTTGGCCTATAGTTACATGTGAACTTTTTTGCCAGGCTAAACGAGCCTTCCTTGCCCGAGGTGTTCATCCCTCCTTTCATGGGGATGTGTGAATTAATTTAGGGGGTCGTGGAGAAGTAGGTGGGCAGGGCAGCTGCTGCTCCAGCTGTTGTAACCAGTTTGATGGTGAGCATCTCACTGTGGCCTTCTCTTTGGATCACCATTTTAATAAGTCATCCTTCCCATTCTTTACTCTTTTTGTTTTTAAGGGATCACTACAAACGTAGCAGGATGCACTTGGAATGCTTCACACACATTTTTGTTTTGTGTGACTTTTTCCTCAGGCTTCTTAAGAAAGATGAATTGTTGAATATATTTGCATGCTGTTGTGCTTCAAATTATGTATTCAGTTTTTTGTTTTTTTTTTTTTTTTTTTTTTTTTNTGGTCTGCACACAACTAGTTGGGCGTAGATGCTCATTTTTAATAAGAAAGTGGCAAGATTCCAATGCACTGTTTTCTGCTTTTTTTTTTGTTTTTAAAAAAAGTGTCATTCTCCCCAAGGAATTACAAACTAAGATGAGGCAGATTGAGGGCAAGCATGTGGTTGCAAACAACGTCTGAATAATTTCATTTAAGATGCTAAGTAATGACTTTGAAAACTTTTCAGGTAAAACACAAACTTTTTGCATGAAACAAATCCTTCAGATAACATTTCCCTGTGTGTGCATCTTCATTTCGTTTTGTTTCTTTACCTTTTATGTTGCGTCTGTTGCGAGGAAAGTTTAAAATGATTCTGATATTTCATTCAGGCAGAAAATTTTGACAAAACTCAATGTATTTCAGTTCTCAAACTTAGTTTATTTTCTTAATTAAATCTCAGCTCTTGTGCAGTGATCTCTCTTGGTTTTGTGAGAGGATGGTGGCCTTTGGAAGAAAGAGAGGTGAGAACATGAGATGAGCCTTAGCAACATATTTTTTTTTTCCCAACCAACTCTGAAAGACTTTGGCAAGAGTGCCTTAAGCCACAGTGGCTGAAGGGTCTTAATTTAAATACCTTTTCTGCTTGATCTGGACTTTTAATGAGGCATTCCTAACCAAAATACCTCTGTGCCTCCAGCAGAGCACAGCAGAGCACAGCAGAGAACACTTCTTCCGTGGAAGAGCTGGCTTAAACGAACCTCATCTTGCAGTCTTTGTCCAGGTGTAGTCACAGGGCTCTGGACACTGACAGCAATGACCATTGTGGCTGTTCCACATCTCTACCCCAAGGTCTGGGGTTCAAGATTTAACAGATCCTTTGACCTCCCTGCCCTGGCAATAATGCAGTTCTCCGGAGCTCATTTTATACGACAGACTCCAGCACAGTGTCCTGGTGCTGCTGGGCTGATGGTTGGATTCGATGATCTTGAAGGTCTCTTCCAACCTTGGCAATTCTGTGATTTTATTTGTAAACTGGCCAATCTTTGGCTGAAGTCTTCCTGCAGAACCATTGGCTCTGCTGGTTCCAGGTGTAGCTCTCACAGTGTGGAGGGTGATGAGATATTCTGGTTTTTAGTGTTGACTTCCCAGTCCTAGAGCAGGGAACATTTTTTTTCCTCTCAGCGCATCCTGCTCCTCTCCTGGATGTGGCAGTGGAGTAAAAGCAATATCCATAATTCATTTCATTGCTTCAAAGAACCAGACATGATCACAGCAGAATCAAAAAATGAATGCTAAAACAGAGGCAAAAGGATGAAATATATAACACTGATGACATTATGGCAACATAATGAAGAAACTGAAAGGCGCAAAATGAGATCTAATATTTTCCTTAAGTTTAGTAAACCCATTCTTTTCAGCTTTATGGATGTGATGAACATCAATAAGATTGATTAACAAAGGCTGTGGAATGTTAAAATTATACCATGTTGCTCCCAGCTTCAGTATTATTCATGCTTACAATGGGCCATTACCAATACACTGTTCTTTACTCAGGAAAATAATAAATTAATTGCTTTCTTCTGCCTGTTTTTACCTTGCCTAAAGCTTGTCAACAGCTTCTCTGTAAAGACTGCTGCAATTTCCATTTGCATAGTAAAACCTGCTTCTTCAGAGACTGCCACGAGGCTGGTTTGCTCTGAACAATTGGCTCTGCTCACTCACAGTGCACGACCTGGTGCTGTTTGCTGGGAGCTATGACAAGGCACAGAGCTCCTGGAGGTGGCAGTGGCTTTGGAGGGACAAGGGCGGTGGATTAGTTGTGTTTCAGCTGAAGTTTCTGACAGCCTTGCTGGTACCACCACAACCAAACCCCAAACTGGAGCCTGTGGCCGCCATAGGTCGTGGGCCACTTTGATGTTGTGTAGGATATGTGATTGTTTGAGCCTTAAATTCCTATTTATGAGTGGCAAAAATCTTCCACTGAGAACGATTTCCCCTTGACTTGACTGAATAGGACTCCCCTTGACTTCCAAGAACAGGAAAATCTGATTTACCACGAACATGTTTGTTCATCCAGGAGACAAGGAGAAGGACTAGGGGTGGTCCAAGGTTGATTTGAGGTGAAGCTGAGAAGGAATGGGCAGGCTGTGTTTGTGTTTATTTAGCTGAACAGAAGGGTTGTACTGTTCACATGGGGGACATGTAAAGGGATAAAAAAGGAATTTAATCTTTCACAGGTTTCTCCATAGAGCTGACAAAGTTTGGGTAATTAAACTGTTTACCTATATTTTGTGTGCCTGGTGTTACAACTGGCTGCTGTCGCCCTCACTTTCCCCCACTGTATAATTTACTGCAGTAGCAAGTTGCTGAGCCTTCCCTGCCTGCAAACACATTATCCTTGGAATGGAGAAAGGGGTTTGCACTCAGGGTACAGGTGTTTTAGAGATCCACTGAGGGAGGAGGCTCATTTTGATCCACATGTTTAATTTTTTTTTTTTCTGAATTGTTCCTTTACTGTGAAGGAATTTTTGTGCAACTGCAGTTCTGTAGGGAAGCCAGCCAAGCTGGATTTTTTTTGAAATCTGCTCATGCTACTCAGAGTCTCTTACTAGTAAAGATAGTTTATAAACAAGAGGACCATATGTGGCATTTTCATCATGTAAACGCTCTGTGATTTCCTAAGGCTGATTTGGGAAATATCCTTCCTGGATAGGAGGCTGTGTGGGCTCCTTTCAGTGCTTTTTTTGTTCCTCATAGGAAAGCCAGCCAGACCCCAGCTGGTAGGAGAAGTAGCAGAAGCAACCAGGCAGGACTTTAGCATGTTTCTCTCAGTTTACTTGACTATTTCCTTAATATTTTTCACTTCATACCTCCTGCTCTTTCTTCAGTTCTGTTTTACTTAGTCTTTTCTTGATATTTTTTTTTGTTTGTTTGGGTTTTGTTGCTGCTGTTGTTGGGTTTTATTTGTTTGGGGTGTTTGTTTGTTTGTTTGTTTTCGCCTATTCCTTTACTAGCTCCTCCCATGACCTGAGAAAAAGACCTGATTTTGAGGGTAGGGCAGAAGAGGGTTGGAAATCTGCTTGTTTGTAAACTCTCTGTTGTGGGAAGCTCTGAGCAGTCACACTGACATGGTCCTGGAACCAGGGGGACTGACCTGGGCTCTCCTATGTCACATAAATCTGAAACCTTCTGTGCTGGGATCAAAAATGGAAGGAGAATCCTGGCTTTTGAATCTGGTTTGCAAACAGTGCTGGTGTCACAGGGGAATATTCCCTTAAACTGAGCCCTGTTTCCAGTCCCAGTGGGGGCTGCTATGCCTTGGTCCTGTTGGACAGGGTTGTAAACAGGCTCTGTTCTATATTTGTGTCAGGCGAAAAGCTGAGCTGACACTGTTTTATACACAATGACACAGACCCCGACCTTCAGAAGGCTGAAAATGACTCCTTTATTTTTGGGATGTGTCTCCCTTATTTACTGTTTTACACAGACCAATCTGATGAGTGAAACAAAGATAAACCTCTTCACTCACATTGGTCAGACCAGAGGGACTTCAAGAAGAAGTCCCTCCTAGGAGAAGGAATGAAAAACATAGTACAGTTACAAAAACACTTCTCTTGTTTTCAGAAAATTCCCTGGGAAAAGAATTTCAGAAAGCCAAAACATCTCAGGCACAAACCAGGGCTACACTGAGCCACTGACACTCCAAGGCCATTCCCATTCCCACCTGCTCCTGGGTTTTATGGGCCAGGGAGACCTCTGTGATCATCCTGCCTGACCTCCTGCCTAACACGGGCCATAGATTCCATGTAAGAATTTTTGGAATCAGTCTGTAACTTCCAATTTTCATCGTTTCTGCAAGATCTGCTGTCAGATTTTAGCTACTATACTTTACAGATGAAAGATAAACCTCTTATTTGCAAGGCAGTTCTCACAAACCATTCAAAAGTAACTATGAGTGCAATTCTTGCTAGAAAAACCAACCAAAGCCCCCCCNTGAGCCCTGTTTCCAGTCCCAGTGGGGGCTGCTATGCCTTGGTCCTGTTGGACAGGGTTGTAAACAGGCTCTGTTCCATATTTGTGTCAGGGGAAAAGCTGAGCTGACACTGTTTTATAC
Organism: Cyanoderma ruficeps; assembly: GCA_008694505.1. Classification (NCBI taxonomy): domain Eukaryota; kingdom Metazoa; phylum Chordata; class Aves; order Passeriformes; family Timaliidae; genus Cyanoderma; species Cyanoderma ruficeps. The sequence continues at coordinate 1,110,996 of VZDJ01000223.1, forward strand.
ACAACGACACAGACCCCGACCTTCAGAAGGCTGAGAATGACTCCTTTATTTTTGGGATGTGTCTCCCTTTTATACTGTTTTACACAGACCAATCTGATTGGTGACACAAAGACAAACCTCTTCAACCACATTGGTCAGACCAGAGGGACTTCAAGAAGTCCCTCCTAGGAGAAGGAATGAAAAACATAGTACAGTTACAAAAACACTTCTCTTGTTTTCAGAAGATTCCCTGGGAAAAGAATTTCAGAACACCAAAGCATCTCAGGCATGAAACCAGGGTTATACTGAGTCACTGACACTCCAAGGCCATTCCCATTCCCACCTGCTCCTGGGTTTTATGGACCAGGGAGACCTCTGTGATCATCCTGCCTGACCTCCTGCCTAACACAGGCCATAGATTCCATGTAAGAATTTTTGGAATCAGTCTGTTACTTCCAATTTTCATCGTTTCTGCAAGATCTGCTGTCAGATTTTAGCTACAATACTTTACAGATGAAAGAGAAACCTCTTATTTGCAAGGCAGTTCTCACAAACCTTTCAAAAGTAACTATAAGTGCAATTCTTGCTAGAAAAACCAACTAAAGCCCCCCAAAACTCTCAAATTCAATCAAATATTTTATTGTTTCTCCATTTATGTAGATTCTTTTAGTTCTGGTAACACCTAAGCTTTGTTGATTCCTTTTGTCATGGACAACTCCAGAAACCGTTCGGGAAATATTGCAGAACTTTGGTATTTCTAGTTTTCAGCAGTCTTACTTTCTCACTAGTGTGTTTTTGGTGTTCTTTGTTTTGTTTCAGATTACACTGATTCTGCACATCTGAAGTGGTTTTGTATCTGCTTTGTAGGTGGCAGCTATTTAATTTAGGAAGAGAGTGACTTCATCTGACAGCTTTGGAATTGTACAGCTCAGCCAGTTACTACTTATTTCTAATAACAACAGCTTGTCTTTTCTTTTTTTTTTTCTTCTTTTTGTAATAACACTTATATAGGCATTAAGAACTCCTGCTTTCTGTAATGGCTTTACCATTCAAATTACATGTAACTTATTTTTACCTTATTATGAAAAATACTGCCTTCTTTCCTTTACTCCAAACTGTATCCTAATGCATAAATCTCAAGTTTCTCTTATTAAACACTGCAGTGTTTGAGATGTTTCATACACTGACCTCCCCAAAAAACATCAAATATAGATCCAGTGTTCTCTCCACTATTGGAATGGGTACCATATTCTATAGAAACTTTGAAGCATTCTCTTTAATTCCCTTATATAAATTATGATCCATTAATATTTCACCATGAGGAAAACAGGCAAGCCTATCTCTAAAGAGGGAATGAGGGCTGGAACTGGAACGAATAATAAAAAGCTTTACTGTCTAATGAACATCTGATCTTTTAGAAAAATATTTCTGAGGAAGGAGCGTAAAGTTCAAGCCTTGGAAGGGTTTGTGAACTGAACATAAACAAGTGGAGTAAGTTAATCAAGGCACTTCATTGAGTTATTGTCCTACATTTCGAAAAAAACCTAAAAACATCAAAACATTCTGTAATTCTGAAGTCTATGTGAGAGAAATTGGTTATAAAATGTCAAAACATGACTTTTCAGCAACTTAATCATTTTCTGTTTGCTTTTTTTTTCTCTGCTAGCAGAAAAAGTTAATCTGCATGACAAGAAAATGTATTTAAAAAATGGCATAACCGTTTCCACAAAAATGATTAGCAAATCAATATTTATTAAGAATTACTTTAAAATAATGAGCAGCTCTAGTGGAGATGTTTTAGAAAATAACTCAGACAAGACCACTGAACATTAACTAAGAATGTACTGCCTGGCCTCTCTGTTGGCAATCAGAAAGAATTGCTTCCGTACCTTAATCTTGGACATTTTTGTTCTGTTTTGATACTGCCTGCTACAATCCATGTGCAGTCTTTCCTCTACCCAAATGATTTATGCAGTCAGCCACTTAAATACCGTAAAATACCAGATGATATCTTTACAGTATCCATGTAATACTGCATGGGGGAACTGTTTCAGTCAGAAAGGATTTCTCTTGGAAAGTGAGCATGGCTAGGGGAGTTTCTGATGCTTTTTTTCCTGCATGGTGCTCAATTTAGCATAGGAATCAGCTCATCAGTCGCTGAACAAGGCAGGGGCTTATGTGCTGTCCTCATTCTTTTCTTCCTTCATCCTCTGGTGGAGAAGCAGAAAGGAATTTCTGGGTTTCCCAGGAGTGTTGCAGCTGATGCCAATGCAACAAGCCCTGGTGTTAGGGCTAATGCTCCTTGTGTTCTCCCTCTGCCACTCTCAGACACACAGAGGGATCACAGCAACCTGACATGAAATGTTTAGAACATTCGCTCTCTGCTATGCAATTATTGATTTTTACACTGCATTCCTGCCATGCATTTCAGTCATGCCTCAATATTTTACTGACTTGGAGGTGATGTGTGTCTGAAAATCTTGAAGGCTATAAATTTTTTGCTGATTGACATTATAGCATCTGAATTTAGAAATACCTGACATGAATAAAATGTAAAACTGGATGATTATGTGTGATTAAATAGTTGACTTTTATATTGTATATTAGTCATGCCATCATCCAATTAAAAGGATAATGGAAACAATAGTGATTTTTAATTTTTAAACCAGTGTGGGCTGCATTAAGGGGATTATGGAGCTTTATGAAGTAGTTTGCATAATGTAATGCTCAAGAATAGAATCTGAGTCAAAGCTGAACTGCACATGGTAAATTAGGCAACTTTTACTTTTCTCCTTGACATAACTCCAGACTATAAATTTTGCCTGTGAAATTTAATGGAACTGTCTCCAAGTTAGGAAGAGATTCGCAGAACAAGGTTGCAGTTTGTGCTCGTTTTTCAAGAATTCTTTTGAGGCCTGTCTTCATCTTGTGAGTACTGAGGCCAGGATGCTGGCTGTGGGTTTTGTGCTCTGCTGGACCAGACTTTACCTTTTCTTCAACAGAAACTGATTTAAATAATTGCAGATGCTCCATGCCAGTAGCTGCCGTTATATTTTATCCACTGAGGCCTGCTCTGTGCGTTCTCTTGCTTATTACCATTAGTGAGCCTTGTTTACCTAATTAACCCGACGATCCTCTTCATTTCATCTGATTAACTGCCAATGGGTAAGAATATAGTGATGTGGCCTCTGATACCATTGGTAAAGGTCAAGGGCATTGAATGAGGCTTTGTTTGCCTTTGTGGCCAAAGAGCACAAGGGCCCAAGGCAGAGAAATTTGGAACACTGTGGGAAAGGTGTTTCATTCCTCCCCCCATCTCATTTGAAACTGGCAATGGGTAATTCAGCATCTACAATTTAGTTCTGTTCTTCCCCAAAAACCAGAGTTTTCAGATACTTGGTCGTTATTGGAGCTGACATTTTTATAGTGAGGCTTTTTGGTCCTGCTCGTGTAAAAGTCTCAGCCCTCGCAATAATCTTGTCGAAGGCGAAATGTTTTATATGTTGCATAAAATAGCTGCACATTTGTTGTTTTTAATAATGTTTGCACTTTCAGGGCTCCTTTGAAAAAATAATTTTATAATCCAACATTTTATGCATTCTTACTATTCTGCAATACTTTATGAGTTTGTTTGAATTGACTGACAGTTTTATTCTGGAAATCCCTGATCTCCATATTTTGTCAAAGGGATCATGAGTGAAACAAAATGGTAGGAAATAGATTTATAGTGGTGTGTTAATGACCTAAACTAAAAGATCCCAGTGCTCAGTCATGGCACAAGAGAGAAACAAGCCTCTTCTTTTTTTTAACAAGAAAGCCTTTAATGCAACAAGAGATTTATAACTTAGCTGCTCTAAATTCCTCTCTCGGAGTTTCAGTGGTTTAATGCAAAGATAGTCACTCTAGGGCTACCTGGCTGTAGGAACATCTGAATTAGTGCTCTTGGAAGAGGATGATTTAAATGGTTTCCTGAAATTGCAAAGGAGACATTTGCAAAGCAGTCCTAATGATATGTAAAAGTAATTGAAATGTGAGGCTATTTTTCCTGATTTCCTATAGCATTTGACAGCCCCTTTCCTCCTTCATTATTATGTGTGAATATAAGAAAGAAAATAAGAGATTGGGGTACAGTCTGTGTGAATTTTGTCTGAAGCTGAGGCTTCGCAGACAGTATGAAATACCAGTACTATGAAAAATATTAAAGCTGCCTCAGCTTATCTGTCCAAACAGGTACTAAAATGCTGTTTTCCCAGGGAGCTCTGTTGGGTGACTGGGGATGTTTTACAGACCTCTGGCTTGCTGGGCAGAGGTACCACCTGCCCTGAACATCCCATGGCTCACCAGGAGTTGGTTGCTGTAGTTTGGTGGTGGCAAAGGACAGGGACACCAGGATCAATGTCCCGTGTGGTTTGTCCACAGCTTGGACTGAAAACTTTTAAGGAGCCACAATGCTTTTCAAGCATGTAAGTGAATGATTCCCTGTTATGGGGGAGAAATTTAAGGTGTCTGAGTGTCACCTGCAATGGCTGTGTAAAGCAGAGGATGGATTAGTTGCATTGAAAAAATAAAAACATTGCCTGAACATGGTAAGGGCCATGTTAGAGGAGAAAATTTGCTGAACAAGCTATGCACAAATTTGGTACACAAAAAACTCGAGTCATCCTTCCTGGTGTTGTTGAAGGAGGTTGTTTCTGAGTCTTTTATTTATTTTGTCTCCCTCAGCAGACCTGGGAATTCTTTATATTTGAGGACTTATCTTCTGCTTTATTATTTCTGTATTTTGTAATAAAATGTGACTTTAGAGACTGTGAACTTTTACTGTCTTGGTCAGTCTACTTAAAGGAAAGAATGATGGGGAGAACAGTCCACTCCAGATTTGTATCTGAATTACTCCATCAGGCAGCCCTGCAAATGAGCCTTTTTGGTGCTGGAGTGAAAGAGAACCAGATATGTGAACTGATATTCCAATATTGATAATTTTTGAAAATACCTTTGTTTTAAAAGGCTGCTTTAGAGGATTTTGGTTTCCCAGAATGTCATTGCCTGGGAATTTCTTTGCCCAGGTAGTGGATGCATTTTTGAGTGATGATCATCCTGGAAAGTGTGTTAGTGCAGTGATTTGCACCCTTCTGTGTCTTAGCCAGACACAGGCTATAGTTTTGTGCTTTCCCTCGAGTCTGGATCCACTTGGCACCACTTTGTGAGTGAAGAATCCGGGCTCAGTTCTGAGCTTACCTGGTTCTTCATATACCTGCAAAAAATTTTAAATTACCCAGGGCACCACCAATTTCCTCAAATTGGTGCTTTCAGTGCCGTGCCAGCTTCTAGTGACTTCAAAGCAAGTAGGAGCTGGCCCCTGGTACTCACACCTTGCACTGAAATCTGTGTGTGGAGGAGTCTCCACTCCATTCTCTGCTGTCCCCACAGCCGATGGAGCAGTGGCCACCTGCAACTGGCCACTGACCAGCTGCTCTTCGTGCCATAACCCCACAGCAGGGCAGCAGGTGCTGTGTAAGCTGTGGGAGAGTTGAGCAGGATGGGATCTGTGAAACAATCCTGTTGGAGGCACAGCAAATGGCTGACTCCCCACACTGAAACATTTGGGTAATCCATTGCCATCTGGCTTTATTTTGCAAACCCACTCAATTGGCCAACACATTCAAAATACCACTGCGACTTCTTTCTCTCAGAGACAGTCTTGAAAAAAGAAAAAAAAAAAGCTGATAAAACTACCTACACTTTTTTTCCCCCCCTCCTGCTCAAATTGTGAAAAATTTCTTTATATTCATGTTATCATTAGGTTTTGTAAAATAGCCTTTTCTTGGGCTGAAAAATGTCCTTCTGTGGGAAATGCAGACACAGGGTACCTTTTACAAGTGCTGTGATTTTATTAGGTTCTCAAATAAACTGTGATAATGAGCTGGTTCAGCCAAGTAGACTGAGAGGAAATGACTCAGGGCTGTCATACCCGTATTTATCAGGGTATGATGGGTGGTCTAGCACTTAGAGACAGAGATACTGGTGCCTGGTCTCAGCTCTCCTGTTTTTCCCTTGCCTTTCAGATGCAATAGATGCTCCTGATGATTGGAATGCCCAAATTTGTGTGGGTTTTGTGGGGGAAATCCAGAATGAATGGCAATAAGAAGTCAAATGACTTGAAAATACAGCTACCTGCCATTAATTTTTGGCTCATCTGACAATTTTTTGTTAGAGAAAATATTTCTGAGGAATTACCACTGACAAGGACTATAAAGGCTTTTGGAGAGTTCATCATCCTTAAAGTTTCTTTAAAGATGGGCAACTTAAACTCCAGTCTGTATTTCAGGCCCACATGTGACTGTCTTAGAATTCAGGACATATTCACTTAGATAAAAACACCTAGACTATAAAAAACAAAACCAAAACCAACATCCCACATACGCATCCCGCTGAGCCAAAACTCCAAATCACAGCCTTGGTGCAGCCTAATAATCTAGTACTGTTCAAATGTGCAATGAGAAGCTTATTTTGTACATCCCACTCTTAGATAGCTGGGGAAATTAATGCCCTAGCCCGAGGCCTCTGTGTTAATGACCCCCAGCTATGCAGGGATGAAAGGTTTTGTGTGTCAGTTTGTTCCCCACTGCTGAAATGCTTTGTGGAGCTACAGCCTTTTAAAGCAGGGCTCTTTAAAATTTAAATTCATGAATGTATCAAACGAGGGCATTCTTTTTCATCCCTCCCTCTTTGCATTGAGATGTGATCATATTAGAGTGGATGTTTACTGGGTAGAGGCTCCTTTTCAGACTGATGTTTATGGAGTCTTAATTGGTCTGATGAGTGTGCTCTGCAGATTAGGCTACTCCCCATAGATAAAAAGATTACAAGGGCATGTGGTGATAGAACAAGGGAGAACGTCTTCAAACTCACAGAGGGCAGATTTAAATTAGCTCTTAGGAGGAAATTCTTCACTGTGAGGATGGTGAGGCAGTGGCACAGGCTGACCACTGAAATTCTTGATTCCACATCCCTGGAAGTGTTCCAGGCCAGGCTGGATGGGTCTCTGAGCAACCTGCTCCAGTGGAAGGTTTCTCTGCCCATGGCAGGAGGTTGGCACTGGAGGAGCTTTAAGGTCCCTACCAATCCAAACCCTTCTATGGATATTATAAAACAGGCTTAAAAGAAGAATAATGATTTTTGCATAAAATTTACTGTTTATGGTTCAGTAAATGTCCTCCTCATTCCCCTACTTTGCATCCATCATTGATCCATAGGCAAACTCTGCCTGTCTCTAGCCAGTATTTCTGAGAAGGCATTGACTGTACTGAGTATCCCCTTTTTCTTTATCTGCTGAAAACCAAATAATGCAGTTCTTTAACTCTGTGTCCTCTTGACAGCTTTAAAATGATATAAATTCCCACATCCATCATAAATATATATATATCACCGTTGTTTCAGGCTGCTGGCAGACTCAAGTAATCAGTTTAGATTTTGAGAAGAATATGCAGATGCTAGATATTCCATGAAATCTTTACTAAATTACAGTTTCTGGAAAATCAGCTACCAGCAATTTAGACCATTTCTTAGGCTGCTGACTTCTGGTTCTCATCCTGCTTGATCTATTTACTCCTGAAGAGCAGAAGAGCCTGACAGCAGCAGCCTTGGGACACCTGTCACACAACCTGTGTCGTGTTCTGACTGTGCTCCTGCACTGCTCCCTGCCTCAGCTCTCGGGACTTTGTGGGGTTGATGAAAGTGACAACTATTTATTTATTTAAAACTTAATCACAACTGTGTTCAGGGATCTGCGAAAAGGTGGTTTTGACATTTTTCACACATCAATGTTTAATTAAAAGTCACCTGAAAACAAATAAAGAATTGGGGATGACATTTTACAGGAGTTTTTGCCTGATGTCTGTAATTCCTGATGAGCAGGGCTTGAAGGCAGACATTATAAAGCTGCTGTGTGGGATGTGGGTTAAATACCATCCCTAGTATTTCAATAGAGATTCTATTTCATGGGTCTCACAGACTTGTAAGCATAAGTCATGGCAGAAACTCACAGAATGATCAATATTATAAGCAAGAACTCTGGACAGTAAAATAGAAACTTTAAAAGTGACAGGTATTGCTTAAGTATTTTGAATAGATTTCACTTTCAAAGCAAACCCTTACATACCCCAGTGCTCTGCACAATCAATACCACAAATTAATATGCAAAACTGCCAGAAAAATGATGGAGAAATCTAGAGCAGCTGTGAGCAGTGTTGTTGCCTGAGAGAAGTGTGACCTTTTCTGGCAGCCCTAAGTCGACATCTCTGTGCAGTTTTGGGGTGATTGAACTCCTAGGGTAGGTTTTATGTGATGTGTGACATAATTAAGGTGATATTTGATGAAAATTAAGGTTGTCCATAGATGTCATAATCTATCAAACTACGACTGGAAGAGAAATAAAAACTTAAATAAATATATGAGCCATCTTCAATCATTTCTAATAGATGATTTTTTTTCAGGCTAGTGAATTTGAGACAATAAAGTGGGCTTTATGTTTAAAATCTTTTAATACAGATAGACTTCCTGTAAAGTTGCAAAGGGATGCAAGAGCAGCACAAACCCTCACAGCTACTCATCCCTCAGCAGAGGCTAAAGGAGGTTTTGCTGGTATGAAATGAGAGGCTGCCATGTGGCAGTGGCAGTGTTTTCCAAGTAATGTCTCTGGATAGAGCATAAATTGTGACACCTCTGGAGCAAGAAAAGGCAGTTTTGCTAGTGACAGTTCGTTAAGGTTGGCAAGATGCCGATAGCATGTTCTCATTTTTGCTGTATTCTTCCCTTTTGCCCAAAGGATTGGCTGTGAGGCAAATTTGGCTGCTGCTAATAAGCGCTTTATAAAATAATCATGGCAGAATTACCTCAGCATTGACATGTACCCCAGCCCAGGTTGTGTTCTGTGGAGTTTCTGATAATGGCCTTTCAAACGGATGAGTTCATAAACTGTGCTGTGGAATAAGGGACTCGTCGTTGAGTCTGGTTTACACTGCAGGAGCAAAACAGGAGTCTGTTACCACACTTGAGGACAGGTCTCTACATGATTTTTAAATGACTGCAAAAATGTTGACTTGAGCAGAGTGAAATCAGGCAATTCCCATAGATGTCATGACGAAGTGAAGATGGATGCCTATGAATCCTGACTATGTTCATGGGTCAGAAAAAGCCCAACTCTATTTCCACGAAACCGAGGCTCAGCGGATTGCTAAAATAAAAATCTGGCAAATCAGAAACTTGATCCTAGTTCTTTTTGACAGTTAAAATGATAAAAATAGACTACTTTTCTCTCCTCAAGGAGAAAATGTTCAATTGCAGAGCAGGTGTCCAACAGCTAACTCGTGACCAGAGCAAAGCAAAGGCTTGCACATTACAGATAGATTTACTCTGACTTGGGGCTGCATTCTGGTGTAGATATGCCTGAGCCCTGCTCACCACAATAAATGTTCTTCTAGTGGTCTCAATTGCCTTGCCACCAGAAATTTAGGAATGCATTGGATGAGTCCCTGAAGTAAGAGAAAACAGACAACAAACTTGATGGCAAAGCCAGTAGATCTTGTTTTAGGTGAGGGATCCCTCATGTGGGAATTCTGTCAAATATAACTCTGATCTTACCTAAATTCACAGAGAAGCTCATCAAGAATCTACTGCCCTCTTCAGCTATGTGCATCAAGAGATAAGTAATTTGTCATTAAATGTGCTCAGAACCTTTCAGAATTTGACCCACATTTGTTAAAATCTATGATATTGTGTTTAACAAAGAAACAGTAAAATGTGCTCTTCAGCTTCAAGAGTTTGCAGTCTTGGGGTTTTTTCTTCTCTTTTTTTGTGGCTCCATTACTTGTAGCTTGAAAAGAGTTACAGGTTTCTGATTTAACCCCCTGTGCAACAAGTCTGACAGTTAAAAATGTTTTTCTGCTGTTCAAAGGCTGTGGATTCCTGCATGGCTTTGCATTTTCTTTATGTTGAGGGAACATCTCAACACAGCCAGGGTGAGGGAACACATTTACCTGGTTCTGTTGTCCATTGTCATGCAGAAAGTATTATCTCTTCTTTAGGGGGCTGCAAAATGACTTTCTAAAAAATTTTTGGGGAAGTTACAATTCAGCCCATATTTGCTGGAACTTTCGCATTCCACTGCCGATTTTTATGCAGAATATTTTATTTCAAGGTTTTGGGAGTACTTCGTCTATATTTATTGGTTCCAACAACGAATAAAAATAATTGTAATATTTTTATGTCAAAGTACATGTATACTAAGTCACTTCCTTGATGAAAAGCAGTTTCAAATGCACCTAAGTGGGCTTCTCCAATGCCTCTTTATTCACAAGGGTTCAAAACTTGTGAATTGCATTCCAGAGCAATCCAGCTCAGTTGCCATGGAGACAGCCAGGATGATAGTGATCTGGATTATTATTTAAAAAGCTGAACCACTTCCTTGTGTGCTTCCTGCTTCCTCTTTCCTAATCCTGAGATCCCATCAGGCTTTGAATGTACATCCTGCTCTTGGCAGTGAATTGGCTTTTGTAATCGTTCTTGGTGTTGGGGGAGTTTTGAGGTGTGGGCACCCCACACTCCTTAGCTCTGAGCCTGCCATCCCCTTGTCCCCAGGAGTTCAGGTACAAGATGCTCTGGATATTAATCCACACATCAGTGCTGGCCAAGGCTTTGGCATTTGAGGCCGGTTCGTGTTTCTGCATCTCCTTTCAGTGCAAAGAGCCTGGGTTTACACCTCTACACTCTCTCAATGGTGAAGCTTTACTTCTCTTTGCATAAACCCCAGATTTTTTGGGGAATAGATCAAGTTTCATACTCAAAGAGTGTATTGGTTTTTCCCTCCTGGCTGACTGCAGAATGTGGGGTGGGCTTTGCTTAATGCAGTCAGGTTAAATGTTTAATGACACCTGTAACAAAGTTGTCATGAGCTTTTGTTTGGTAACGTTAGGCAAAAACTAATTTGAAGGTTGAATTATCAAGCCTGTTTCTGGTTGACAGAAAAATATTATATTATTTAAAAAAAGATTAATTGCCAGTCCCAAAGTATGACAGATGTTTGCCATTCCTAACAGTGCATGAGGTGTTGACAAGTTTAAAGAGTAAAAAAAAAAACCCAAAAATGGCTAAAACTGAGAAGGGGGAAAAAAACAAAACAAACAAACCCCCAAACTCTCTTTGTAATTCCTGTCCTTGAAAAGTACAGTGTAATCTTTCCTTATTTATTCATTCCACTCCACTTTGCCCTCTCTTCCATTATGCAGGCTCCAACAAGGAAGGTGACCCCTAAGTATTCAAAACAAGTCTGGAGTAATATACTAATAAAAATTCATGTGGTGTTTAAAAAAAATGAGAAAGAAAAGCTCAAATCTTTGTTCAAGGTTCATTAAAATGTACAGACCATTCTGCAATACTTTCATTAGCAAGCTCCTTGCTTGGAAAAGGCCGGCCTGTTGTGTGATGAATCCCCATATTGACTGTCTTGTCCTCTCCAAAGGTAGAAGATAAAGGTAAAGGTAAAGATAAAGATAAAGATAATAATAATAATAATAATAATAGTAATAAAGTAATATAGTGGAAGAATGATAGCAGACAGGTTTCATATGCAGTCTAGTATGATATGCATTAGCTTTTGGCAAACTCTGTTTGACCTCACATCATTTGGCCATTCAATATCATTGAAGGGGCCTGTAACTCACACTACAAATAAATCAAAATGTTAGCAAAGGTCCATGTTAGTTTACAATATAAGACCTAAGCCTTACAGAGAAGTCCTCTAATGCTGCCATGGAGAAGTAAAGGGCAACGAAAACCAGAGGTAAATGCAAACTTTTGGGCTGGAATAATTTATCATGCCTGAAAACCCTGGTGCAATGAATGATCTGTTCAAAGGGGACGTTTACAATCCAGCAGATCTTTCCTCAGCTTTAGGGACTAAGGGACTAGTGTTGCTTAGGAACAACCTGCATATTTAAACACTGTTTTAAACAAAAGTGCCATAATCCAGTTAATTAATTCCGAGCTCTGAAACTCTAATTTCTGCACTACTGTCTTGTCTAAAGGCTGTCTTGGTTGGAAGGATATGAAAACATACAAGAGCAAGTTCTCAATCATTCAGACAATCTTTATTTCTATTTTACTGTCTCCCAGTCAAGATTTTCCAAGTGGTGCCATCCCTATTTTTAAGTACCACGCCTTCTTTCAAAGCTGTGTAAATAATTGTTGAACTGAGCTGTCACCATTTGGTTCTGTCTCTCCAACTGCAGAGTCTCTCGAGCTGTAGACAATAATAATTCCTCCTTTGAACCCAGGAGCCTTGGGGCTTGTTCTTCCCTTTATGCAAAGTCAACGAGGAGCTGCTCAGCGAACTGCTGTGGCTGCAGCTGGGGCATTGGAAGGCTGAGAAATTGCTTCTTGGTCTGGCTGGATGATGGACTGTGGGGATGAACAAAACCCTGGGTGTGCCTCTGGTGCAGCCCCGTGGGACAACAGAGCTGAGATTTCCCAGTCGTGTAAAAGAAAGTCACAAAAAAACCGTTCAGCAGCAAAACTGCAGGTGTTTTAGTAAGGTTTGGGATCATTATCCCAGTGAGAGCTGGAAGGGTCTGCTCCTGCCTCCCCGCACTGTGGATCTCTGGGGGGGCTGCTGCTCAAACAAGAGCAAGATGGAATGCTGCTGATGACACGAGTGCTTGTCCCATAATATCATCACCCTCAAAGAGGCTGTGCTTGATGAATTACAGCTTCACTGAATAATGTTTCTTCTTAGGGATATCATGTCTGTGGCAGGTTTTTCCTAAATATTCAGTTCTGTTCCATTTTAGAACTGAGGAGGATCCCTGCATCCATGAGGAGAGGGTTTGTTTTTCTGTTGCATTTGCCTGAATGCACAAATACTTTACCAGCTCATTTCTTTTCTGTGTTCTATTGAAGGTTTTCTAAACACGCAATAAGCTTATTTAAAAAAAAAAAAAAAGGAAGAAGGGAAATCTAGAAGATAAAGGGCAGAGAATCAGCTCAAAGAAAAACAGTCACTTGTGATAAATGTAAGGTAGCTGCTAATTGATCTCAATATTGAAGAATTTTACTCCCATTAGCCTTATGGTCTCCTATTACATGCTCTCCAATCTTAAGTAAAACTGGATCCATGTGAACCTTTTGTAAATAAGATCAATCAAAGCTCCTTTAAGGATCACCAACATGATGAAGATTTTTTTTCCCCAAGCATTGCTATGCAGCCCTACCCATACATTTTGCTGGGAATTAAAATCTCTGGTTTTGGCAATGGCAAGGGGGGAAAACCAAAGTCTGTGGCTTTACCTGACGTAAAGGAAGTGCACAGGAGAATCTGATTAACTCTGTGTCATAAGGTGAACACAGTAGCACTTTGTAGGAGATGAATTTTGAGAGCTGTCCAGGCTTCAGTAAGCCCATGAATATGGGATCAGTATCAAAGTGAGATTCACCTCAAATGCAGGCAGAAGTTTAGTCTTTGGATATCAATTTTTCTTGTGTGGTTTTCTGCTTTTGTCTTATGAAAGGGATGAGTTTTCTTTTCCATTTTCCATTGCCTTTGTGGCTGCATTTATGCTTCCTGCTGACACTGAGTAGAGGTTTCAAACATCATACTTAGTGCTTATTGCTATTATCCATCAATACAGTGGCACACAATTCCACCGATTTCAATATAATTGAAGCAAATTAATTTTAATAACTAAAATCTGAACATTAGCATTAGTTGAAATGGGAATAAAATTGCTCCCATCTCATGTTTAAATTACTGCTTCTTTTCATAAATTTTAAAACAGCTGACTCTGGATTCCTACCTGCGTTTTGGGGAAAAAAAAAATTATTGCTGCTATTTTTTAGCAAGGATTCATGCAGAATTCTCTGGGAGCTGTAGTTATGCAATAGATAAAGTGCAACAAAAAAAGGCTGAGTGCTGCACCAGGAGTCTCCAGCAGAGAATATTACAGCATAATTTCCTAATACATAACTGGGCATCCCCAAGGGGTGCAACACATTATTAACCATATTTTCAAACTGTGCTAATGGAATGAATTGGGAAGAAAGAAATCAAATATTCGACTCATTGAAATAAGTGCATTTTATTTCAGGTTTTATGGAATTACTTGTTTTATTGTCCTTGCATAAAAATCTCAAAATGTTTAATGCTGGAATTATTTTGACTTTTGTTACAGCTTTTCCTGGTGGACTTGTTCTGCTTTTTTGGCTTAAAATGATTTTTTCCCTAAGTGAAGCGGGGCAGTTCTTCTAATCTTTTATAATGAAAAGTAATAATCAAACCACTAAAAATGCTCTCCTACTGCTTTGGTCCTTGCTGAGTCTCATGGCAGCCTGATGTCCATGTAGTCAGCAGTGAGAGAGTTCTGACACTTGTGAATTGTACAAAACTAAGGCAGTTCTCAGTCTGTCACCTAATCCCACACATACAAAAAAAAAAGCAGGAATTTTAGATTTCATTTTCCCAATTCCACGTCAATAAAGGAACCCTCTGAGAATTTCAAAGCTCTGGGAAGCTCTGCTTCACATTTTCAGGTTTGTAAACTGAGGGCAATTTGAGTTGTAGCTTAATTGATCTGACTTTTCCTGCTTGGGCAAACGGGCTTGACAGAGCCAGTAACTTTGACCGAGTTCCAGTGTTGGAGTGTAACTTGTTGGTATGCAACAAGACAAATGTTTCTGCACAGGTCTGCTTCTCCTGGGCTGTTTGGTATTTCACTTCTGTGCCATGCTCATGGCTCTGACCTGCAAGGCAAGTCTCTATGTGCAGCAGAAAGCTTTTCTGTCTGGCTGCTTTTATTGATTTGGAAAGTTACAGTGGGTAAGCATATTAGTAGAACTGCTCTTCTAGAAAACTGCATCTGGTGTATTTACTCTGTTTTCATCCTCTCATGAGCTGGTTGATTAAGCAGGTGGTACTCCAAACTTTTACCTGCAGTTGGGAGTTGTGCAGTGCTTTGGGGGCTGTTTTCAACTGTGGGAATATCTTGCTCTGGCAGCAGACATTTCCACAGGCAGGACTGGATGTCCAAGGCTGAGGGACCCTGCTGAATTTTACACTGTGCTGTTGCAGTTTGGAGAGGTGCTTTCCTGTTCTTGTCATTCAGTAACTTTCCTCTAAGTAACCCAATTACTACTTATAAAACTGTGTGCAGGAAGCAAGAAATGAAAATCACTGTGGTTGATGCAGACTGGCTCTTAATTTGAATTAATGCTTGAAAATAATGGTGTGTTTTATCTCTGCTCAATTTAACCAAGCCTTATTAAATTTTTATTTTTATTTTCCTTATTTCCTCGAGTACAAACAGTGCACAAACCTTACTGGGTGGTGGTAGACAGGATCATGTTGGAACAGGTGATTTTGGAGGGAGGATTAGAGTCTTTGCATATGAGAACTGCTACTCCTGCATTAAAATTTATTGGTTGATGTGCACAGGTGCATGAAGTGAGCAGGCTAACTTCTTTATTTTGGGACAGTGGGTGCCGTTTACTTTCTTCATGTTTATGAAAATTAAAGTTTAATTATGAGGCATTTGTTTTGAAGTTAATTTCTTTCTCTTTGCCTTGCCTTCGTGTTCAGGTTGAGGACTGGAAAGTGAGATTACGTAAATTGTTTAATTTAATTAGTAGTCTCGTGGTAAATGTTCTGCAGAGCATTAGTGACTGACCTGTGCCCTGACATTATTGAACTATAAAGCAAATACCCATGAGAAGAAACTATGGTGAATTAGCAAATTTTCTAGCAAAAACTGAAAATTAAACTCTCCTCTCATATAATTGTGTCTATGCAAATCCCTTGTACTAACTCTGAGAGAATCTTTAACTTGAGGAGGTGAAAAGCAGTTTATTTCCAATTCTTTGTTGAACTGACAGGGTACTAGTTAACCCTTTTTTCCCACCTCACCCCAAATCCTTTCCCCCTAACCTTTGAGTGGCAGAGCTGTAATTCCTTGATGGGATGGAGGGAGATTTGCAGTGTGTGTTAGTGACTCTCTTAGAATGTCTTGGAATCACGATATTTAAAATATATGGAAAAATTTTGTGGGTGGTGATGAGAATTTAAGCCATTTCGGTGTAATTCCAATTCATTACCAATCATTCCTTCCTTATTTTTTAAACATAAATTCTGTAAGTGGAGCCTAAGAGAAATCAATAGCATGATGCAGGATTTAATGTGGATCAAAGTGGAATTACTTTAGGTAATTTATCTTTGGGGATCAGTTGCTAATAATTAATGTCTTTAATTTTATGAGAAGCTATTAGCAGCTTGTAGAGGAAATATAAACATCTTTAGATAAAGAATGCTACACGTGTGAATATATGTGCTAGCTTCATGTGTGAATATATGACTCTCAAAATATTTCTAATGCTGTTATCTAGCTAGGAAAACCAAGCCATCTGCCACATTGATTATGAGTGAAAGCTGCGATAATTTAGTTTCCTAAAGAGATTAGACTAATGAATTTTCACCCATGTTGAAAGCTGGATGTTAGAGCAGAAAGCGTGTCCCTGCTTACCAGCATTTCATGAGTTGCATTTCTTAAACCCAGACTTGTTTTATTTTTGTGATGGTGGCTGTTGGTATTTGGGTTTTGGTGCTTTGTTGGTTTTGTTTGTGTGTGTTTGAGATTTGCCAGTACCTCAGAGCTGTTTTGTCATCCCTTTCAAGGCTCCTGCCATGCTGGAGGTCTCAGTGCTGATAGATGGAGTAAGGAAGAGTTTTCTATGTCTTAATGACACCTCAAATGAGAGCAAAAAACATTGCCACATTGTGGCATATTCTCTTGAAAGCATTTAAACAATTCTAATAGCTGTTATTTTTCTTTGAAATCTAAGTTTCTTGACTCTATGCATATCTCAGATTGCATTATGAGTGTGCTATGATATAGTTTGGACACTTTCCAGCTTGCTACAAAGTGATCTTATCTTCCTTCCCCAAAAGTTTCTAAGGTTTCTAAAGGCATCCTCTTTTATTTGTTTAAATCAGCTTCTCAGTTGCATCATCAAAAGCAAAATGTGTATTGTAGCTTGAAAGGAGCATCCAATGCACTGATCAGTGCAGGAGTGAAACAGGGCTTTTGAACTGCTTTGCCAAGAAGGTACAAGCTTGGAATTATCATCAGGCCACAGCTTCATCTTTCTCTGAATTCTTCAAAGCAGCAGGAGTGTTTTTAAAATAATCTATCTGTTTTTAAAGTAGGAGATTGTTAATTAAGTGAACTTTGTTGCCAAATATTGATAATATTCAACGTGCAAAGCCAGGGCTTGTAGAACAACTTGGTGTGAGCTTGGCTCCTGTAGGCCTTCCACCAAGCTGGACAGAACTCAGCAGAGCCTGCTGGGCTCGGAGCCTGGCTCTGGTTGGGTTGTTAAAGGTAAATCCTTAAATCTGTTGAGTCCAATGTGCTTCTGCTGAGACTGCTGATGCTGGAGGGTGAGGAGCACCAACTGACACCATGACCAAAATGAGCTGATTTCACCCCAGTGCTTCTCTGGGTTATTAATGGAAATACTGACATTTCCCTCCAGGAGTTCCCGTGCCGTTATAGCACGACAGTTGTGGCTTTTTTGGAATGGCAAACATTGAGGTCAGCAGCTGTGCTGCAACATGGGGCTGTGCTTTCTGAAGCTGACACGCCAAATCTGGCCTAACAGCTGAACTTCAAAAGAAAATGCTGTCCAAGTTTTAGGACCTCAAGCTCCAAAAATCAAATCATCCATGTGTGGGAATCACCCTGCACCAGACTGTGAGATTATCTTGGCTCTTTCAGCTAGATTAGAGAGCCAGAGTTAACAGAGCTCCCCAGCAGCCAACAGCTGAAGTAATGATCACAATTTACAATCAGGATGCTTAGGGCTTCAGGGAAAAGCAGGACAGGAGAGGGGGAATGTGTCCAAGGGCAGGAGCTGGCAGTTGTCTACGAAGCTTTAACTTCATATAGCTTATGTAATTAATCCCTGTGACTCCTTGGACCTTCTGCCCTACATAGCAGGTGGGTTTAATGCACTGAAGAGCCCAGGAGCAAAGTGAGGAGAGCTGCTGGTACTAACAGTGTAAAACAGCTCCCAGCAGAGCAAGGAGCTGCAGAGAAAATCATCTCCCCAACATGATGCAGTTGTATAGCCTCAAACAGTACTTCTTGACTACGCTGCACAGTCATTGAATTAAAGCCCTTAAGCAAACCAGGCAGAAAAGTATAAATTAGCTGAGCAGGCACATATATCTGAAAAATCAGTTTAAGTCCTGGAAGGCTCTTGCCAGCAGGACCACACTTTTCAGATCCAACAGAAATGTTCAACACAAATGTATTTTTGAGTACTAGCATTAAATAAGAGTCCTCTGAACCAGTGACCTGCAGTCTGCTAAATTATCTTCTGTCTCAATAAGGCACAGCAGAAGTGTTCATAACTGGGCAGTGTAAATGGACACGAGTTGATTACTGTCTCTGTCCATTTGGAAACGAAATTCTGCAAGTCTTCACAGAGGAAGGCAAGATGAAATTACATCTTTGCTAATGCTTTGCATTAGCTCCTATCTGCACCATTGCTTGAAAGCATTTGTGCCTTTTGGGGAGGATGTAATTCAAGGCGTAAGGGAGATGGATGTTGGAGTTACAAGACCTCTCTTTCCCTATGCATGGTACAGTGACTAGTATTTGCTCCCTCACTTCTTGGCAAATGCTGAACTATAGAAATCACTGCAATCGTTTATTAATGATTGAAAATCAGAGCTGTCCCAAGCAAGAGTTATCAGAACTCAGAGCTCACCTGATCGGATTGAAATCCTAATGTTTGTGTTTTCAGAGTTCCAGTAAGCTTCTCTTTCAACTGGGAGTGTTCCCACACATAACACACACTGATTGTAGGGGATAGATTGGGGGGCAAGGATTCCCAGGAGTAGCACAGGGGAAATGCTCCAAACCCACCAGAGTGGTCTCTGTGCACTGGGCTCCCACCAGCCTTGGTGAGGGCACAAACGTGGCACATCCTGTCCAAACACATGCCCAGTCAGGGCCTGACCTTTCTTGTTCATTTTGCACCTTTCAGGGTGAATTCCATCTCAGCTTTCCATGTTTATTAGTATGCAGGGAGAAAAGCTGACCCTCCAGAGAGAAGGCATCTGAGGGTCATGGTGCAAAAAAATGTTATATTATGAAAGAAAACAGAGTAATGGAAGAATGTGTATACTGAGGTGGCAGTTTCCATTCCTACATATCATATGAGAACTTCTGGCTGCAATATGAAGGGTTTCCTCTGCAAGCCCTTGTGCACAAGAACCATTTTTGCTCATCTTCCTTACTCCTTGCAAAGGTCCTAATCTTTCAGTGTATGACACTCTCTTCCACGTGGCAGCTCTGTGACAGGTTGCTGAGGGTTACAGTAATGGATATCAAAGCCAAGCAATCAGCAGAGATGACACCTTCCAGTTCTGTGGGCAGAAAGTCCTCACCCACGCTTAATGGCAAAAGGAGAAAAGCAAATTAAAAAAAAAGTTTCAGAAGTTTCTAACAGTGAGACTTTGGGATTCCAGAGGTAAAAGAAAAATTGAGTAAAGATGGAAAGCGAAAATACAATGAACTTCAGCAATCCACCAGGAATTCCATGATATAAGACAAGTACCAACTTGTATTTTTCTGTTTTGAATATTTTGATTTTCCACTTGCATTTCACACCCAATCCATATTAATTGCTAATATTTCCTGACCCAGATCCTTCAGAAAGTGGCTTTAAAACGTATCATAAACCCCCTGCAATTTCTGCTTGTAGTGATCTGTTGGGCTAGGTGATTGTTCTCTGTGAATTTAAGTGAACAGCTTTTTTTTTTTTTTTAACTGATTCAACCTTTCTTTTGGATCTCAGGATGGCTTAAATTTGGAGCTCCTTTAGCAAAGAAAGCCATTCCCTATTATCCTGTCCCTCCATCCCTTGTCCCCAGTCCCTCTCCAGCTCTCCTGGAGCCCCTTTAGGCCCTGGAAGGGGCTCTGAGCTCTCCCTGAAGCCTTCTCTTCTCCAGGTGAACATCCCAGCTCTGCCAGCCTGGCTCCAGAGAGGAGGAGCTCAGCCCTTGGAGCATCTTCCTGAAGATTAATGATCATAAAAATGTAGCATTCACACATCACTTCTCTTCTAATTAATTTGAAACACACCTGCAATTACTAAAGACATTCTGAAATAATACCTGATGCTGAAAGGATACCTGAGAACCTGTGCTCAAGGGAATTTTGGCTTTTCTTTGGAATTTGGCAAAATATCTATGCTTGGCATAAAATAAGTAAAAAGAAATCTAGTCCATCCTTTGGGAATAGCCCTTTTTCTTTCTTGTTTATACATAAACAGGCACAAGACTCTGAACAATGGCTGAGCGTGATACATTTTGTTTCAAGAGATCTCGAATGCCTACAGCTATACTTGACTCCAGCACAAATTCTGTGTGTTCACTCCTAAAAATTAGACTCTTTGTTTTCTTTCCTCGAGCAATGGTAATCTGGGTCTCAAAGGTAAAACCACACTGTACCCTAAGCTGGGAGTGTAACAATATGCTTGGGGGTTTTGTAAAGAAATTTGCAAGTCAAAAAAAAAAAAGAAAAAAGGAAGATCTGATTTTTTTTTAAATCTGGTTTTGATTTAACACCACCTTCAAGATTTTAAAATCTTACACTTTGTTTCTTCTCCAATCAGTATTCCTGCAGGGACTTCTCTCAGTCCTTTCTATCCTAATAGAAATGGAGTAAAAATGTGTTTTAATTGTGAATAAGAAAGCATTTCAGCTGCCTCATGTAGGAAATGGGAAATAGACAGGGTTTTTTTCTTTTTCAGGTTCTTGTTAATATTTAGGAATGAAAGAATAGATCCCACAGATCTCACATAAATAAATTTTTTGATTTTGCATCTGTTCCACACACATTTTTCTGAAGTCTCTCAACTTCCCTGTGAAGCAACTTGCATTTGTTTAAGTATCTCTACTGGGTCCCTCAGTTTAGGAAGGATGTTGAGATGCTTTAACGCGTCCAGAGGAGGCAACAAAGCTGGAGAAGGACTTGGAAAACAAACCATATGGAGAACTGCTGAGGGAACTGGGGTTTGTTTATCCTGGAGAAAAGGACCCTCAGGGGTGACCTTATCACTCTCTACAACCTTCTGAAGGGTGGTTAATAGACAGCTGGGTGTTGGTCTCTTTCTCCAGGCACCACTGACAGAAGGAGAGAACACAGCCTCAACCTGCACCAAGGGAAATACAGGTTGGATATCAGGAACAAGATTTTCATGGAAAGAGTGATAAAGTACTGGAATAGTCTGCCCGGGGAGGTGGTGGAGTCACCATCCCTGGATGTGTTTAAAACAAGCCTGGATGTGGCACTGGTGCCATGGTTTAGTTGAGGTGTTGGGGCTGGGTTGGGCTCGATGATCTTGGAGGTCTCTTCCAACCTGGTGATCCTGTGAATTCTGTGATTCTGTGGTTCTTATTTAGAGGGGAAGAAGTTACTTTCCCCAGAGATGTGATGGATGCATTCACAATTATATTTTTGCAGTGAAAATCTCTCCTCAGTGCATATGTAGGGGAAGCACATCTATTCACAAGGAAACATTGATTGGAAAGCAACATCCACCCTCTGAGTATCATTACCTCTGAAATTCCCGCCAGAAATCCTGTACTGGAAACTGTTGGATGGCAGCAGTGCCTCTCTGGCATGATCGTTTGTTGCAATAGGACAGGAAATAAAGATGCTTGACTCCAGTCAGGAGGCAGTAGAAATCAGAAGGTTTATTTACAATTCATTCAGCCCTTTTATAACGGGCTGGGCTAAGAAGACACGTTACTGTTCCATAGGGCTGACACCTCTCCCATTGGCCAAGGAACAGAAACAGCAAACAGCACCTGTTGTTATGGGAAAGGAACCTGTTTACACAAGGTTGTTCTGAAAACTTTTGAAAAGTTTCCCTTGGGAAGAGCTCAGCAATTCTCAGGCTCAGAAAATATCGGGTCCACAATCCTTCTCTGGCAGTCATGTTTGTATCACATTTTAAACAGGGCAGGGTGAGAGGGTCAAATCAATGAGTGTTTCATCTGTGTCCTGGTTCATCTGTAAGGCTGATCTGTGTGTTCCAGCTCCTTATCTCCTCCAAGAATTCCTGTCTTTAGTATCGACTGGGGGTTTGGTGTCTGTGTGTGCATAGAGTACAGATCCCTCTCGTTAACTCATAATTGTATACTTTGGGCACTTATGTTTGTTCTAAACCTAAGGAAATGTTGTAGGAGAGAAGCTGGTGTTTCTTTCAGTCATTCAAGCTGTATAAACTGGACAATGGCCTGATTGGAAGAAAACAGACTGGAAGTTTGCTAACAACACAAATCTGGGAAAGAACTAAATGACTCACTGGTCATGTGTGATGTCTTATCGATGAAGCACAGTTATTCTTAAAATAGTAGAAATCAATAATTTTATGAAACCCATCACATCAAGTGCAAATAGTAATTACTCTTTCTAAAATAGAGTAATTTGTGGCATTTGGTTGAACTTTGATGGTATTCTCAATATATGATTTGGTCTCTACTAGTCTTTCCCATGGTAAATGTAATCCTTTTTAATAGTAACCTGTAAACTAAATGAATTGAACATTTCAGTGGAGATCTGGTAGAATGAATGCAAATTCAGAATATTCTGAATGGTTTGTTAATTGCTTGATAGTTATATTAAACTGAGTGAAAAAGTGGATGGTGTTCAAAAGAATAAGCTGAAAGAACTCTTCCAGCTCCAAGATAGCAAGTCAATTTAGGGTTTACAGGCTTTCTCATTTAAATAATTATCTGTGCTAAATTTTACTGTCTGACATTTTATAAAATCAAAGTAATGATCTTAATATAGAGAACATATTTGAAAACATCTTTGTTGGAGCTGGCTGGAAATTTCAACAACTGTTTCTGATCACAAATAGAAATTTCATTAAATACAGAATGTTTTCAGAAGCTCTGAGTCGATTTTTTAGCAGAGTAAAGTTAAAATAATACCTTCAGAATTTCTTTCTTGTTATGGTTATTAAGATAAACCAAGAAACTGTTCAGATGACTTCTTAATTCCAGTTCAGGCTTTTCATACAGATTTGAACTTTGAAATGACTGGATTACCTGTTGAACACAGGTTTGATTTTATGACAAAGTGTAATTGAACTAATCAAAATAGTTCAATATTTCATTTCGCTTTTTGGTGAAATAAATGGTCTATTTGATTCAAATTGAAGACTTCGAATTTTGCTTCTGGTCTCAGTGATCCTTTTTTCCTAATGTTCCTCCTCACAGTAGAACAGTCCAGATTTCATGTTCAAGCCCAGTCAGCTTTGCAAAGTTTGGGTTCGGACTGTGTTTGAGAACTGTTTAAATATTTCTTTGTTCTTGTTGACAGCTGGATGATCCAAAACCTGTGTGAAAGATTTTGCACTCCCCTGCCCTGAATGGATCCAGACAAGGCAGACACGAGGTGATTTCGCTGTCCTTAATTTGCAAGAAATGCAAGTTGCCCTTGATAGTAGTGAGCAGTTCATCAGTGTTCCAGCATCATTAAAATTTTTTATTTTTGCTTTTATGGTAGTGTCTGCATTCCAGCATGTAATGGGTGAGAAAAGGTGATGCAGGAGCCATCCTATTTCTTTCTCCCTGTGTCTCCCCTGTGGATTTGCAGTCTCCAGGATGGGACTGGGAGCTCTTAAATTTTGCACCTCAGCAGTGAGAGCTGAGATGCTTCATGACAGCTTCAGTCTTGCACAAATAAAACAGGTAATAGAAGCTGACAAACTTTCTCGTACAAACTGAATTTCCTAATAGCTTTTAGTTTCTTTAATTGCTCGTCATGGTTACAAGGAGAGCTTTAGTATAAATATTAATGTTATAAATGAAACATGAGGCTCTTATTTCAGTAGTGTCTTCAAACTCACTTAGAGTTTCCTTCTAGTAGAATGATTGATGGAGTGTCTTGTTGACAACTGGACTGACAGCAGGAATTGTAGTTCAGTAGGAATAGCATAGATTTTAGAAGCGTTTAGCTCTTGTTATGTTGCTGGAAACAGTTGAGCACATTTTAAATGTCTTTAAAATCCTCTCGAGTAACAGCTGACACGCAGTGTCACTTGTAGACATTAGGGCAGCTCCCTATATTGAAATTTTTTCCTTTAGTATCCCTGATCCTGCTTCAGAATCCATTGTCCTTTCCATAAAAATGTGCTATTTATTGCAAAGATTTTGCTGGATGATTGAAACAGTTTCCTGGTAAGAAACCTGTAGCCACCTCTAAGTCTTACACAAGAGCAAGAAAAAAATTATTATGCTTAAAAATTTAGAAAACAAAGTCACCTGCCCTATAAGTACCTCTTACAGCCTCTGTGCTGGAGCAGGAATAGTCTGGGATTGAAGTAAACAAGTAGCATCAATAGTTTGAAAAGAAGACAAAGGATTGGAGCTGCAATTCCCAAAGTTCTCTACTGGGAAAACTTAGGGGGATGTTCCTGGAGTCTGTGTGGCTCTAGAGAAGAGGTTTCTCAATCATCAGTGTTAAAAGCCCTGGCCAGGGGTTACAGTCTTTAAATGTGCCACCATAAAACTGGAGACAATTTCTCTCCTGAATCTTATTTAGTAGGATGTGGCCATATCCAATGGATGGAGATCATAGGAGATCCTGTGATGGATCATCATCTTACAGGATTGGGTGGAGAGATTCTGTATGAGCAGCCAGCTCCTACATCCCCTCCCCGACTGATAAGATCTTTTTAGATGATATTTGCTTTTCTATGGAGAATATTTTCTTGGGCAGAATTTTTTATTCCAACAGCACCTTGCTCTCAAAATCTGAATCTTACATGATCCATTCATTCATATTTGGCCAAGGATTATAAAATCTGTATGCACACGTTTTTCCACTGGAAATAAGAATTGTGACAATAGGATAATTATATTTTTAAACATTCCTGCATATGTATTAAGCCATCCATAAGTTTACTTCAGGTTTAAATACTGATGTGCATATTTTCATCTATATGTGAATGTCCCTGAACACTTGTTGGTTTGGGTTTTCTAACAGATTTCTCTTCCATGCTAATGCAAAGCTTTGAAAAATCAGTATTGCAAGAATTATCATCCCTGGCTT
Source organism: Cyanoderma ruficeps (assembly GCA_008694505.1). Classification (NCBI taxonomy): domain Eukaryota; kingdom Metazoa; phylum Chordata; class Aves; order Passeriformes; family Timaliidae; genus Cyanoderma; species Cyanoderma ruficeps. The sequence continues at coordinate 1,136,150 of VZDJ01000223.1, forward strand.
TAATGTACTGAGGAAGCAAATGCAGTATCCTTAATCAGTCATAGCAGCCAGCCTTAAATAGGGTGAGAGATATTCTACTTCACATTCCCTATTTTTAAAGTGAAAATTAAACTAAGGAGCAGCCAGTCAATAGGCTACATAAACTTCATAGGCAAAATCATGGGGGTTTTAACTGGTCAAATGATTTAATACACCATATGTAGTCTAATTCAACAGTGAGAGTATGGAACCATGTCTGATACTTTTTACCAAACATAATGGATCTCCTTTCATGTTTTCATTATCACATCCTGTAGCATTAATATAGAAATTATTTTATGTATAAGTCTAAAGCCCCAACAAGAATCCTTCCAGACGAAAATCAGAAGTGTAAAAATGACACTTGGTGCTGTTTTCCTTTTGAAAAGGTATCTGCACCTCTCCCTTCATTCCGCATTTTCCTTACAACTTCCAGGCTTTCATTTAAAAATAACTTTCTCCTCCTTTCCTGCCAGGAAGTTATCAGCTAGACTTGTGTAAATCTGTGCTGACACATGTTAATTCAACCTTGCTGAGAACTTTCTACTTTTAAATTGCAGTGGCAGCAAGTCCATAAACTCTAGGATTTACTGAGGGTCTCTTCAGTATTAAGGTGCATTAGCAACCCTGATCCTGCAAATGGCCACAGTCAGGCTGGAGCTCTGGAGCAGCGACCGGGTTCTTGTGAGGACAGAGCCTGAGCATCACCCCTCCTAAAATATCACCACAATTATTCAAAGAGAGTAAAGATCTGCTGCTCATTGGAGCTTAATTCAGCTGTCAGGTCAGATATGAGCCACGCTGAAAGGTTTGGGGTCAGTTTTGGAAGTGTGGGATAAGTTATTTAGCACCTTGTGCCAGCATTGGTGCTCTGGTCCTGTAAGAAGGGATTCTGCTCATGTCTAAGGTCAAAAAAAGCCCTTGTGAAGAGTGGAAATGTCCATGATGAGCATAAAAATGAGTGTGGATCATCATGCTGATGAACAAATCTCGCAAGCTGACCTCTTGCCTGCCCAGGGGTGCAAAGAAAACAGATTTTAATAGCTGGTTAATGAAGCTTTGAACCTAAGCACAACAAAGCTGGTGTTTATTTGCTGCGTCTCCTGGGCTGGGGGAGGTTGTACACAGAGAATTAAAAGTAGCTCCTTCTCTCTCAGACTGAAAAAATACGTACAGATGCCTTGAGTGATGTGGACAAAGAAAGGAATGAATAGGACAGCCCTGCTCAGCCTGACACAGTCACTTGTTCTGGAGGAGATTTTTGTCTCTGGCTGCTGTACAGAGCCAGGTTTGGAAAATCCTGTGTCCAGGAAGATGTACAAGAGGTGGGCATTTGCATATGTCTGTTTACAAGGAAGGGTTATGCACTGTGCTTTTAAAGAAAAAAAAAGTTTTTATTTCTTGTACATTGTGTACAAATATAATCTTCCTCACACATTATTTCCTTGTATAACTACTTCCTTTATCAAGCAAAAATATAATAGAATTCTTTTCCTCCTTCATCCCTTGGCCACAGAAGGGTTTTTTATATCCTTTAAGAGCCTGTCACAGATTTTCACCAATGATGCTGAAACAAAGGGTAAATGTTTAGAGCAAGTAACACCTGAATTTGTCCTTCAGCCTTTCTGGGGAAAAAAATAAGTGTTCACCTTATGCCCTCATTTGCTATCCTCAGAGGAAAAAAGAGTATTTTTTCCTCAGTGGTAATAGTCCAGCCAGGGGAATGTCATTTAGCACCAAAGGATATCAACATCACAGAGCATTTGCTAATTTTATCAAGATTAATATAATCCTTGGCACTTGGTCCTAAATCATTGGTGACAGCTCATGGCAAAATGGGAAATATCACAGGGACCAATGACACTTGCTCCAGCTTTCCCTTCAGCAACAGCACTTCTGATATATTTATCTTAATTAGCAGTAGCAGGAGGAAAAGGAAGAAATAGAGACAGAGAGAAACTCAATTGAGTTTGAGCAAGATCATAATTAAGAAAGCAGTGGCTGTACAATTCCAAATGTAGATTTCTGACAACGAGAAAGAAAGGCAGTTCACTTACATGAAAGGCAGAAATTTAATGAAGTTTAATGAAATATTTGTTCATCATTTTTCCTTTTCTAAGCATCAATTATAAATGCCATCCCTGTGTAACTCATTCAGAAAAGCTCCAGTTCCTTTATAGGAAAATCTTCCTATTGATGGAAAAAGATAACAAAAGTAAGTAGCAGCATTGCTGAGAGATGGAAGATGAATCATTCAAGTTGCTTGAGCTGGAAATGCCTCTAAAAATTAAAATCAGATGAATGGAATTAAATATAAAATCTATAATCTATATTAAATAGAAAGTTTTTCTAGTTTGTTTGAACATTACCCTGTTTTCTGGGTGGTTGCATTGTTTTTACCTTCAGTAAATACCAGCAATGTGCTGAATAACTCAGCAATACCAGTATGGGTACCCCTAGTTTTAGGTTTCTGGAAATAAAAGACTCAAATATTAATTTGTATTACTGATCTGCCCTTTATAATCTAACAATTTATCACTAATGTTTATAAGCAGTTATAAAATTTTAAAACATCTGAATTTTTAAGTTATTTAAATTAAAACTAGGAAATCTGCTGCTTCTGAGTATTTTATTTTTCTGTTCAACATTTCTACATGTATTTTGCTCATAAATTAGTGTTCTCTAATGGTTGGTGTTGTTTTGTGGGTTTTTCTAAATCCTGTTAAAATAATTTAACAGCACAGAAATGTTTGGAAATGGTGAAAAAAGTACTGGAGAGATTTGGGCTGAATGACCATTTATATAGGAGGAAATTCTGTCCCAGATTACTGGAAAAAAGTGGGGTTTGGGCCTTTATAGTGACAACAACAGAAAAACTCTAGTAGTTCAAGACACAGGATAAAATTATTGGGAAAAAGCAACTGCCAAAGGATTCCACAATAACAATGGCCTTAAGATATCTTCTTTCATCCATATATTTTAATCCCTTAGTCTGACAAACACCAACACCAAGTTATTACAGCTCCTTTTTAGGGGCCTTTTTAGACCAAGGGAACTTTATGCAGAAAAAGTACATTTGTGGAGGGGCAGCTCCCCTGTATCATGTGAGAATTATGTGGCCAAAATATGAAAAGCTCTGCACTCTGTAGGAGAAGTGGGGTCAGCTGAAGGCCAGCTGAGTGTGCAGCAGTGCTGCTCACTCCAATTTCTCTGCTCCCTGCCTAACTGGATTGCTGCTGGGACGGCAGCAATATTAAACTCATCCTTTTTCCTGCTGTCAGCTGCATCAGGTGCAGCTCCCCCTTATTGACAAGTATCTAATCAGCTCAGATCTGCTCACTGCTATCTTTTTGGAGGTACTGTGCTTCTACTGAAGGACATTTGGTCCAGCAGATAGATTTCCCCTTCTGTCACGTTCTTCGGAAACAAAGTGCCCTGTCCAGCTCTACTTTGGAAGGCAGATATTCATTATTGCAATTTACCTGACAGAAGAGCACCTGCTGGCTGCTGAAGCTGTCTCAAATTTAAATATGTAGCAATAATCTTTGTGAAAACCAAACTTTCCCTGGGGAAAAAAACAAAAAAAAAAACAACCCAAAAAACCACAACTAAAAACCAAACCAGAGTGTATTTGAGACTTAAATGTTTAACAGTATAAGAACTATTACTGATTATTAAAAAAAACCCAATAAAATCATCCACAAAAAAGGGAGAAAACCCCCCAAAGCTTACAGAAATATTTGGTTGCTCCGTGCTGACAGCTGGTTTTCACAATATTCAGTTTATGTGAGCAAAGGAGAAACTCCAGGCTCAAACTATCCCACAATGCTTCTTGAATTAAGCAGAATATTTTAGGTACTAGATTCAAGATCTCAGCTCTTTGTAACACCCTGACTGGAGGGTTCACTAGGTGGATGTGATCAGACAAGCTTTCTGAACAAGCAACTCAACCTCCCTTCAAGTGCTATCAAACTGAATTTGGCTACCTTGCTAAAAACGTGTCTATGTGTAATCCAGACAGGCTGTATTGTGACTTATTCCTAATCCCTCTGGAGGAAATTCCCCAGCCATGGAAAGCCCTGGGTGACCCTGGTGTTCCTGCAGTGCCCGAGGTGTTGGCATTGAAACACATAATCACAGAATGATTATATGCAGGTGATTTTATTGAAGAGCTCTAGGAATCAGGGGTACAGGGCACAGACCCAAATCTGACTCCAACATGGATTTGAGATGGACACGTTTATATAACTATATATATTAATTATTAAATTCATATTGTTCTATGGTATATATTGATCTTATCCAAGCACAAAGTCTTGTAGTTTTCACCAGGCCCCTCAAATATAGTTTCTCATAATTCTTGTTAATCATATTCAATTACCAAACAATTATTACAATTAACAATTGTATCATTTATCATATGATGACTATGCAGGTGCAGTTTCACATGATCTAGTAAAGACAAAGCCCAACCTTCGTTCGCAGGGCCTACCCAGCCCTGATTCCCTTTCCCAGGCCTACCCAGGCCCAACCTTTCTTTCCACCTCCCTCTGAATCAATACAATTCCTGTGATTTTAGAAACATTTTAGCCCTGTGCTATCAGAGACACCTCAGTTGGTCTGGACAGCCCTCACCTGTTGTACTTGAGGGTGCATGTGGGGTTAGATGTCACCAACATGAGTTCAAAATCTGTGTTTCGGCCATTTCTGCAGCTCTGGTTCTTTTCAGCTAAATTGTTCCATGAACTGATGACTTAAATTTCGCTATTCCAATCCAGCAAAATACACGTTCTAGTGATGAGAAGACCTTGAGCCCAGTGGTGTCTTTGTTAAGGCTGAGGGAGTTTTGATGCCTTGACTAAAGTCTGTAGGTGGCAGCGTGAGGAAAGGAAATGTGGGACCCTGCTGCTTTTCTTGGGTGCATTTTCCACAATTATTGGCAAATCCTGGATGTGTCCCTGGGCAGGGCTGTCTCCAGCTGCAGGTGGGATGATTTTGGTCCATCCCTGGTGTGTTGGACCCACTATGAGTCGTTCTGCAGCTGCCCATCCATAAAGCAGAGGTGTCTGTGCCCTGCCCCTTTGGAATTCATTAGAGTGAGATACTTTGATAATTACCCCACCCCAGGCTGTAACTGTGCTTAGAAATACTGAACACATGTACAACTAAAGAGTAGATATTTTTGTGTATCCTTCCTGAAATATTTTTAATTTTCCAATCTGGCACTTTTTTTGGCATTTCTTCTGAGAGTCATTTTTCCTTTCTCATTAGACTCCAGATAAATGTTCTCCTTCCACCCTTCCACTGAGCCAAGTTTGTTACATTTCAGTTTGAAATTAACGCACAAAAGAAGTTCTGCCATCTAGCAATTAGTCCAATGAAAAAATTGAAACCTTCAAGACTTGTGACAGGACCTAAATTTTCAGGGGCTTTATCTCAGTCTTAGATAAGCTCACATAACCTAATAGCTATGATTAAAATCTATTTTTTACTAGAATGTGCTCCCGTTAATCACCGTCATTTCCTTTCTGTCCTGCTTCTCACTCCAGGCTCTTTTTTCTCTCTTTGTGTGAGATCTGAACACCTGTTCAGTCCTTCAGTAAAATTATTTTTTTCCTATAAAATGGTAATAATGTCTTTATGTGAGTTCTACAAATATCTAGAAGAAAACAACGGTGTGTATGTGTGTGTGTGTGTGTTTGTTCATTGATAAAATATTTGCTCTCTGTTTTGAACATTTTTTATTTTGGTTTGCTGTATTTGGTGCAATCACTGATGCAGCTTAATTTGCCTGCAAGAGGATACTTCCACAAATACAAACTAATCCTGAAATAGCTACAGGACTTGATGAGTGAAAACTAACTGACTTGAGACAAAAATATTTAGAAAGAACCTTTAAAATGGGAAATTTGCTGACTAAATGCAAATTATTTGAAAAAAAATCTGTGTGATTTTTGAAAGCAGCAGAAAAGCAGGAAATCTGCTCTTATGTATTAAAAACTGTACATTCTGGAGGTCACAAGTAATGGTTTTTCAAGTCAGGGAAGGAACGGTCAAAGATGTGCTCTCCAAAAAGAGAAGTGCTGGGAAGTTGCTGCAGTAAAGTTGATTTAAAGGCTTACATCAGATTTTGGTGCAGCTGATATGATCATCCTGAATCATTCCTTATTATGATGTGTTTTATTTTATATAGCTGAACCCCCCCATATGTCAGGCATAGCTCAGCCCTTTACTTTAGTGTGTTTAAATTGTCAAAACTTGCTGCCCTCTGTGTTCTCAGCACAGTCTGGGTCTGGCTCATCAACATTTACCTTTTCAAACACCAAACCTGACACAATGGGTAACGATTTGAACCATTCCCCTCTGTTATTCCATTAACATATCAATTTACTTTATATTATTTCATTCTCTAACAGTTTTCTTATTTCTGAAACTACTGTGGTTTAGTTTAAATATCTTTATTCTGATTTTGTTTTAATGAGTAGTGTGATACTTGATTTTAATTTCTTGGGGAAACTTCAGTATTTCTAGCTATAAGATCATTACAATGTTTCAAGAATAACAAAAAAATTGATGCCATATTTCAATATTATTTACTGGGACATCTAATGAGAAATTTGAGTGCTTTTACTCTCACTGAGACCCTGATTTAGGAAAACACTGGAAGAAGTGTGGGATTATATGAGTGTAGGATTATATTATAGCTCTTCACAGTTATGGGTCCACTAATCCTGACAACACTTAACATATCTGTGTTCCTGTTTTCCTTCAAGACAAGCACTTTGAGGATTTCTTCTGTGGAGCATTTCTGGCACTGAACTGGAGTTGCTGTGGAAGAGGAGCTGCTTTATGCCACGATAACATTTTGAATTAGGGACTTGGTATGGAAGCTGTTGAACTCTGTCAAATAGGAGATCACAGAATCATAGGATGGTTTGGAGGGGCCTTAAAGTTCATCCAGTTCCACCCCCTGCCATGGCCAGGGACACCTTCCACTGTCCCAGGTTGCTCCAACCTGGCCTTGGATACTCCAGGGATGAGGAGTCCACAACCTCCCTCTGTGGCTAACCTGCTCCAGGGCCCCACCATCCTTACAGTAAAGAATTTCTTGTTGTGCATAATCTAAATGTAATCTCTTGCACTTTAAAGCCATTTCCCTTTGTCCTATCACTGCTCGCCCATGCAAAGATTCCTTACAAAAACAGATATGGACAGCAGTGCATCCTGTATATTCACAAATACTGACAAGTTATTTTTAATGCTGTTTGTGATCTGCTGGTGGTTCCACATTTCAGGTTCCTCTGTGCCATACAGGGTGTGGGAACTTTGTGTGCACCTGAGTACAGAGACATTGCTCCTGTTTACAGCCTGGTGGCTCTGACTTGTGTAATTCTGTCTGCACTGCTTGGTTATTCTGTAGTTTCCCAGCCAAAAGAAAAAAAAAAAATACAACCTGATTTGAAGAAGAGAAGGAGGGGGGGAATTAGTCTGGATTTCATAAAGTAAATGTGGGCTGTGTGCCAGCCCTTGGTGCTGTTGCTTCTGGAGAGCCAAGGTACCTTGAGTCCTGTGCTGGTCCTTTGCACAGGGATGAATTTTTCCTCTGGCATGGAAAGGGGCTACAATAGCAGCTACAAATGTATTTTTTTATTCATCTTCTGGTATCTTCATGCCTTGCAGGTACTCTGTGGTGAGCCTCCCATGCTGTCTGCTCCGAGAATTGGAAGGTTTTGTGAATATTTTAGGTTAATTCTGAAATCTCAGATGTCACCTCCTCAGCCCGTTTCCATAATTATTTATATGGAACCAAATTTGGCAGCCGTTATGGAAATGGGGGGAAAAAAAGTCAGGAGTTAATAAAATAGAGTAAAATTAAATTAAATTTAAAATGTCACACACTCTTTCCCCACCACCCCCCTGCCACACCCCTGCCTTCCAAAAATGTGGGCCTGATCCCTTACCTATAGAAACCCATACAAAAATCTTAGTTCTGTGTGTTTTTAGGCTCATTCCAGAAGTCATGATTTCAGCTTGTTTGTGATCAGTGTGTGTTTTCCTGTGTACTCATTAGCTCTGGTCTTCACAGCATTCTTAACTTATTTATCTGTAGCTCTGATCTGATACTGACCCTCTCACAGTCAGGTTATTGGATTTGTGTGAGGTGTTTTATTTGTAAGACATGCTTTCCTGGGCTTTAATATTTAAATAGTGATTCTCAGCTCTGTGAAATGCCTGCTCCTACACTCCTTGCTCCCTCCTAGCTAATTTATCCTTTTATGGGGCTGCACTTCTGGATCTCTTGTGGTTTGGGGCAAATTTCCCGTGAGCTCTGTGACTAATCCCAGTCTTCCCTGGGTGTTTATTGCTTTGGTGTCTGGTGCCTGCTGAAAAGCAGATTTTCAAAGTGAACTTAGTGGGCAATATCTGCCTCAGCCTCCTTTCCCTTCTTTCATATCAGGATGTTTTGGGGTTTGTTTTCATTCAACCATCACCCAGTCCTATGACTTGGAGAACCAAACTAGGTGGGTTTTTTTGTTGATGGGCTGAATAGTAGATAGTAAATGTCTTAATTTTGGCCTCTCTATAAAATCATTAGAACTACAGAAATTAATTCTCATTTATGCAAAGTTGCCTTAATCACATTGGATTTCTTCCTGAGAAGATGACTGAGCTGATATCATTCTATTATTGTCGCTGCTCTGTGAGGGCAAATGTTTGTATTGCCTTATCTCACCTAAACTTATGAGTTTATAGTATTGTTTTATTACATATCTCACAAATATACTTCTGGTTTCCTCCAGCTCTGGTTTCTTTCATATGAGGCACTTCTCTTCAGGGAGTGAAAAAAATACTTCTAAGGCTGTAATGTTCATCCTTCTTTGACACGCTTGGTTATGATATATTAATTATTTTTAAATAACATTCATTAGAGCTGTGCTCATTCCTTCAAGATTTTAGAATCAATGTCAGAGAAAATTAAAACCCTTGTTTCAAATTCTCTTTCTGATTATCTCCCCTCTAATTGACTTTTGCTCCTTTCCAGTCACGTTTTAATTTCCTCATGTGGATATATAAGGCTGTCTGTTTCTATTTTTCTTTCCTTTTGCCTGGCTTTGCATTTCTGGCCTCATATTGTCTCACTCTGATTAATTTCCATCACATACTAAGGGCTATGCATAATGAAGACCCTAAGGACTACATATGGAAAAGTCCCAGTCAAGGTAGGCTTTGCTTTTTTGGGAAATTCTCAGTATTTCCCCAAACACCAACTGGGACAGAGACAGCTCAAGGTTATTTTCCATTTTTCATATTTCACAGGCACCGTGTACATTGCTGGAGTCTGGGGACAGACTGCCTCTCCTTTTTGAGCAGTCTTTATGACAGACCATTTTTAATTTGATGTCATTTTTGAATTACATATGTATAATTCTAGATGTTTTTACCAGTTTATAATACCCAGAGAAGTTCAGCTCCCTGGTGAGGAGGAGCACTCGTATGAAAGTGTTTAGTTAACTGTGAGAATACCAAGACATGGTTTAGTTATATTAAAACTTTATCAGGTCTGCACTGACAAGAATTCGATCACGCAGTGCCACTTACCAGCCTGTCTCCCAAAATGCTATTCTGTTTTTTTTGGCTGTGTTAGTAGCCTAATAGACATCCTGAATTACTGCAGGTTTCAATGCCCTAACCAAAAAAATCCAAACAAAACCCCACCCCCAGAACTATAACAGCTTCATAGATGCATCTGATAAGCTCAACTATTTTAATTATCTTAGTTATCAGTATGTTTGTGTGATTGTAAGGGAAGGAAAGCACAGTTTGAGGGTGGAGCTGGCAGAGGCCTGATCTGAGCACTTGGATCCCTTTGCCACCTGAGAGCAGGAAACTTCCTTCATTCCTCCTGAGATGCTCCACTGCATCTCCTGTTGCAGTGACTGCTGATCAAATGGAACATTTAAAAAAAAAATCCCTGCCCCACCTGAAAAAGGCAGGAAGATATTTTTAAGAATGCAGAGAATTTATCATTACAGTAAAAGCATAAGGAAAGCAAGAGAAAAGGCTGAGTAGGAGAATGACTTAAGTCCCTCTTGTTGGTAAATATTGGCTTAATAAAGTAAAGTGCAGGGTGCAGCATCTCCCTGGAAGATTTTTTTTTAATACTTTCCTCAACACGAGAAGGAGCTTTTGTGTTCCACAATACATCAAGTATATGTTTGCCAGAAGGCTTTATTAACTTATTAAATCAGCAAGATGAAGTAGCCACTTTGTTCTATTTAATTTAAAACAATAAAACTAAATAATAAAATTGTGGCTTCATAATGTAGTCTTGTGTTAGATAAGAAAGTCTTTTATTCAATATTAGAATTTCTTCCAGTGCTATTTTAGTTTTGTTTCCATCCATATGTTTATGTAGTGACACTATAAAAGGGTCTGTATGTTTGGCAGCCTGTGCCATATAACTAAATGTGAAACACTTTTGCTGGTGCAAGTAATGAGGGCATGAATTTAAATGCACACAGGTTTAGAAGTTGAGATTTATTTTTTTAAAAAAAGAATAAGGACACCAAAAAAACCCAACCAAAACTGTGTGTATCTTCTGTGGAAGTGAGTAGGATAACCCAACTTCCCAGTGATAATTTCTGTATTAGGTTGATGTTGCCCATGTTGAGGAAATGCAAATTTATGGAAAAAAATTCACAAATTTAATGCAATACAGAATGGTCTATTGAGCATGTCCCCATAAAGTGGTGTTGAAAACAGAATTTTAAGAATGGGATGTCAGTAAGAGTGATGGATTTTGAAAGTGAGGATTTAAAAATCTGTCTTCTAACTAAGCAGGGCTACTCATTTTCAGGTTACTTCAGGTGCCCATTTCTCACACCTACCCAAAAATTCTCTTTGTTGACCTCGTGTTAACCCCAGCTCCTGTTGGGGATAACCTGGATCTGGATTCCTCTTGCCAGGCCGAGAAAAGGCTCAGCCCTTCAGGTGCAACTCTGGGCTCAGATTCTTGGATTGTAAATAAGGAGAAATATTGTCAAATGTTTAACTTTAATGTCTGAGTGTGTTTGCAATTCTTAATTCTGAAACAGGTTTAGAATAGCAATTTTTTGAACTGGCAGAGCCTTTTTAAGTCACCATCAGTAACTAAGTCAATTTGACTGTGATTTCAATGTATTCTGTCAATCTGTAAAACAGCTGTTTGATTTTTTTCCTAGGATTTTGTTGTTGTTCTTGTTTGGGTTTTTTGGTTGTTGTTTGGTTTTTGGTCTTTGTTTGTTTTTATTTTTTTTGTAATAAGCATTTTACTGAAAAAATAGAATGGATAGAGACACAGAATAGCCACAGTCCAGATTACGTCTCCATTTCCTATAATCATCTGCAAAAGATTTAAAAATTCTTTGAGAACATAATACCATTTTTTGAGCTTAAAGCAATTATCTGTTCTCAGTAATCAGAGTGGTCTACACCAAAGCCCAAAAGATTCTGGATCAATTTTTAGTGAGAATCTGTTGATTTTTTTTTTGAAGGTACATTTCCAGCTTTTGTATCTGTGCTTAAATTTTACCTAATCCACTTGATTTTCTGCCTGTGCATGTAGAGGAGCCTTAAGTGGGTACAAACATTCCCCAGTTAAAAATCCCTTTAAGAGCATAAAAAACACGGTGCATTGTAGCTTCAGTTTTCCCAGTAAATTTATTTTGATAATTTTTTTGATACTGCCTTTGGCGCAGTAGTTTTTTATAAAGGCTGCAGGAGGCAAAACTCCCTGTGTGCTATAAAACCTGCACACGAGTATTCTGCAGAGTTTATGGAAATGTGAGATCCTGTGAGATCCTATTGCTCTGAAATAGCTGCCTGTTGAAATTCTTGCATTATTTTTCTTTACACGGGAGCATGGAGGGCTCGGAGTCAGGGCTGCTGGCAAAAGCTGTGGGAGAGATTTCTTACCAGTGCATGGCTTATCAAAATTTGAAACACAGAATGCTGAAAAGGTCACCATGGCAAACAGCTGGGGTTGTATTTCATGAATATGTTAAGCATTTCATTTCTAATGTCTCATTCCAAAGACAAAGATTTTAATGAAACTGGAAAATGGCAGGAGGCTGCTTTTTTAATCTGGCTGCTTTTTTGAACTGGCAGTTTCAAAGTCAGGTTCCCATTATTCATTGAGAGCTTTCAGGGCACATAAAGTCTTGTTAGAGCTGGCCACAACTTTGCTGAAGTATCCAGAGATTTGATGAATTTATTGCTATTTTATATGAGTAGAATAATTAACACCTGCTGCTTATAGAAGTTCCCACTTCCTTCTTATCTGTGCTGTTCAAATAGAAATATTACCTCAGGAGCCACAACCCATAGAGGGAGTTCACTGTGGGTCTGGCCTTCGGTGGGATGACCATGGAAGAGCTTGATGGAAAACTGGATGCTCTTTACAGCTTCAGAACTTGGGGGGTTTGTCACATTTTCAGTGGTGTGCAATTCACTTTCTGAGTTTTATGAGTACATTTAGGAATAACATGGGCTCAATGATTGAAATTGAATGCCTTGAAGGGTATATTCTTTTAATTTGTGCTGAGATTTTGCTTAATACAAAAGTTATCTATCAAATTTTTTTTATTAGGCTCTCACTGTGGTCTGTAGCCAGCCCCAGGACAGCAGGACAGTGATGGTCAATGATGGTCAGTGACAGGTCTTCAAAAAATTAATATTAATTATGAAAAATACCAAGGGACACGGGAATACTTCCAGCAGCAGCACGTGAATCGTAGCTCAAAATGTGGAGTGGAGATGGAGCTTTTTCCTCAATCTGCTTTCATGGCTGGATCCTGTGCTGGGAAAAAAACAGATGGACACACCCTGTATAGATGAAGGGTCTGGATGCATGTCCTGCCCTGCCCTCTGCTCCTAGCTGTGCCCAAAATTAGGTTAGAATTGCTTAGGTAGGAACGATGTGGGTAAAGACTGTTGGTGTGGAGCACAGCAGCAGCACTTTGGCTTGTCTTCAGCCCTGTGAATTGGTCCAGTTTAGAGAATGAGATGCCGCACCTAAGTTAAGAAAAAGAGAAAAAAAAGAAGAAAAAGTATATTTTGGTTTGTAGCTTTATTTGTGGCCTTAGGTTATAGACTGGTGAGTGGAAAGAAATGTGGTGAGGATGAATTTCACGTCTCTGCTAGACCATGTAAAAATACAAATCTGCAGTACACAGTTTCATCATAAGATTCAGCTGCCGTGGAAAGGGGATACATTTGCCAGATGTTTAATTGGATAATTTCCAGGTGAATAGGGTTTATTTTGAGTAGTGATTTGACATCTTTTACTGTATGAGCCACCGAGAACCACTCCCCCCTCCTTTAATTATGTAAGAGACTTGATTTTGTGCTGAACAGCTCTGATCAGGAGTTCAGTTGGTGGTGGCTATAGATTATTCATGCATCAGCCTTTCTCTTTTGATGGAGAGCAAATTGTGCCACCATCGTAAATCTTAACAGCAAATATTTCACATTTCCAGTCCTACTGGGACAAATGAAAGAAGCAAATATTTATTTTTCTTGCAAGCCAGAGAGCAGCCATTCTGCTGGGGCACATGAGGCAGTGGCATGTGCTCTGTGCCATTTGTCATGTCCCAGGCTCCAGGGATCCAGGGTCTGCTGGCTGGGTGAGGGCATCCAGCAATGGGTTTGCCTGTTGCAAAAGCTGAGGGATTAATTCCAAGAAAGCTGAGCCATTTCAGCACAGTTGTTGTGGGTAGGTGTGCTGGAACTACAGGCAAACAACAGCTTATGGTTTGGCTTGAGTATCCCAAACCTTTGGGATTTGGGGACCAGGGATTCCTGTTCCAAGTTACCGTCAGGAGAAGCTGCTTTTCCACTGCTTCAGGGAGAGCTCAGAGATATGGCCAGGCTGAAAGTTGGCTTCTCTGAACCCTCCCCCAAGGTGTCCCAACAAGTTCTGTGTACTCAGAATCTTTTTGTCCTTTAAAAATAAATAAACCCCAAAGAGGCCCTGTTGCAGTTCATAACGTGCACAGAAAATTCCCTTTCCATTTTTTTTTGCCTGGCTATGGCTCTTTGGGGGGCTGTAATGGTGTGAGGGCAGCATTGTTTGGTTTTATTTGTCTGTTGTAAACTCTGGCGTAGTTATTTCTGCACTGACATTTGGAGCAGAGAGAAAGCAGGTGTGATAATGTAGGTAGGATTATACTCGAAATAATGAGGACAGGCTGGTGTTCTGGAATTTGTCTCTTTGTGAGATTTGATGGCCAAAACCATCCAAGGAAGCCTGATGAGGCTTTCATTACAGGAGGGTTGATCCCTTGGGAAGTTGGTTAAGGACTAAGAGAATCTCTTCAGAGTGGAGTGGATTTGGACTTTTATTATTAATTCTTCAAAAGGTACTTTGTCACAGCTTTCCTGTACAATTTAAAGGGTTTTTTTTCTAACATTTGTGACTTTCAAGTGTTTCACTGAGGTGTAAAGAGTACTCCTGCTTTCAGGTTTTCCATTTCAAATCATGTTTTCCTTTCTCCCTGTCCTCCTCCCAAATCTTTCTGGTTGCCCCAATCTTCACCAAAAGAACAGTCTTGAAAATGTGGCCAAAGCCCAGCTGTAAATTAAGAATGGGAGCCCTGAAAGGGGAAAGCTACAACAACAAAAGAGAAAAACAAACAAAACTTCCCAGCCCAACCAACCAAACAAAAAACTTCACAACAACCACAAACAACCAAAAATAAAAAGAAAACAAGCAAACAAACTCGACTATCCTACGCCAAGTTTCTGGAGGTGTTTCTGTGACAATTTTTCGAGTTGGGGATTTTTGACATAAATTTACTCAATGTGGCTGAAAATATTATTTTGATAAAATTCTACTTTTGCTTTGTTTTTTAAGATGTTCACTTATTTCAATGCTTTTTCTTCAAGTGAATGGCCTTTTGATGAATTATTGCACATTTTCTCACTAAGCTCACTAAGATGTTTGCTGTGTTGCTCTGCCCTGGGTCTGACCACTTCCCTTGGCATTTCCAGGGAGTAAGTCAATATGATGAGAAATAAGTGTTTGTTTTTCCTGCTCAGCTGCTAAGATTTGTATATTGAGATGCACACTTGGTGTCTTTTCCTCATGCACCAACATTTGTCTGTAGACTGATAAAACTGTGAAGTTTATCCTTCCATTAAACATTTCTACTCTGGTCTAAATAAGTGGATTAATTTTTAAATTAGATATAAAATTTAAGATCCAAACTCATATTTTGTCATTGTCTATCTTATCCACATTACTTATTTTACTATGTTTATTACTGGAATTCAGTAATTCAAAGTGTAAAAGAGATAGATATGAGGAGGAGGGAGAACAGATAAATTTATACTGAAATTATAAACTATTACTTTATAAGTGAATGTTTTTAAGAATTTGGACTGAACAAATATACATAGGAAATAAGAAGAAGTCAGCATGAACAAATATTTTTGATGCTTTTGGTAGAAGAATTTTGTCAAGTTTCTTTACAGTTCCAGGTCACATCTTAAAAAACACCCTTTGAATTTAATACAAACAAGCAACCCATCACTGCAAAAACCAATATGAATCGCATTAAATAGACGTGCTTCTTACGTAGATTTAATAGAATTAACTATGCTTCTTAGAGTCAATGATTCTTTTTCATTATGTCAACACCAAATTCTGCAACTCCCTTTATATTTTAATATTTTTTTTTTGCAAGTAAGTGAAGAACTGCACTGTGAAATATTAGAACAGATGCACTGTTGCCTTGATCCCGCCTGCTGCTTTGTGTGGGTTGAGTTAATATTGTCTCTGTTCAGAGGTTTTGATGTTCACTTAATATATTAATTTGAAAGTTTTAGGTATAAGATTGTTCATCTTTCATGCTATCCTGCAGGCTGTTGTTTACTTCCTTTGGTGCTAAGGAGTAACCATGCAAATATAATGAGTGCATTGATTAATCATTTCAGTGTAAATTATTTGTATTCCAAATTAAGTGGCTTGAAAAAGAGCTGAGAACAAGGTGGGTTTTTTTTTTTTTAATTCCTCTTGCCAGAGCCTAACCTGTCCATCCCACAAATGCATCGCACACCTCCTTTCTCCAGCCCAGTTCCTAAGCAGGGAAGTCATAAATAGAAGCAGGGATAGCCTCCAGATAGAAATATACATATTAAGGAAATTTTTACGTATTAAGGAAACATTATAATGTTCTTGAAGCAGAAGGGCTTAGGATAATGCAAGAGAAATATAGAAAGTTTCTCCTCTCTGTTTTCTCCCCTTTTTCTCTCCATTTTGGCAGAAACACGCACATGAAGCCTGTCCCCTCAGGATGTCTGCAGCTTCCAGAAGGTCTGAAGGTTCAGTATAAGTGTTCCCCTGCAGACTGGGTGAGTATTTGGGTGTTGAGCAGTGCAGTCCAGAGCCAATTAGGCACCACTTCCACCTGCAGATGGACTCTCCAAGCCCTTTCGGATCCTCCTGGAGCAGTCTGCTGCCAAAGCTGATGGTAATGAGCACTTGCACGGTGCTCTGCAGGGGAAATCAGCAGCACGATGTGCACTCCAGCTGGGGAAGTTGAGGCACAGGAGGGAAAAGTGGCTGTTAAAAATGCTGGGAGTGAGGTCCACATCTCTTGACTCCTCGCCCTGGACTTTTCTGGAATTCTGCCAGGCAAATCTACTCTAAACTGCTGCTACATCCACAAAGTCTTCTCAAATCTCTTACATCAGCGCTCAGTGTGCGGGATATGAGAACTGGGATGTTTTATCAGCCTGTTTGTCTGGGACTCCTGAGCCCAGGTGCATAATCAGGGCAGCTGAGACAGTGGCTTCCTTAGAAAACACTATTTCACCCAACTATTGCTCTACAATAGCAAACAACAAGTTTTATTTCAGAAATCTTTACAACCTAATGGACAAAATTTATCTGTAGCCTGACAGCCAGTATGCATTATCCTCAGGTTCCCTGCTAAACTATTAAAATTAATCAGGTGCCAAACTTTCATTATGCCAGCTCTAATAAACAAGAAATCCAGGCTCCTAGCACTGGCAACATCAGTAAATAGAGCAGTAAAATAAAGTGGATGATGGGACAATGAAATTTTCCAAAAGGTAGTCAAATCAGATTAAACTGGATATATAACAAACCATTTACTTTTGGCTTAAATTTTTCATACAGAATTATTGTCAGAGTCCAGGGCATCCCTTTGGGCGCCCTGGTAGGTCAGGGACTCTGACATCACAACCTCTTATCTGCTACACAGTCAGGTGCAAATGCCAGCAGCTGGGGGTGAGGCTTTGCTGTGTCCCCCTTTGGCAGTTCCATTAGTGTTGGTGGTGCTGTGGGAACCACCACAGCATCTCTGGGTAAATTAAGAGGAAATTTGGCTCAGAGGACTTGCTCTTCTTGTTAGTTAGAAAAGACGAGCTGAGGCTGTTTTGCCTAGGATTAGACAGTGACATGACACAAGGTCCGAGCATTAGGAAAATGCAAGGCACATTAAGCAGTAAGCAAGAAAAAAGGCATCCAAGGCATTGGTTAAAAATAATAACAGTTAAGGTGTAGGTGGTCACGAGCTTTTCAGTTCAAACAGATGTGGGAAGAGAATAGAGAAGGTGAAGCTGCAGCAGCTGGGGACAGATAGGATCAAACAATTTGCAGTATGAGCTGCACATAACTTAGTAGTAGTGAACTAATCAGCTACTGAAGCCTGCCTTTGTTTAGCACAAGTGAATGGAAGAGGATGGACCAGGGAGCATGAAGCTACTGAGAGACCTGAAGGTTGTGTTTATTTAAAATTCCTGAGAATTTATGGAAGTCACTTGAGAAATACAACCATGTCTCCAGAGCAAGAGGAAGAATAGGCTGCAGTTTCTGAAGGAAATAGGCTGCAGTTTCTACAGGAGCATGGGCAGCTGAACAGCAATTCTGGTGATATTTGGACACAGAGCTTCCTTCGGCTTTTCTGAAATTCCCACAGGGAAGCCTCCTTAGGTTTATGGGATCCATGAATATAACCAAAGCAAAGCAAACAGCCTGAGGAGGAGATGCCTCAAAGCAAAAGCTGCTGGTGTGCACAAAGTGCAGCTGTCTGTGCAGGCAGCATTCCAGAGGCTGGGACAGGGCTGTGCTGCCTGGTGCTCTCACAGGGCAGATGGAGAAGGGGGATTTTATCTCTGTGTCTGAGCCCAGCAATACTTTTTTTCCAAAGGTAGTAGACTGAGCAGCAATGCATTTGTTCCTGGCACAGATATGAGGAAACTCATCTGTGTGTGTGCAGCAGCCAGGACAGGATGTAGGCAGCCCTGCCACCATCTCCACATTCAAAACAGGAGCTCTGCGACAGCGCTGTGAGATTTGTTCACTAAATCGGGATTAGGCTCAACAGCTGCAAAGTCCTTGTGTTTGGCACTTGGGGAATATCAACTTGCTGCAGATGAGGGCTCTCACCTGGCAAATTAATTTTCACTTTTAAACTGATCCACCCTGCAAACAGTCTGGCCCTGGCTGAGGCACAGATCCCATCACTGCGAGCAGTGGATGCTGCTTGGCTGCTGTTTGTGCAGCCTGGTTTGGAATTTGTGCAGAAACTGTCTGGCTGTGCATTTAATAACTGCTGTGTTGGTAGGATACATTTTTTCTGTTTCTCTCACATTCATATTGTGATTTTACACCTTAACCTGTGTTGATGGAGGTGGTGGTTACTCACCTAGTCACTTTTCGTTTTGGATCTGCCTGGGGTCTGTGCTCTTCCCATAAATCTGTGCAATCCCTTCATGGAAGTGGCAAATGTTTACTCAGAAATTCAGGGCCTTCTCCAGAACAATCTGAGCATTCTAGTAAAATAGAAAAATGAATTAATTTTTGCATTCTACTGGTAGACAGGACATGAAGAAATGTAGATGAATAAGAATTATCGCTCTGGTTTTTAGGGAAATCTTCCTATTCCTCCTTCCCTTTCTTTTTTCTTTTTCTTTTTTAAGCAAATAGAAGTCTAAAGATACAGTCTAATATTAAGATTAGCAGCTCAGCCTAGTGCTCTGCACCTCAGCAGGCAAATAATCAAGGTCTTCTCCCTTCCTGTGGCTGCATGCTAACTAAGGCAAATAACCGAGCTCATAAATTAAACAGAGCTGGCCCTGCCAGAACTCCTTTACCTGGGCACATTATTGCCTGCTCTTTTAAAGCCTAAGCACGATGGAAATTTCCATGTTCGTAGGGTTTGTATCACGGGCTGATGTTGATATTCTGGCACATTCCAGAATCCTTCTTGCTTGTTACAGGTGATGAGGGAACCTTTGAGTTTAATGTGAGGCGTCCCGTAGCCTGTGCCCACCACATCCCAAATAGGATCATTTCACAGCTCAGGTATCTTCTGTTGTTTCTTGAATCTGTTACATGGAAATAGAAGTTGGAAGATAAATACAAAAGGATATGATAAGGATGCAAAAGGTGATGATAAGGATGAGCCTAATAGAGCTATTTATGATCTACTCAATAGCTCATGGAAGATTTCGGTGTTGGAGTTTTTTTGTTTGTTTTGTTTCTTTGGTTGCTTGGTTGGGGTTTTTTTTCCCCCTAAATACAGAGTAGCTCTTTTGTGTTAGTTGCAAAAAAGACTGACAAATGCCTTGAAGGAGGAACGAGTCATAAAGTGATGTCATGGGCTAACACAGTTTGGATTTTAGTCAGAGAGGAATACTGCCCTGTAAAGACCTGTTCATTTCCTGTGGAAGGGACAGGCACCTATCAGAGGCCAATTTTTAGATACTGACATATTGTTTTAACCACTGAGGAAGGTGAACGTGACTTCGGGAATACCCATATAAAAATCCTTCAAATCTGACACTCTCTCTAAAAGGATTGAATGAAAGACTATTTTATAAGTGGTACTGACCTGGAGTTCTGAGTCTTCTCTCTTTACATTGCTTCTGGGAAAGTGAACACTTGGGGGGGAAGAGGAGGAGTGTTTTGAAAGTTTCATTTTGATTCTTATTTTCTTCTTTTAGTGTATGTTAATAAATCTGTTTTTGTACCCCTTAAGTTTGGGCCTGCTTGCTTTTCTCCCAACCCTATCTCACAGCAGAAAAGACACTCAAAACAGAAACAGAGACGAATGTGAAACCACTGCAAGTGACAAATTAGGGGATTAGAACATTTTGCTTTGGTTTTGTTTTGAACATTAAACAAATAGAATCCCGCATATTAAAAGGGGACTGACAGTTGTTTTCAACTGGACATGGTAGAGAAGATTTCACTTCATCTTGTACAACCTTGTGAGCACATCAGCAGCACAGGCTGACCCTCAGCTCGTGGGAGGGACTTTGAACATGAGCAGGAAAACCCGTCGCTCCCTGGTGGTTTTGTACCTGAGCCTCTGGACAGAAAGGCTTGGAAAGTCACCTCGTGGGGCACACAGAGGCAGAAGTACCCCTTAAAAATTTCATGAGCCCTGGAGAACAGTCTCCTGACGGGTGATGAAACAGAATCCAGAGAGCTGTGAGTGGCTTCAGGAAGAGGGAAGTGTTTGAGTTTCCCCTTGAACTGGAACAGCAAGATTTTAGCTGACACTGGAAAGCTTTTATCCGCAAACATCAAAGTCATTTCTAGATAAAAAAAGGGAGGTGGTTGGGCTTTTTGACTAAATGCATCTTTCAGTTGCTGCAATGAAAGAAAAATAGTGGAAAATATGGTGTGCATGGGATTCAGTATTTAAGTTGTCCAGGCATTACAGTTTCAGACATCAGTTAAATTAGGTGAGTCAGAAGGAATATGCAGGACTGAAATCAATAATAAATGGTTTCTAAGAAGGAAATATAGGCAGACTTGAACCTGAAAGATTTTCTGGAAGGACCTTTTTTTATATGTGACTTCTTTTATTTCTGGTCAAGGAGGAGCCATAAACATCCAGAGCAGCTCTTTCCTAGATCACACCATGTCAGCTTGGTCCCCCAGTGTAAGGGAATGGTCATTTGGTTGGCTGCCAGCTGGCAAGTCCTGTGTGCAGGAGCCCATGTCTCCTGTGACAGTGGCTGTTCTGCTGCTGGGGCCCTGGGCAGAGCTCAGGTCTGGGCAGTGCAATGACATTTTCCTGTAGAAAAAGCACACAATATCTGGGAACTGAATCCATCCCATCACACATTCAGCCTTGAGCAATGGCCTTGGCAGATCTCAGATCTTAAATAACTTTAATTATATCTGAGAGCTTGGGAAAGGAAGTTGGTGGGGAAGGAAGGCAGGCAGAAGGTTCAGCCCTGAATGAGCTGTGCCCCACTGTGGGATGTCACATCAGGTGCCACCCTGCATTGCAGGTCCTGCCCTGTGTGACTGTGGCACAACTGCACTGGGGGAGGATTGTTTGGTGTTTGGATATGGACTTGTGACTTGGGAGAGATGAATCTGATTGCTGGCTTTCCCGTGGCTGCCTGGGTGAGTGTTGCTAAAGCACTCTGGGCCTGTGAGGGGTAAATTCAGATTTGTGCAGCTGGAAGAGTTGTGTTATCTTGAAATACAAGTTTACTACTAATTTCTTCCCTTTCTGTGCCAATCACAATGACCAGCCCAGAAGTGTTATGTTTATTATGGTGGTATTAATGCTGCCAACCACAAATGAGGCCCTAAAAGACTGGGAACAACACAAAGGGAGAGTAAAACTTTCTGTTCCCCGTGGTATTCATTGTTTTAAGGGCTTGTCTAATGCAGAAAGCTATTTTGGTGTCAGATAAGGTATGAATAAACCCACATAAACCAGGACAACTTCTTAGGGCTCCTCTGATGCAAGATTGTAAGCAACTTCTCTTTGGTTGTATTTTTTAATTTGCTTTCAACAAATGTACTTTTATGTAGGGTTTCTACCAAAGACACATTGTATTCTCTTCATCTCCTAAATTTCAGTGTGTTGTGCAGCTGCTTTCTATTTATATAGAACTATATGGGTATATTTATATGCTCTGCATCCTTCCAGAGCCGGCTGTGAACAAAATGATTCCATAAAACAGAGTCTGTAAAGAACCTGGGATCCTGGGAATGATATGTGTTCTGTAAATGTGTGGCCAGTTGCCCCAGTGGGGTTTTGTGATGTGTGAGATCAACGAGGCGAATCTCTCCCTTGTGCTGGAAAGTGGAGATGGACTGTAGGGAATGACAGGAAGTAGGTGGTACAGGAATGGGATGAGGGGAGAAGGATGTGTCCTCCAGGGATGTAGAATCAGCTTCATTAAAGATTCTCCAATTAAAGATCTGTCCCAGAAAGTGTTCTCATGCCATGATTGATGTAGAAACTGTTTGCTGAACCTGTCCTACAAATCTTCATCTTTATGATCAGTGGTTGGAGCTCCATCTATATTTTAATAAACTTATGATTAAAAACATGAACTTAATGAATAGGGAGAAATTACTTTCTTACTTTGTTAGTATAAAGACATTATGTCTGACCTAGTTCTGCAAATATTAGGAAAGAAATAGGTAAGAAGGAAAATGTAGCAGCTGATTTTTAATATACTGTGAACTGCTTATAGGGCAAGAACCATTCGTTCCAGTGATTATTTTCTCGTCCTTTACATATTCAGCTGCATCTGTTCCTAAACACAATTCACATTAAATAATTAATGACTTAATTGTTCCTAAGCCTATAACTATAAGGGGTGTATTTTCAAAAGCAAATCCAACAGTACATTAAATTATAACTTTTAAATTAACTCAGGAATGCTTTCCCTTATTTATTGTGATTTATTTTTCCCTTCTTACCTAGCTCTCAAGAGCAGAAGCTTATGGGTTCCCTATGGAATTCTGTTACTATAGTGAAGTTGTTCATTGAAATTTGAACAGATAAAGCCTTGAGGGTATCAGAAGGTTTCCTGCCAAAAATTTAGTATTTCCAAGAATTAATGGAAGCAACTATTCCAGTGATCTGCTAACTGCTGTTCACGATGGTTTTAATCCCTCAATAACTTGGTTCAGTTTATCAAGAGTCTGTAAAGTTGTGTTCAAGATACTGCTGAGATGCTTGTTTAATTTCACAGAGTAAATATATTCAAATAATCCATAAGGACAATTAGGGAGCTTTATTCCTCTCCCTGAGATACAGTTAAAGGACGTAATCCTGAGGGAAGGGAAATTCTCAGCTCCCACTGACTTATGGTGCTTCTGGGTAGCAAAGGCACAGGGACGTCTGACATTAAGACAGTAAAAAAGAGAATGATTCAGGAGGTGGGAATATAAATAATTTTCTCAAATTCCACCAAGAAGTCAACTCAAGTTATTTAATAAAGCACCAGGGAAGACTTGGGTTTATGGCTGTCACATGGGAGGCAAAGATCAGAAGAAAATAGTGACATCTGTGTGGTTCCACAGGGCAAATTGTCAGAGCTTCATTAATGGGGCATTAATGAGCAGAAGACTCATTGTCCTGGCTGATCTGTGCCTCTGGGTCCTGCATGTCAGGAGTTTATGATGGACCCAATCTTCCTCCTCCTGCAGTCAATGGCACTGCAACCATGAATTATTTGTTACATTCCTCATCTATAAAATATCTCTGTACTTCAAACAATTAAGGGCTTATGAAACATCCCAGGCTGACAGCCTTAGAGACTAATTTCTGTTTATTTGTGAAGTAGGTTGAGTTCATCTGAGAGTGCTTCTGGCACTCCATCTCCATGCTAATGCCCCTGGACCCTCTCTATGGGTGAGAAGTTTCCTCATCAGCAATTTCATTTATGGCACCCCAGAAATGTCAGCCAGGCATCTTCTACCCACTGAGCATCGCTGTTCGACCTGAACGAAAAACAAGAGCAGGTATAAATGACTGTCTGAATTTCATTCAAGACTAAATGTGCTCTACTTACCAGCAAGAAGAGTGCTTTACTTCTGTTCATATTCCATACTGTTTGGAGGAATTTCCTCAGTCACGCCGAATGTGACTGCACCAGAAGTTGAATTTTAAAGATCCAGGTTTGCAGACCACTGAAGAGCCCTCAGATGTTAATGAGTTTCAGTCATGGCCAGCCAAGGGCACTTTGGAAGCAACAACCTCTGGGTGAAATGTTCAATATCCTCTTACCAAACCTCTGAGGCCTCCAGTCATGTTGATGGATTTCTTTTCATGTTGTTTAGATATTAACTCTGCATACTGGGGAAGAAAAAACATAAGGCATCATCTGAGAGGGAAGAAAAGTGTTTTTAAAAAGCAGGGAAATATTAATAATTTTTATTAGTATTTCTAAATAATAATAGTACTTTTATAGAACTGTAAAAGAGGCCATCTGCAAAACATTAAAAATCATAGAGGTTTTAAATTGAGATTATATCCTTGGGGAAATCAACAGGAATTTATTGCTATGTATTTAACTTTTTCTGTTTCATATGAGGCTATTGCTTCAAACAAAATTTGAAGCTAGATGCAGTATGCCTCAGACCAGAATAATCATTCATCCTCCTCTAATTTGCTCTATGACATAGAGCACAATGTATGAAAAGTTTTAATGAGATTAAAATTGTATTTAGGAAAGAATTCATCTGGGGCTTTATGATCTGCAAAAAGTGCAGTTGAAGCTGTGACATTTACTTGGGAGCAAGGAAATATAACTCATTTAGGAGGCAGGATTTAGTAAGCATCAATTTATACCTCTAATCTATACAGAAAATCATCCTCATTTAGTCTCTGGCTGATCACAGTATGTTTGAAAGGGATTTTTTTTTCCTACATAATGCAATTGCATCCAGAGAGTGGAGCAGTTTTGAGGGTTAATATCAGGCATTGCCAGTCCCAACATACGCCAGCACTTACTCACAGAAGAGAGCCCGATGCAAAGAAATGCATTTCTCCCCCCAAAATTCAGAGAGCAGTGTGTCTCAGATGGAGCTGCTGCTCCTCTTTATTTTTATGAGCACACTGAGGCATTACATGAACAATATGAATAAATAAGCCCCTTCTGCTGCAATTCTCCAAACGCACTGAGTAAATGGCCATATGTCTTTCTAGAAGTTGAGCCTAAAA
Source organism: Cyanoderma ruficeps (assembly GCA_008694505.1). Lineage (NCBI taxonomy): Eukaryota > Metazoa > Chordata > Aves > Passeriformes > Timaliidae > Cyanoderma > Cyanoderma ruficeps. The sequence goes on from VZDJ01000223.1 coordinate 1,161,166, forward strand.
GGAATAAGATCCTGCTACCACTCAGGTAATGGAGTTCTTTTTTCACTGTCAGTGGAGCTGGGCTGGTGTTTCTGGCATGCTGACAGGCCACAATAAAGGTCATCACACTTGCTGTGTCCAAACCCCCAGCACCTCGAATGGGAGTTTCAAGTGCACAGAATGGAGCCTAAGAATTATGGCTTGAGAGAAATGTGTCTGCTAATGGTATTTTCTGATAAACACCAGGTGAAAACCAGTCCTGGCACTGCTGGGGGGAGGAGGAGCGAGGGGAAGCTGTGTGCAATTTCCTCATTTCTGCTAATAAAATTAATCCTTGTGCTGCGTGTATTTTATCTGTGGACCTCTGCTAATAAAGATGCAAGAGCCACAGAAATAATTTTAGGCACAGGGAAATGAGTTGATTAATTCGAGTCCTTTGATAGAAACAGGAACCTGTTCTCCAGATTCTGAACTCCTGTGTACCCCTGAGAAACAGCCTGGGATTTCATTGCTTCCTGTGCTAATTTCTGCCGAGTCAAACTAAAGCATTTTGTGACAGTATAAACTTGGTTTAAAAAACTTTTATGTGGAGATTTTGTTCAGCACAGAAAGGAAAACTGTCTTTCATTTTATTTTTTATACATTTATATTCACATATATTTGCATATCTATATAAATTTCCATTTTTCAGGCTTCTTTTTAGTGAGCTGGATTTTGTTCTGAGTTGTTTAAGGCAATAAATAATTCATTATAAGTATGTTAATCCTGTGAGATGTATTTAAGGCATGGTCAGGGTGACAGTGGGGATAACATGTCGTGCAATTAAATTATATTTAACAAAAATCCTTTGGGTTCTCAGGCTTTGTGGACAACAGTGAATTGAAGATCTACATGAGTTTATTCCTACACAATCCAGGATGGGTATAAAAGCTATTACATTGCTGATTTTATCATATGTAGCTTGTTTTGTACTCTATCAACGTGCTTTTCAAAGTTTGCAGTCAATATTCTCTCTGATTTCAATTGTTTGTCACTGAGTGTCATTTATTGCAGAAAAACTGATTATTTTCTCAGAATGTTGTTGGGAATGGTAACAGAGTTTGGAGTAATGCTGCCAATACATTTCCATTTTTCAAATGGGTCTGTCACAGACTCAAGGACTGATTCTGATCTGTCCTCCCTCCTTCACTCCGGCAGGCCCCATGTCCAACCCAAGGCTTTGGCCAGAGGGGAATCAGTAAAGTTTGGCTAAATTTGGGGACGTAAAATTAAAGAATGAAAGGAGAATAAGAATTTCTCCCAAAACAAACTTTGTCCCAGCTCTCTCTGAGAACTCAGCAGGAGAGACCAGGCAGGATAGAGAGGAGGAAGGGAGAACGTATGGTTTCAAGCCACGTTTACCCACTGAGCATAGGGAAAAAACTAAATGGGAATTTGATTGAGGTCCTGTAGGCCCTGGGAGAGGTTCTGGGAATCTCTGTTCTGAGTTTAGTAAAGGCTGTGAGGTGCCCCACAATGTTTTGTTTCCAACATGAATAGTAACCTCCCCAAACTGTTCTTGAGTGGCTGCAGCATTGAAAGCCCTTGCACTGCACGAAGAACCAAGAGCTCAGTGCCCACGGAGAGGGAAAATCAGCTCACAGCAATCACCAGAAGCCAGCCAAGGAAATTTGTACGTTTTCTCTGTCAAAATTGGTGGTAATGGGGAACCTTTTAAAACCAATCTATTTTCTCTTCCATGCAGTGTAATAGAGACTTCTTTTCCCAGTGAACAGAATTCCTGAAAAAAAAAAATCAGTAATTTTCTCTTTTGTGACATTATTATATTTTATATTATGTGGAATGTTTTATGATATTATATATTATGTGGCAAATTTTATGGTGACTGTATGAAGTCTGCCTACTTGATTCTTCCTCTGTCTTCAAGCAATTAATCTTTTTTGTCCCTGTTTGTAAATTAGTTTGTTTCTTGGGGCTCATATTTTGCCAGAGGGATATTTTGGCATGCTTCTGAGCTTATTGAGATTATCCCAATTACATTTTACTGATAATGTTTGGCGTCTGATGCCTTCCATGTGAATACTTGCACGGGATGAAATGCTGCCTTTCATTTCTGTGTGATCCGGCTTTACTCATAGGTAATTTGTCCAGAAATTATGAATTCCAAAGCAAGAGGTTCATTACAAAAATCAGTGACTAATGGAACAACCCCTTAATCCCGACTAATGGGAATACTCAGTGCTGGTGCTGGGTTCCAGCAGCTTGTGCTTATGTCTCTTCTGCCTGTGTGGATGGCCTGTGGGAACTCCCTCAAATTCTGTGCCCCAAAAGATGCCTTTTTATCAGGGGGAACCTTCCTTATCTTAAGGAAGATGAACTTTCCTATCTTCTTCCCTATCTCCTTACCCTCTATCCTGTCTTTCATAGAGGACTTGTGAAAATAAACCCAATCCTAGTCTGTGCCAGCAAAGGTGCAAGAGGTGTAATGCACAAAAATTATTTTCCTGGTTAAGTTTGGATGCTCCTGAGGGTGATCCAAGTCTTCTGCCAAGATTCACCATCCGTGCAGTGTGAGGTCCCAACAGGAGAATTAGCCTTTTCAGAACGAGACAGATAATTCATAGGAGTCCTAGGGGAGGGAGGGTGTTATAGACTAAATTATTGCCTCTCTGTTAGCTTTTCCTAGCTGAGAGTACAATTAAAAACGTGATATTATTTTTAGAAAGTTAGTGTTAACTGTTCTGTTCAGCAATCACACTTTTCATTTCCATATTGTTGTGACATCTCCTCTCTGGGCATGGCAGTTGCATGAATTAACTTAAGTGCTGTTGTTCAGCTGGATTACAAGGAAACTGAAATATGGCCCTCATGGGCATTATCTGTCACATTGCTGAAAATAAGACCATAATAAAGCTCTGCTTGTTGCTGTGAAAGCCTCACAGTGCATCCATCTCTGTGAGGCACCAAATGTCTGCCACTCCTGCTAGAGGCCTCTTGGAGTTACCCTGCTCTCCTGTGACGTGGGAATTTTGCTCTGTTCCAGCCTGCTGAGATTACTGCAATCCTTCCTCAAATTCTCTAATCCACCCTTCTCCAAAATGAGGGGTTTTTTGGGTTTTTTTGGTTTGGTTTGGTTTTTGTGGTTTTTTGTTTTTTGTGGGTTTTTTTGGTGCATCTGGAAAGAAGGCACAAAGTGTAACTCATAGACTCTGTATCTATAGGCACGTGTTCCTCTCAGTCGTAAAGCATGAGAAATTCATAATCCAATTGCTAGAATGAAATAATACACCTCCTGTAATCAGCAATTCTATTTATGCCTCAAAGCCCTCACATTTGTGAAACACACAGAGGTAAAAACGGAGATGGGAATATTGTGGTTAATTCTTCAATGCACTGTGTCTTTTCAAAACTTCCGTGCCATTATTTCCTGTCTGGCCTCCTTGTGTCATCCTGAACATGGCCCGTGTGCTCCTGCCTTCTGTGCATTGTTTATTTAATACCTGTCCTCCTTTCATTTTCACAACTGAAGTGCCTATTTTAGGCTTCCTCAGAAGCTTTTCTTCAAGTGGTTTGAGCCATGTTATTTTCATGCCCTACTTTGGAAATGCATGACTCAAGAATTACTGAGGGTCTTAAGGATTTAAAACATGAAATAATATTCTCTTAGGTTTAATGAGAAAATTGGCTGCCATCAGCTGTAGGAGCATGCTTTTGCTTTTCAGCTCATACAGAACACATGTGCAAGCATCAGATAATCTTATACTTTATCAGAAAAACTGCACTTTCTATATGTTTAGCTCTTCGTTCTATTAACTCCATCAGTTTTATAAAAGTTCTTTTTGTTAAAGAGCACACAAGACTAAAACAAGAGATAAATTATTCTTTTTATCTTGCATCTCTGTTTTGAATATAGTTTTTTTTTTCCTTGTCCATGTCTGTCCTCTCCTTCCTCAATTAATAAACCATGATTTCATCCCATCCCCAATTAGGCACTCCTGGTATGGACATTATCTCGTTTTCAGGGTAGGACTGAGACCTGAACTGTGAGTGGCTTTTTTTAAAGAGTTGACTAAATTGGTTGACTCAGATGGCCTTGAAGAACATATCTAAGGTGCTCTGAAAATATGTCAGTGTATGTAATATACATAATGAAAGGAGATTTTTGTCTCCTAAATGCTAGGATTCCAGGAAATTAATATTTCACTCTGACCTGATTAGAAACCAACTTTTTCATTAAAAGAAGCTGCAACTGAAACAAGCTTTGAAATTCTTTATTCATTTCATCCTTTGACTTTTCTGTGTGAACTGCTTTCATTTCTGACTGTGTGTGGTTAATAATAGCTGGACAGACAACAGCTGTCCAGTCCTATCCAGGGATTAATGAGTAGCTCACAAGCTAATTTTTAGTAAACCTTGTTGCTTTGTTTGCAAGTCAGCCCCTGAAAAAGGCTGTTCTGAATGAAGTCACCGTCACCTCTCATATTCCTGCTTTCCATCTGGAGAAGGAGGAGCAACAAGTTGTTGCTTCTTCTCTGTGTGTGTGTGTGTGATGACGTGTGTGCTGCCCGCTGGGCAGGGGCTGGAGCAGGGAAATTCCTGCTGCCCCTGTGTAGCCCTGGCTTTGTGTCTGAGATGTTTTGGTTTCTGAAATTCTTTTCCCAGGGAATTTTCTGTAAACAGGAGAAATGTTTTGTAAACTGTACCTATGTTTTTATTCTTTTCCCTAGGAGGGACTTCTTGATGTCCCTCTGGTCTGACCAATGTGATTGAAGAGGTTTGTCTTTGTGTCACCAATCGAATTGGTCTGTGTAGAATAATATAAAAGGGAGACACATCCCAAAAATAAAGGAGTCATTTTCAGCCTTCTAACTCTTGGAATCTGTGTCGTTGTGGTGTAAAACAGCGTCACCCCTGAGAGCATGTCAGTGTGTTTATCTCCAGGCTGTCCCCTGGATGTGGGTTAATGGCTTTGTGATGGGTTTGTTCCCTCTTCCCACACAGCCAGGGCTGCCCTGAGCAGCTCTGGGCTCTGAAGTGGTTCTTGCTGGAGCTCTGTGAGCAGTGACTCAGCTGTGCCTGTGAGGAGCAGGGCGTGCTGACCTGCCAGGCTCCTGCAGCAGTGCTGGGGCTGCTCCTCAAGGTCTCCAGTGGCCCTGTGTGTGCTGTCACTTGTCCCAGATCTCAGTGCCAGGCTGTGCTGGTCCAGCTGCTCCCTGGCTCTCCTGTTCACTGTGCTCTGGGAACACTTCTGTGCAGTCTGTGTCTTTCTCCAGGCAGGAAAACACGTCTCGGTCCCTCTGCTTCTATTAAAATCCTCTTCATGCAGTGGCAGTTCCCGTTCTGTTGCTGACAGAGTTGGGGTTTATCTCAGCTGGAGCATCTGCATAGAGAATTAAGCAGGGAGCACATGGCAGTGTCTCTTGAATTGATAACTTAAATATTGGTATTATTCTGAGCTCCTATTAAAATTTGTCATGCATTTAATTCCTAATGGCCTATAATTTTAGGGCTGACTGGTCTTTTTACAGGGCTAACTTGACATCTTGAAAGACATTTCAGAAACAGCCAAGTTCTCTGTAAAACAGAATATTCTAAAACGGTTTAAGTTGGACCCTTGTACCATTTCAAACATATTTTCAGATAACTGTCCTCAGAAACTTGGGATTGTTTCCAATGATCTGCTCCTTTGTGCTTATCTACAGTGCTGCAGAGAGATTGTATCAAGCTGGGGAAAAAAAAAGCCTAAAGAAACGTACATTTTTACAGCCATTAAGTAGTTTCAAAAAGCAAAACAAAAGGTGAAATAAAACACATTGTTTTATAATACATAGCACAGTTTCTTATCCAGTGGTGGTTATTTACTTTAGAAAAGATGTCCTTGATGTGGCAAAGAAAGTAATATATGAAGTTACAGATTTTTAGACTGTACCCTGTGCTTTAGTAGTTTTAAAAGTAACAAGTGAGGAAGAAAGAGATGATGAGTAAAATGTTGAGCCAAAAATGAATTCAGAGTACTAGAGTAACTTAACATGCCTCAAGACATGCTTTTTGCCACAGGAATAGTAAGAAAAATATTCTGCTATACAAAACGCTTTGTTTAAAAGATGAAAAGAACAAGCAAAATATCAGTTTAGGGAGAACATTAAACTTGTGCTTGGCATATGAAGGTTTCAAGGCTAGTGATATGGAGAATTTATGTCATTAATATTCTTGCTTTCATACTACACTCTGTGTCCTGTGACCAAATAATTGGAGTACATTTTACACACCATTATGCAGCAACATAAGAGCAGGGTACACAGTTTTTCTGAAAGCTTGTCTATCCACTCTTTGCATTTTTTATTCCTTTTATGAACTACTCTGGGACATAAAGAATCCACCCTATTCCCTTTATAGTTGTATAAATACTGAAGGTTAAATTGTACAAATGGTCTATGTCTAAACACTTGCTGACAAATCTACACAGGTTAGTGAGGAGGATGCTCTAAAGAACCAGATAAATATCTGAGAGTGTTGGTAGAAATCCTTGTGTGCTGTGCAGGGACAGGACCTGCTGTGTCCAACCCCTGGGCATGTTGGCTTAGGGAGGACACCAGGGCTACAGCAGCAAAGTAGAAATGTGACAATTCAAATATATCCTGAGCCGAGGCCATCCTTCAATGGGTAGAAAAAATTTGTTTTCTGTAGTAAGAAACTCGTTTCACCAAACGACAGGAGATTGAGATCCGTGGAGGCCTGATTTCTCATCAGTACACTTTGTTCACAGTTTGCAAAGTTGTTTTTGGAAAACATCTTTCATTATATTGTGTGAGAGAGAAACTCATGAGGAGTGTAGAGTAATAGCAAAATAAAATGCAGCAGGTGTCCATTCTATTCAACAGAGAAAGAAATTTACTGTTATCTGAGTTATAAAGTGTTTCCTGAAACTTTCTCTCTGTGGGAAATAACACGGGGAATATATTGTTTAACAGTTCTTGGCATTGAGTTGGCATTGGTTTTCAATGACAGGTTCTCTTCGGGCTACAAATGTGTAATAATTTGATTATTTAAGAGTTTTATTAGTTATTGATATGTTTTTCTATGTAAAATCCTTTTGACATGCTCTCCTAGGAGTTATTTACATTATGGAAGATATAAGCTGCTGCAGGGTTGCTTTTTGTCTGCATTTTTTTAAAAGCAATTGCACATGCAAATATTAAAATAATTGCCTCATTTAGAGTGGGACTGTAGCAAACAATTTTCATTGATAAGCCTTACCAATTTCAATGCTGTTAATGAATTTTGGTAAGAAATCATTGATTTCAGTGGTTTTACAGAGTAATTTGTATGCTCTTGTTAAAACAAGCAACTTTTGCAAGAAGAATCTGACCTCAGAATTATTTATATTACTCTGCTAAGCCATGAAGTGCAGTCCAGAGGCAGATGACAACTACCTAATACAATCATTTATATGCACTTTATAGAAAGTTGATTTTTAGTTTGATTTTAATCAGGAGCAAAACAGAGCCTAGAAATAAACATCTATTGGAAACATGAAGCAGTGAAGCTCCCAGCTCCAGCAGCAGCTCCCAGAAGGATTCCTTTTGATCTCATTCAGATCTAGGTTAAGGGTGTGGATGTGCAGTCAGAGTTCTTGGAATTCTTGTGATGCTCAAAAATGCAAATCCTGCTGCAAGTCATTAATAAATAAATCAATTTATTTCCTGCTCAGGAAATAAATACGTGGTGTCCATGCCCGACAGTTCAGGATTTGCCCCGACATTTGATCTTTGAAGGAGAACCAAATTGCCCTGATTGTGAGCAGCATTCTGCTCTGGGAGCTGGGGATTTCAGGATCTGTTGCATTTCAGTGCTGTTGATTCAATTTGTATAAATGAGCCCAGGAACAGAGACTAGAGCAGTATGAAAAAGCACAAAGGCATTTCACCTACATCAAACAGCAACGAGTTTTCAAACCCTGGCTTGTGAGGGGCCCTTGGAGCTCTTGAATTCTTCTCTCCACAAGTTACAGCAGAGCAGTTGCTGAAACGTGGTGCTGCTGTTTGAAAACGAGGGGGAGAAAAGAAAAAAAAAATCTGATTTTGCATACAAACATGGGGCTAAAGGTAGATGTTGAAGTAGTTTAGTGCTGTAGGTGAAGTTTCAGGAGGAATTATGTTCTTCTCCCCTCCTTTTAACAAGGCAGATCCAAACACATCATTCTGTTCCATAAGTGAGTTTAGCATGGCACATAATCCAGCCAAAAAACCCAACGCATCTATGATTTATTTAGCTGAGATCAAAGACATACAGCTGCAAAGAACCTAATGAAAATTTGATGATGCAGCAGGCAGGCTACATCTATTATTTAATTTGGAGGTTGTGATCTTATACAAAATTAGCTTCCAGATTTCTCTTGCACTCTTGGGCTGCAAATATACTTGTACTCCATCATTGTGATATGGAGTTGAATCACCAAGATTTCACAGCAGATCCTTAGATGTCTTATGCTGAATTTGCTGTCTGGAAAGGAAATAATAAATTCCAGCTTTGCATCAGCACAGATACATTTCTGACTTCCTGCTGCTCAGGAAGTTCAGGGTTTTTTTTTTTACTGAAAGGACCAAGACTGACATAATTTAAAAACATTATTGATTATTGAGGTGTATTCAGGGTGGACACAGACCCAGCTCTTGGCCTACTGGAAATACCAATGAAGAAGTAAGATCTAGAAAATTTTGAAAAAAGCTATTAGGTTTTTGAATTATTAGTGTTCTTCATTTTATGAAACAAAACAGCACAGAAATAAGTCTAATAAGAGTACTTTTTTGTTTCTTGTTTAAAATAAGAGAAATCATGTCCTTTCTGTTATCTTGTTGATAGAAGGTTGGGTAAGCAATTACTAAAAAAAAAAAAAAGGATTTTTTTACAAATCAACCAGCTTATATTAAAATGAGAATGCTTTAACTTGATGTTTTTGACTGGACTTTTACCTCAGTACAAGTTCTGGGCATGGAACATGCTTTTGTCAATAGCTCTGATTTCCACTTGTGAGTACAGTGCATTCATATAAGCAACATTTGGCTCTAGTTTTACAGTACAAATCCCAGCCAATTTATCTAATTTGGGTGTGTGATGCTGATTAAGTTAGAGATGAGTCAGGTAAGTCCAAAAAACTTGACTGGAGCACAGGGAGCTCTGTGGGAAGTGACTTTCCATCCTCCCGTAGCTTCACACTCCAAGTCAAGCATGTGCTAATTTTCTCCCCACTCCCTGTCTTTGTTACCCACCTTCGAAATTATTACAGTTTTCACGTCAACAGTGCAACTCTGCACCTTTCAGGGAGTGAGAATAAGAAGATCTTTCCTGTCCTATTTCAAACTGAAGCTTTCTCTTGTTCTTGCACAGCCAGGAAAGTGACAGGATGACTGCAGAGAAAGGGGAGCAGGCTCTGCGCTTTGGGGAGGAGAATGAATGTAGGCTGAGAAATATTGATCCCATTTTCTTTAATGCCTTTACTCTTTTGTCCGGAAATCTGGTGTAAAATACAAATTCACACTTCCAGAATCCACAGGATTTACTTGAGATTTGATACCTTTGCTGAGTGCATCGAGGGAGTCTGAAGAAAATGTCTGTCCTTGGCTGTGTTCTGAGGTTCTCCTCTGTATATCACATTTCTTTTATGCCCACTGAATATGTTGATACTTCTTCTTTTTGAAATACCCAGGGGTCTAATTCTGGCTTTCTTCAACTGAATAAAACATCAAAATCAAACCCAGAAGCTAAGTGATAGATTCTTTTTTTTTTCTTTTTTAATAAATAAGGTAGAAAGAAAGCTCTTAAGGTTGCTATTTTTATTTCACTACTGAGAATTTACCTAGAATGTATCATAAAGAGATTAAAAGATTAAATAACTGTAACACTAACAACAAGTTTCAGATTTCAGATTCACCTGCTTTGAATTTGGATATTCTTGGAAGGTCATCACATTCTTAAATGTGTCAAACTACAGCAGAAGGCAGAAATATCCCTAGCATGGTACTATAAAAGCCGTGGGTTTGAGAACAATTTTGCTAATTGGCAGATTGATTATTTCTAAGTGAGTCTACTGCTGGTGAAATATCATGCAAATTATTGAAATGAGAGATTTTAATAACGCAGAGTGGGTGTAAGATGATACATACCTTTGATTATCGCTCTGTCTGTTTGGATTTTTTTAATATAAACTTTAATCAAAGAAAAAAAAAACCAACAAATTTCAGTTAATGAAAGGAAGAAGGATGTGATCCAAATCTCTGGGGAGATATAGCGGTTAATTGGGTTTCAAGTACTGTAGCCTCGTTCTCAATAGTGTTCATTTTCTTTGCAGGATTCCAGTTGTTTAGTTTCATTAGCCTTAATGCACAGGGTCAGCTTTTAAATCATCCTGCATTAGGCTGCTGCTCTCTTTTGCTCCATTCCTTCCCTCCTTGCTGCGTGGCCTCTCCCACGGCACCGACCCTGCCTTGGCAGAGGTCACTTGTCACAGCCACCAGAGAGCTGCCACTGGAACTGCCAGTCCTCTTCCTAATGATTCCTGCCTTCCTCCCCAGCCTCCAGAGCGTCCCTGAGAAGGCAGAGCTCTGCCTCTGGCTATCCAAACAATGAATTGGAGCTCCTCTTTGCTTGTTAAAATCGGTGTTTACCAATAAACTGTGCCTTGCAAAAAAAAAAAAAGGGGGGGGGCCTGGAAGGACTTCAGTTGGCAGCATTCTCTGTGACTGCAGAAAAGACTTCAGCAGCCCATCCAAGTTTATTTTAAATTCCAGATTAACCAAAAAAAAATTATTATGGGTGATGCTGGGATAAATTTATATTCTAAGGAAAATGTTTTCCATGTTGGGAAAGAGAGGTTCTTGAGCAGGGGAGGCTGTTAGGTTGTATTTGCATAGGATGATTTCCTTTCTTTCTCGGTGACTGAAATTTCAGCTTGCAAATATTGATGCTGTTTGTGTCTGGAAAAGCAAATGTTAATGAATTTAGTTTAAAATCAGAGTTGCTAAATGTAGGTGGAATTGGGTGACAAAGATAAGTGCTCGTTATGGCTTCCTGCATGGCGAGATTTGCTAAAAGCACTGACTCCTCCTTTGAAACTCATTGGTATTTGATTTTGATGAGTTCATGTAGAAAACCACAGAGTACTTCACCAAATTTTGATAAGAGTCTCAAATCTGGTGCATCCATTGGGTTTGAATTGTGACTGCATCTTCCTGGTGGAAATAAGCTCTTTTTGCAGTGGAGAAATGAGCGGCAGATGAGCTTGGCCATTACTTTTGTATGCCTGGATTTATAACAAAACAACGTGACAAGACGCAGACCAGATTTTTCCATCCACTCTACCCTTAAATTTCCACATCCCTGAAAGAAGCAAAGCATTCCAGCAGTATAACTGAGAGCAAACACGGGCAGTGATGGGGAGAAGTTACAGAAGTGCTGTGCAAGTGCCAACCTCCAGAGACAACATTTAGTTTACCCTAACTTTTAAAAATGTGTCAGCGTTGTTTCTCTTTCAAAGAAACACGCAACGCTTCAGTGAACCTGACATCTCTTGGAGCTGACCCTATTAATTATTTTTGACTTACTGTGTGCTATCCATCCACAGGGATTTGCAGAGAACCAAGTACACTATTGTCAAGGGCTTTTATTACTTCCTTATATTTCCTGGTGCGTGTTAGAGAGTGTACAGGTAAGGCTAATAGCAAATGTTGTGTGATAGGTTTGGAGATATAAATGCATCTGTTTTGAGAGGGGAAAACATGCAGAGCAGATTAGGAAAATGCACTGTAAATTTTTTATCTCAAAAACACAAAAATTTTTCTCAAAAACAGCTCAAAATTTCAGACTACTAGGCACAATACCTAATTTTCGTGCAGATCTTAAAAGGGATGGTTTCTAAAGATAAGTTCCAAGCCTGGAATACACTCTCCAGCAGGGAGGACCAAATTTTGATCTCAACTACACAAAAAATGCATTTGAATTCCTGCACTAAATGTGCAGGGCTTGCTCTGCATCACCGTGGCATGACTGAGAGCAGCTCCCCTCCTTGTGCATTTGCTCTTTGGGGACCACTGACAATTGGGAAGGTGGGGAAGGGAATGCCTTGTTAGGCTCAGGGTGAAGGGAGAGGTGAGAACATTTGGTGCAAGTAATGAGTTGAGGAGAAACTAAACACAGATGCCGAGGAAATGCATTATTTTCCTGATTCTTCTGCAGTCATTCATGGGAGAAAAAATGGGAACTATAGGAAGAAAGACAAGAGGAAGAAGGTAAAATAATAAAAATATGCCTTTGTGCAATTAAAAATCATTTCCTTTTCACCTAGACATGCACAGGTTTTAAGTACAGAATACATTGCTTCACGGAGCAAAAAAATATGGAAAGGAGGAAGAACAAAATAAGGGGGTTTGTTGTTTGTGGTTGTTGCTTTGTTTGTCTGGGGGTTTTGTTTGGCTGGTTTTGTTGTTGTTTGTTTGATGGGTATTTTTGTTGTTGTTTTTGTTTGTTTGATTTTTTTTTTTCTTAGTGGTTTTTGTTTGCTTGCTTTTTTGGTTTTGGGGTTTTCTTAGGATAAATCCATAATTTTTCAAGTTTGGTTTTTATCAGAAATCCAGCTGAGTTCTATGGCTTCATGACAGAGACAGCTGTACCCTTCTGATTCCAAGCCAGAACCAAATCCTGCCTGCGTGGGAAGACTTGGTATAGAAGATGACAAAAAAAAATATTTAAAATTCAGACATGAGTGATTTCCCTAATCATTGTCAGATAGCATGGATTTCTCTTGCAAGACTGAATTTAAAAGAGCGTAAGGGAGCACCATTGCTCTGATTGGTCAATATTTAGCACTGTAATAATATCTGCACTTTTTAAAAAAAGTATTCCTTTAATTCAACTGACAAGTCATGCTACACCTGTGTGATTATTGCCAGTTGTCAGGAATGTGGGAGTATAAATGGGAGTGTCAGTATAAATCTGCTGGAACAAGATTGACTCCTAGAGCAATACATTCTTGCAATACAGGCTGCAATTTGGCACTCTGCTCTCTGTGGATAATCTCTGATAAGAATTTCCTATTTTAATCTGATTTCAGTGTTGGATCACTCTATTTAGTTGTTCTTTTTTCCCTGAAAAGTACCATTTCCTCCTCTAACCACGACACAATCCAGCATTTATAAGCGACTGACTGCTCTAAGCACAGCAGTTACCTCTGCTCGGGGTTACCTGTAGGGTAATTTGGCTGTGCCAGATTTTTGACCTCCTGAAAGCAGCAGAGATCAATGAAAATTGAGTACAGCTGGAAGGAAAACATGGATTTTTACTGGGATCTTGCTAGTCAACTCGAGGAAAGAGAAATGGCATTGGAGTCATTGCACTGTTGAATACAGGGATGTGATTCCTCTGTGCTGTGATGCAGGAAGGGACAACCACTGCACAGGGTGGTCCTGATGCCTTAAGCTTTACTTTTCATATTTGCAGAATTTGTTCTGCCTAGGGGTGCAGTTCTGAGCTCACAGTCAGTGTCACTCAGCTCTGCACAGAGCAGGGACACAAAACAAATCCTTTTCCTGCTGCCAAACATTAAAACATAAAACATTCAGCAGCATGTGTTCCTGGGTTAACACAGGAGATGGTTCTGTTTCCATCCCGGAGTACTGAAGGATGGGTGTCATCCTGAACACCTCACCAGGACGGAAGGCAGGGACAGCAAGGACTTGTAGCCTTATTCCCTGCACAAAGGGGCAAACCAGACCAACCCAAAAATTCAGCCTGATCCAAAATGTATTTGCCTTCCTCCCTGAGAATGACTGCTTGGGGGTGAGCTGTGTCTCCTAGAAGCAGGCCCCACAGGCCTCTGGTGATTTCCAAGCCAGAGCAGACCTGTGGCTGGACATCCTTGCTCCCTTCCATGCCTCTGCCTTCATAATTTCTGCAATTATGAAATAAATTCTCCTCATAGCTGCTGAGTCCAGTGCCTTGAACACAAGAGACTTAAAATATACCAGCATTGGATGGTTTTGAAAGGTAGAAAAAACTGCCTTCTTTCACTCTGTAGCAAATTTCTCACTTTAACTCAGATAAATAACACAAAACTAATAATCACCAGAAAATGATATGATGACTCCGTTTTTTTCATTGATTTCTGCCTGCTTAGTTTAATTTGCCTGCTGTTATTATTCAGTAAGGAAAGGCAAACTGAGCCACAGGAAACAGCAGCACTGTAGAGTTGTCCTAAAATCATCAGAGGCTGGATCAGTTCTTTCCTCACTGACAGGGCAATTCTTCTTCCTGTCAACAGTTGCAAAAGAGTTTAATTTTATTGATTCGTTATTCATCCACTTGTATTATTTGTACTCTCTGAGTGAATCTCCGTTGAGAGTTTACTTTTTACAAGGCAATACCACATCACCAGTTTTCCCTGTGATGGATTTATTCCTTCTGATACAGATAAAACAAACTCCACCTGCATGGTAAAAAAATAATACATCGGTTTTTCTCAATAGTTTTTCCACTAGCATGTTGCTGTGTATGCTTTTGGTATTGGAATGTCACCAAGCCAGATAAAATTTTAGGGAAAATATACAAACACTACCCCCATCCACTCCCAAATTGCAGCCAGATGAACTCACTTGAAGTCAGGAAGGTATAGATAAAAATTGTTGGCCTTTTATATGAAGTTGAAAGGACCGGGCTGACTGATAACTCCTGATGCTGTAGAGCTGCTCATTTGTCTGAGCCTGAACTTTCATCAATTTTCCCTCGTTTCCTGACAAAATGGAAGCATTTTGGGAACCATTGTCCACCCATTTGAGCAGCAGTTTTAGATCAGTTGAAGCAAAAATGTGTTGTTCACAATAAGCTGGTCTTTCTCGGGAATTTTTAGCTAAGTAGCTCTTTAATTTTCATAAATAAGCTAATAGAAGAATTTAATTTATTGGAATTCCAGATTTCAATATAAACACTTCTAATATGTTGTGGACAGACAGCGATGTGCTGAATCATCATAAGATATGATATGTTGAATCATCCTTCTGCTGGAATCTTAACTCTAAGCTATAAATGATCTCATTTCTAGAGAAATAGGAGAATTCTTTAATATTATATCTTACAAAATGAGCTTAGAAATAACATTTAATACAAGAGTCAAAAATATCTAAACTTACAGGAAATGGAAGAAGAGAATTCATTGGAAGAAGGTATAGAAACATCTTGTCTGTGCCATTGTTGAGTAAATTCTCAGTTTTCCTCTTGAATTCAGTAGACGTCAAACTACCCTGTAATTATTTGCCATTTTCATTATACTTTTAATCAAAAATCTATTTAAGATTGCTTTTTTGAGACATTTCCTGCCCACACCTCATTTTGAACTGGACAAACACATGAAAAATAAGCAGCTAGAACGTCAACAAAATATTTTAGTTCAGAACATCTTTAAAAAAATATTAAAAGCACGTAGGTACTCAGAACTCATTTCTAGTCACCATTCCTCTTTTTCAGTCCTCATTACCCCACAAAATTCTGCTTTGTTGTTTTAAAGGGGTTGAGGCATAATTTGAAAAGTTGAATGGAAATGGGGTTTTTTGTTGCCGTTGTTTTGTTTTGGGTTTTTTTATCGTAAATTTATAAAGTGAATTCTTTATACATGGTAATTTACCTGTCTCCATATTACAACCTGCAAACTCTGGTCAAAAACTTTTATTTTGCTCTATTTTATCACTTCAGATAGCACCTGGTGAGGTCTTTCAGCCCTGTGGAGGCCATCCTTGGTTTATGAACCCAGCTATGAGACGTGTCAGCCCAGACATGTGGACCACTGTCCTCACATACAAACCACAGAACTCTGACAAATCCATCAGTGTATAAAGACACTTGGATGTGAATTCCCTCAGAACTTTGGAAAACCTGAGCATGGTTACAACTTCAGGGGGTACCTGAGACTTAAAGGCAGGCTAAAAACGCGTTTTCATTACCCCAGAAAAGGAGAATAATTTCAATGAATATGTAAAATGCAAACACCATGACATCTGCAAGCAGGAGCTGTGCGAGTTTCTCAAATTAGTTTAGACTTCACATATTCCACCCCCACCTTCTGTTTAACAAATGTAGGCATAGATGACAGGAAAAAAATGAAGTCTACAGGAAAAAAAACCCAAACCATGGGAATGAACTAATTCTCCTGTCAGTCAAGTAGTTATAAAACAAGCCAAGCATATACTGAAGGTGAATGTTAATGACTAAGGAGGCAGACAGATGGTCCAACTTTTCTTTAGGTGGTTCATCATCCTTTATTATTCACAGAAAATTGTCTTTGATAAATGCATTCACTGTTAAAAAGATATTAAGGAAACATATGGGTCACCTTGTGATTATGGTCAAGCAGAGTACATCTGATAGATTTCTGCCACTTTATGATTTTATTGCAAATACACGGTGGGGGTTTGAGATTTTGGTGTGAGGGGTGTTTGTTTGTTTTGTTTTATCATAGTTTTCACCATTGAAATCCATGTTTGTTTCCTGCACTTAAAAGCACAGTGTCATTCCCCAGGAACCCTCATTTGTATTGAAGTCTCATGTTCCCTTAACAGTGATGACATTTCCTCACTAACATAATTACTGAGAGCTCCAGATCACTGCTGCAGGCACTGCCACCTTGGGGGAAGTTCATGGTGTTCTGAGTCTTTCAGTGTCTCTGAGAGTTCAGCCAGCACCAGTCATGTTTTCGAGGAGAAGCTTTTTTCTTCTGTGTTGGCTCACTGTTAAGAAAGCTTTATGCACAACTGACTGAAGGAAACTGAAAATCAGCTGGCTAGACACCAGCTGCTGAGGCTGATATGGCCAAGGCTTTTCTTTGCAGGCAGGAATGTATTGGTGTCTCAGGAAGGAAAGGCAGCTTGTGCCACGACACCTTTGCCTTCCAAGTCTCACCATGGCTGAGTTCTGGCTGCAGGTTTGTGTAGCCCTGGTTCGTGCCTGAGATGTTTTGGCTTTCTGAAATTCTTTTCCCGGGGAATTTTCTGTAAACAAGAGAAGTGTTTTTGTAAATTGTACCTATGTTTTTCATTCCTTTTCCTTGGAGGGACTTCTTGGTCTCCCTCTGGTCTGACCAATGTGAGTGAAGAGGTTTGCCTTTGTTTCACCAATCGAATTGGTCTGTGTAAAACAGTATATAAGGGAGACACATCCCAAAAATAAAGGAGTCATTTTCAGCCTTCTGAAGCTCAGAGTCTGTGTTGTCGTGGTATGCAGCAGCGTCAGGTTTGGACAGGTAGCCATCCCATGGCATCGTGTTTCTTTACAAAAATTTCAGGGTGCAGAGGTTAACAGTGACCCACTTGGTAGAAGTTTCTCTCTCTACATTCAGACACAAGTCCCGTCATTGCTGCAGTTGTGTGGAAATCATCCTTCCAGCAGAGCAGCACTTCCAGCAGTAAGTTTTGCATTGACACTGTTTTACACCACAACGACACAGACTCTGAGCTTCAGAAGGCTGAAAATGACTCCTTTATTTTTGGGATGTGTCTCCCTTTTATACTATTTTACACAGACCAATTTGATTGGTGACACAAAGACAAACCTCTTCAATCCCATTGGTCAGACCAGAGGGACATCAAGAAGAAGTCCCTCCTAGGAAAAGGAATGAAATCAAAGTTACAACTACAAAAGCACTTCTCTTGTTTACAGAAAATTCCCTGAGAAAAGAATTTCAGAAACCAAAACATCTCAGGCACGAAACCAGGGCTACATTGCATGTTTTGTGAGTTCCATAATATAGGAGCAACAATTGCACAGAAGATTTGTATTTACACACGTGGAAACCAAGTCAGGTTTTTAACAAACTCCTCTCACCACATCCTCCGACTACTGCCCACTTGATCTGAAAAAAAACAAACCCACCTACTCTATTGACCTCAATTTTGCAGTGTTGCAATTCAATATGTCCTCAGCAGTTGCGTGCTATTTACCTAAAATATTGAAATATTGCTGCTGCATAGTGTGTAACTCATATTAGACTTCCCATTAAGGCGTAATATTGAATCAGGCAGCTGTATTTTGAATTTGTCTCTCAATTCACCTGTGTAATCCGCCAGTGTCTCCTGGGTAAGGATGCAGCATTTCAGAGGAGTTGAACTCCAGCAAGGTGGACAGGGAGATAGTTCTGGCCAATGTAATTATGCAAATAGGAATTCAGTTTCTCAGAACTATATTACCGGTATTACTTCAAAGACTTGCACAGAATTCTTGCCTATCATCTTTTTTATGAGTTCTTTTTTCTTTGTTGCACAAGTAAAAATGAAATATTTAAATACATTGTGAAAATTGGGAGAAAATAAATGAGCCCAGATCCATTTGCAAATGCTGCCTGTTCCACTTGGAGATTGCTTAGCCAGAAGTAAGGAGATAGAAATTTTGTTCTTTTTCCCCTCCTGTCTTGCAACTATTCCTTTGCAGAAATTTTCTGTGGAAGTCAAATGAAAACAGCATTACATGTATTTTAAATCACATCAAATAATTTAATAGAATGTCTGGGTGGTACCATTCTAATATGTATTTTTAAAAAACTATTGTAAAAAGGAAATTTTCTCATAAAACTTTTCACTTGGAAAAAACAAAATTTAGCACTTTAAAAGATTTTATGTAAACTTATAAGGGCAACACACAGCTCAAATATTTTGTACTCTTCAAAAGTTTCCTTTGTGAAATTAGCCTGGAAATTGAAGAATGGCACTTGGCATTCTCCTTGGAAACTTGAAAATTGTATCCTAATGCATGTAAAGTTCAAGGCACATGAATGATTCTCTCCATATGAAAATAAGTCTAATTGAGGACATCAGCTCATTGGAGTCTGTCTAATGTAATGACATTAACTAAATAAAGGTGTTTAGACTTTTAATTGATTTAATTTTATTTTTTTACAAATTGCATTAACATTGATTCTTCCCTTTTCCCATCTTTTCAGCCAACTGGACTTTTTCTTGGGTTCTCTAGGAAGAGACTTGACAGCAGCACTGCAGTACAGGAATATTTGATGTATTGGGGCTGAAGGTAGTTCCCTACCCACCGACTCTTTCTCTGCATTAGTATTAGAGAGACGCAGGAATGTCTGCTCAGAGTGGACTTATCTCTGGGACAGGTTTTTAATTTTTAGCCTTTTATTTAATTACTGCATAATTTCCTTTTGAAAGTGAATTCTTTGAAGTAATTTCCAATATCTCACGGAACTGGATGTATTTATAACTTCGGGTCTCATTCCCAAGTAGGGATGGCAATTATAATTGTGAGTGCAGGTCAGAGCTTATGACATTTCCCAATAGTTTTGTGTGTTAAAAAGTCATAAAGCAGCTTCACATTTCCATTTTTATTGTATGAGCAAATCTTTCTACAGTGCAGGACAACTTTTGGCAATCAATCTGTCTCATGATCTCAGTCAAGAAGTGGTCTTCAGAACATTTTTAAAGGGCAGGACCACAATGTTAACTCAGGGCAAAAGCAGTGTTTTGCTGTCATGAAGAATAATGGAATTGTCTTCCCATTGAGACTGAGCTGACTGAAGCCTCTCTCTTTTGTTCTGTTTTGGGAACCTATTTTTGACTAATACAGCTCCTCATTGAAGTCAACCATTAATAGTAAAATTAATTTTCTTTACTTTTTAATGATGTAAAAATAAATTATCTTTAAAAAGTGCTTAAGCTCCCTCTTCAGTCAAATAAGAATTATTCACACCTCCAGAACATGAATCATCTCACCTAGAAAAACACCTATGCCAGTGCTCTTCATTAATTTGATAGAGAAACTAGATGAATAATGGGAAGTAGGATGCTCCAATTAGGTGAAGGGAATCACTCTTAAATGAACAGATCTCTGTTTTGGATAATGCTACAGATAAGCTACTAAAGATTAATACCCTGTCACCTCTTCTACAAGGATTATACTCAGCCCATCTTCAACTTGATATATCGGCATTTTATAGTGGTTTAGAACCAAACAAGATGAAGAAATGTGATGCAAGTTTCTGGCCTGAGGTATTTAAAAGTAATAGAGTGAGTAAGAAAGTAGTTATTTAACATGAACATGAGATGAGTGAATAAGCCATTGGCTTCTGGGTCCTTTTTCTTCCCTGCCATGGGCTGCCTTTTTATTCCTGCACTCCTTTGTCTCCTTTGTCTACAAAGCATGAGATTTTCAGCGCAGTGAATCATCTGGAGTATTTAGGCTCTTCTTGGCTTTTAATCAATCATCCCATTTTTATTTATTAGTCCAGGTTCCATTGACACTGCATAGCATAAGGCCTTCCCCAATGAGCTTGTAATAAAACCAGGAGGAACTGTAGATAATCAGTCCTTGTTCGAGAGGTAGTCACTGTATCCAGGAATTGCACTAAAAAAGTAATTATAGCCCAAACTGTGAAACTCTCAAAGGCTTTTATGAACACCCTATTCTGCATGCACATTTCAATTTACAAGGTTCATTTGAATCGGTGGCTGAAAGAACAAGGCATAACATGGGTGACAGACAACCAATATTTCAGATTTATACATTCAGTTAATTCTTTAAAATCACTGTTCAGTGGCACCATCCATTTCTTCGTTGTCTAATTCATTGGTATCGTATTTCTGCTTGAAAGACAGTTTGACACACTTGCTTTTGCCCAGCATGGGATTCTCTTTCTGTCTCATCCTCCCTGTTTCAATTTCACACCAATCCACAGTGCAAAGCTGAGTGAGAAAAGCACCAAGCTCAAACTTCATGAATACATGGCTGGAAATGCTTTCAGTGTTGGAGATCGAGTAGCTGATGGCAGAAGCTTTGCTGGTGGGCTGTTCTGTAGCACTGAGAGCACAACCTTTGCCATGTACATTATATGGGAAAAAAAAAATAAATCCCTGCATTGCTTGGAAACACATCCTCTTAACCACTGTTTGGTTATTGGTATGTTCAAACAAGATTTAGAAGCCAAAACCTGCCTACCATTTGAAGTAAACTGCATGTACCATTTAAAGTAAACAACATGTTAAATAGCGTCGCTGCCAGCCTTTAAATTGGCAAACATCGCCAGCCAGCGCCTGTTAAATATCATTAAAAAATTATGGTCAATGGGAAGTGTGCACATTAATACTTTATGATAGCACCTAGGAGTGCCAGACTTCAATCTGAATGTAATTTGCCTAGGCAGTCTGAGCACAGACCACAGAGAAATACCTGTCTGGAAGGACTTACAGACTGCAGGCAAGGCAAAAACCCAGACAGGGAGCAGACTGAGATCCAAAAAATAACGTTGGTCAGCAGAGTGAGAGATGACCTGGGCACAATCGTTTTCTCACCTCTGGGTTTGGTGGCTTTAAGTCTCAAGCTGGGAAATTTTGCTTCATTTATTGCTAATCAGTCTGTACTTTAGAGGTGTGCTTCATTTATTGCTAATCAGCCTGTACTTTAGAGGTGGACCTGCTGCAGTTTGAGCTGCCCAGTGGGATCCCCCCAGAACTCACCCCTTCCACGGAGGCTCTAAATGTGCCCAAAGGTGGGGTTAAGGAGGTGAATGGAGGATGGGAACGAGAGCAGCGACTACCAGGTGTCTAATAGGCATCAGGGATTAGGAAAGATTCCAGGAGGCTGGCTAAGAAAAGAGCTGCTGTTGACTGTAAATTTTGGCAAAGCAATCTTCCAATGGAAAGAATCATCACACTGTAAATATTGGACTGTTAAAGACTTTTTTTTTTCTTTTAAATTTTTTTTAACTACCTCAAGTAGCATTCAGTTGCATTTGCAATGTCTACCTTAAACCCCATGAAAGACAAGAACATAGAATCCAAGATCAAGCAGTACCTGCAGTCCTGCCCTGGCCCAGCTGAGATGCTGAGGCTGTTCCAGGGACAGGCAGAACACAGCAGAAAATAATCCACCTTCCAACAGTTGCCTCCTGTAATAACATCCCACAGCACTAGGAGTCAATGGGAGAAAATAACCTGAAATTCAGTAGTAATCACTACAAAGAATTTAATATTTGAGCTTACGTTTTGCCCGATGCAGAGATTTTCATGTCTTTTTTTATCCATCATCAATAGATCATTGGATATTGAGTATTAATATTGAGCAAAGGCTTGGTGCTGATTTCAGTCACTCGATACTGGTGATGTTTGTGGTGAATACTGTAAATACCACAAGAAGACAATTTATTTTTAATAGGATATTTCAGAGTGCATTGACTGAGCAGAATCACTTTTAAGCCAAAGACAGACCAGTGTGGGAGGAATGAAAATAACAAGAGAGGGGACACTAACATTGTATTTATTAGTTTACACTGAGGTGGGGTTTTTTTCTGTGATAGTGCCAGGGACTGGCACTGAAATTGGTGTTCTTGTGACAGTTATTGATAAGGGCACAGATCAAGAGACTGTCCCCACCCTGCCAAACCTAAAAATTCCAATAACAAAACAGACCAAGGGGCAGGGACAATGTGTCATAGAGGGGACAAACTGCAATGCAGAAAGATTTAATTAACTGCCCTTTACTGTCTGGGGAAAAACTGAGTATTTCCACTGCAAACTGCAACCAGGTGCTGGGAACCTTGGCTCTCTGAGCTGTGAAACATCCAAACCTCATCCACCAGCTCTTCTCAGACAGAAGGAAAGCTCGACACCGGTGTGATAATTCAGAATTTATTTTAAGAGAAACAGTAGAAGATACATTAATTATACTGTTATAGGTTAATATTGCGAACCAGTGGACCATGAGACAACTACTTTTCATGCTTTAAACATTTCCTGGTAATTTTTACACACATTTCAGCAGCATTCATTGGCCTCAAGTGTCCAGGGCACACTCCATACAAGCACTGCACAGTAATTAATGGGTCTCTGCTCTGAAGGCTCTGTGGAGAAGATAGAACTAATCCTAGCTGGAAGGAGGAGAAGAACCAGAAGCTGATGAAGAACCACAATGTTGAACTACAGTTGAGGAATATCAGAGCAGAAATGGTTTTCTTCATGTGTATCAGGCTCTTTGGTGTAACATGATTCTGCTGTATGTCTGGATGTCTTTAAAAATATGTGTATCATTAATAATATGATTTATTGTAGTTTTGAGCTAAATTATATATGTTAACATGTGAAAACTGAATTAACTAATGTTTACATACATGTTCTGGTAGCATGAAATAATACAAGCAGTAAATTTACCACTTATATTGATAAAAAGTAATTATTACTCAATTTTTGTATCATGCATCCAGCTATAGTCCTTAAGATCATTAAAGACTTCCCATATATATTTTACAATAAAGAAGAAGGAAATATTATGGAAAGATTTTCAATAGCCAGGAAAAATACAGGAATATATTGTAGAGTTTTTCAAGTGTACAGTTCTATTGATTCAAGCAACCTTTAAAAAAAGAACCCTGAGAGTAATGATACACCAGCCCAAGTAGCAGTTGTATATTTACTCTGAATTACTCATGTTTCCTTCTGAAAATTCATAACCCGAGGTAGAACTGAACAATGAAAGCGAAAAACCAAGCATGTAAAATCAATTGATGTTCTGGCTGGCTCCCAGAACATCTTTATTTTCTATCGCCACATTCAACCACATTTGTATCTGTTTATCACTGAACTCATTGGGCAGAACAAAAATGGGGCTGATGTTAATGCCTCATGAATATGCACAGAAAGTGTTCTATTTTGCTTAAACATCAACATTTATACTAATCTTTTAGGTTCTTCTGTGTTCAGTAGGAATGGCAATAGGTGCTGTGGGCTAAGACTCTTCACCAAGATTGGGAAGACTTCATGTTGTTTCTAGTTAAAACACACACACAGTTTGCAGGAATTATTGCTCTCCTATTTCTTAATCTTTTTAATGGGAAGAAAAACTTGATTCTGACAATGTGTTGTGTGTGGGCTTGTCTTGGTTGAATCCTCTTGTGTTCTTGCATCTGTTGTGCAGTCTGCTAGCTCATATGAAATGAACATACATACAAATGGCATTGTGTTTCTGACTTTTTTGAGTAATCTAGATCTTACTCAGTAGCAACAATATTTATTTCTGATATATTTTATTAAAAAAACACAAAACAAAACAAAACAAAACAAAACAAGAAACCTTAGAAAACTATATAAAGCATTTAGAGGAAGGTCAATCAAAATTTCCTCAAGGTGAGAGAATGTGTTGCCTTATTTAACAGACAGCCATATGTCAGGATATATTGAGATATCAACTTTCAGCAATGCTTTTATTTCCAGGCTTCTGTGTTTGCTTGCTTTTGCAAGGATCATCACATTCTCCACAGGATTAACTATTACTGTTCTCATCCTCGTCCTGGGAAATCTAGGAATTAGTATTTGACAGTCTAGCATCAAACTTAACACTGGGAAAATGAGGAGTATTAATTAGATGATAGCCCAGAGACCTGGGGTTTGCCAGCAGATCCTGAGGCTCATATTTGAATGAAACCACCAACACAAGGTGCTGAAATAATTTTTCCTAGACAATGAAGCCAAATGGAGAAGGTCGTATGGGACAGAAGGAAGAGCATTTGCTCCTGGAGCTCCCCCAGATGGTCTCTGTTTGGACCACAGGCTGCTGGAGGAATTTTTAACATCGTGAGGTTCATACAGAGTAGATCACTTTGAAGCTTGGAAGATGAGTTTGGAAGCCAATGATGGAGAAGGGATGAGGGGATTATTTTCACAGAGAGAGTTCAAATAATTTATCTCCATATTCTCTCTTTACTCCCTGTTCCACCTTCTTCAGCTTGCTCTGAGTTGATAAATAAACCTTTGTCATGGAAACACAAGGGGAAGGGAAACTTTTAAATTTATGGTGGAAGGCTATGTAAAAGATAAAAAAGTACTGCCACAGGGAGAGGAAGGTACCATGACAACGACATCCTGCAATAACCAAGTCTTGGCCTGCCTGAGGATGCAATGCTAAATGGGTTTTCATCTAATGTGCAATCAGAGCACCCTGTGTGAAAAGAAATGCTCACTGATGATCCAGAGATGGGGGGAACCAGCGAGGTCAGCAGGTTTTAAAGGAAATAAGTGGAAATGGTCCTGCAGATGCCACCGCTTCTTTATGTGCTCCATTGTGCTGATAAGATACAATGATGAATCATCTGTCATGTCAGTGTGTGACACAATATATTTGTGATGAGTAATATCCTGAACAGAAACTTCATTGCACCACAGCAGAATTTATCCATCCTGTCCTTGGCCTCCGTGTAACCAAATCCATCAGGGGTGATTGTGCACAGTGCCCAGAGGGTCAGTGCTCTGGGGCCTCTGGACCACCTTTGCTGTGGAGCAGGGTGGAGGCTCAAGAGGCAGGTGATAGTTCATCACAAAATGGAGATCAGGCTGTGATGGGGTGAGAAATCTGACCAGAGGCAGGGAATCTTGAAACAAAAGCAATGTTTCCAGTTAAAGCCCCGACTGCAGAGGGTACAAGTGCTGGGGCTGCCTAAGGGAGCTCAGGAGTACAACAGAGCAGGAGCTCTGAGTGGCCACAGGGGTTAAAAGGACAAAATGTTGTGAGAGGCCAAGGGGAGCCTGGGATTTGCACCACAATCAGAAAGACGTGGGAGAAGCACTTTTAGAAGCTTATGATTATAGGCAGTAGGGTTTTGAAAATTCCTTCTGAGGATAGAGGTCAGCTCTCTTCAGGCACCAATATCTGTTGGTTTTGTCAATGACTAATCCAAATGAGTCTTGCTATTCCAAGCAAAATTTTGGGCTTTCTTTTGTTACATAATGTGGAAAGCACAGCTTGGGAAAGGCAGAGCCCACAGCAGATACGGCTGTGTTCTGGGTGAAGAAAATATTTGCCATCCCTTAGGTTTAAAGAGGTAACAAGCAAGTAAACTAGAGAGTGTCTTGTGGAGAAGGCAGAAAGGCATTTTTATGGTATTTTTCTTAAGTGGTTTCCTAGAGCTGCTTGCAGGCCTGAGCTGCCTGTTCCTAAACAACAGCAGATGTTCTGGCCCTGGGTCCCCTGCCTGTCCTAGCAGCCATTGGAGATTGCCTTTGTGCCTTATGTGAGGCTGTGCTGGAGTGGAATAACAACATCTGAGCAAGGGGGGGCTCCTCTCTGTGGGCCATGAAAACTTTGTGTGAAGATGCGTGAGAGGAAACAAGGGCCCTACAGTTTTTCTCTTTCGACTCTTTCAGCCGCGCATTAGCAGGGGATTCACAAAACACAGGATAGGTGCAGATAAATTTTCTCAGAGAAAAAGGGGAATTTAAGTAAAAGGAGGAACAGGGGGACTAAGAAGGTGTTTCAGGGGGCTCTCTGTACACTTTAACCCTTGTGCCAGGGGCTGCTCACAAGGCAGGGTGTTTTTATTCTAATAGCTCAAGGCTATGCCTGAAGACACCTTTTAGAGTTATCCATTTATACCGAGGCTGCACACCTGAGACCACCCACAACAGCTGAAAAGATTTCAGAGAGGAAAATAACAATCTGCATGTGGATCTCTAATAATAAAAAATAAAATACAGCTGGCTTTGTTTATGAAAGGAATGTGTCTCTTAAAAGCAATAGTTTCTGCCAGTCAGGATTAAAACAGATTTTCAAAAGCAATTTTAAACCAGCAGTGTATTGTCACAGTTAACATCCCCCATTCTTCAACAAGCAGTTGTTTATGCATGTTTAAGATTAATAGAATTCCTGATGCACCTCCTTCTAGTTTTTGGTTAGTCGGGTTTTTTAAATTTTATTTTTAGTAATTCCTTTTTAATTGTATCTGTCAGTCTGGAAATAGGTTTTTGCCACCATCCTGCTACTATAAATTAGGTCCTTCTAAAGAAGCATCACAGAATTTGTTTAATATTCTGCCTTCTGCTTTAGACAGAGTCCCTTTGCTGGGGAAAATTCAATCAGATCTTTGAAATGTACTGTAACAGAACTCTGAGGATTCTTTCTTGTGCTTCTGTCACTTTCATGAAGGTCTTTAGTAGGGCACTTCGTGCTCGTGCTGTACTTAGGCGATTTGGAAAAGAGGCTCCTGTGTGATAGTGCTAATTTCTCTTTATGAAGCAACAAGAGATAGATCTACTCAGTGAGAAACTCTCTCTTAGTACAGCAATTTACAGCTGAGCCATTTTACAAAACAGTCTGACTTATGTGAGAGGCCAAGGTGCATCAGCCTTCAGCTGCCACTAATCAGTTGTTGAGATGATGGGAAGCAGCAGATCAGCTGCACAGCACTCCAAACTTAAATTCGAAGGCAATTCTTGTTTCAATTTCACCAAGGTTCCTTGGAAACTAGATTGCCAGTTAATATTGTGTGTTTGTCCCAGAATAAACAGTGCTGCAAAATTAGTGAATGTTGGCTGACAGAATTGAAAAGATGATGGGCATGCAACAAAATGGTTTCCCAGACTACAAGTTGGGAGTTGTTGTTCAGGATAAAATAACTCGGTATTGATTCCTCCCCAGCTGTGATAGCTCTGTGCTTTATTAGTGTTTCACCTGTGCTGTGATGAGCCTTAGCCAGGGCTTTGTGCTCCTCCACATGCAGAGGGTTTAAGGTAAGACAGGATGATAGGGACAGAGGAGATCCTCTTGTAAGGAGCACAGCTGGGTTTTGACCAGCCAAAATGCACCAGAGGCAAATTGTACTCAAAAAGCCATCATGAACCTGAGGAGCTTCACAATTTGATTCCTCAAGTGCGTGTGTTTTTCAGCCCTGCACATTGTTGTTGCTGAACTGACTTTTTCTACGCTGTTAATTTTTCCACGTGTGCCTCTGCAGTGATGTGAGCTTCCCAGCTCTGATGTGGCACCCTCTCCCTCCCTGATGCTCAGATACTGCTTTACCCTTTGGATGAAAAGAGCAAAACAACAGAAAAAAAATCCCTTTGTGAACTGTAAATATCTTTGTGTGAAGAGGTAATTGGGCTGTTTTGATAGGAGGAAGAGGGTGGTAAGAAAATAACATTCTTAAACCCAAAGCAAGTTTCATGTCATTGTTACTGCTAAAGAACTGTGGTTCTT
This sequence comes from Cyanoderma ruficeps, assembly GCA_008694505.1. Taxonomy (NCBI): domain Eukaryota; kingdom Metazoa; phylum Chordata; class Aves; order Passeriformes; family Timaliidae; genus Cyanoderma; species Cyanoderma ruficeps. The sequence goes on from VZDJ01000223.1 coordinate 1,189,144, forward strand.
CTGTCAAGGGGTGCCTAAAGCACTTCTCAGATTTACTGCAGTTTTCATGGGGAGTTTTGCTACCAGCACCCCTGAAAACAAGGTGAAAATGTGAAAACCAACAGATATACCAAAATTAAAAAACCTCAACAAAGCAAATGCATAGGGAAAACCGATTCCCTCAAGTCAATATATGGACTTTAAAGGACTTTAGCACTTGTCTGAAGTGGTGCTAGCAGAAACAAAAGGAAATAATATGGTCTCTGTGCAGCCCTCTTTGCATCCTAGCAGAGATGCACTGATTACTCTTAAAACAGCAGAAGACTTCAGGTTGTGATAACAGGATTACCTCATTTGACTGCTGAACTAGATTCCTCCTTTGGCTGCTCTGAGTCCTGCCAGCACATGGCCTCTAGGGCTGCACAGTTCCTATTTAGCAGAACAAAAGTTCTCTGTCCAGTTTCTTCCTGGTACTTTGGGATCAAAACAATATTATTGCCTTTTTCTGGTAGCCAAGCCCAGCTGGGTTTACCCCCTGGACAGGGAGAGATGCATTCAAACCCAAGTGACTTCCCTGAATTCTGATGTCTCTTGAGGTGTAGTAAGAGATTAGAAATAGGCCTTGTGGACTTAGGTGTCAAAAGGAAAAGCTAATAAAAAGAAATGGATTCTAAAAAGGAGTATAAACATACTGGATGCCTTGTGAGAAATGCTGATAGAGAGGAGTAGGAAAATAAGGGGAAAACACAGAGTTGGCTGCTGCTGAATGCAATATTGGTGGTGCAGAACCATGCATGGGATTAGTGGCACCAACAGGTTAAAACTTGGCATGGGGAGAAAGAAAACAGTAGAAAAGGCTTGAAGGGGTTGTGTGTTGGCAAGGAGATAAAAGGTCCTTCATCTTCCCAGCAATGCTGCTCCTCGGGGTAACAGTGCAGCCAAAGGATGGCTCAGGAGAGGGAGTGGAGCAGACACCAGAATCCCATTGAAACTGCTCAGCATGGATGCCCCTTGAGGTGAACTTAGCCACAGAAGCTGGGGATTATCCAGGGTAATGAGGTAAATGAAAGGATGATAGTATTTGCTGTTAACTTCAAAATTACTAAATTCCTACCAGTCTTGTACAAGGCAGATCACAGAGCTCTCACAGCCCTCGAGGCAAGGGGCATCTCAAGGCCAGTGTGTTGGGATGACAGGTTTCTAAAACATTTAAATGGTGTGCAGCTTTCCAGGATCCCCATGTAAATGCAAGAGCATTTACTGAGAGCAGCTGTGCTGAAATCACTATTCTGGAGACTTGTGTTGAGAAGCTGAGCTTGAAACATGGAGAAAAAGAGTGGAATGTAAAGCTAACTGGACTATGCCCTTCCCCCAGAGAATATCGCATTTTAGACTTGAATGAGTACTCCGCTCCCCAGGTTAAAGTCACAGAATTTTTTCAGTCCTTCTTTGTGCATTGAGAGAGAGTTTTGCACCATGGTAGCTGAAGTGAAATAGATGATTTTTGTAGGTTTTTAAGAAGCATCTGCCTCAAGTGGCAGGAAGACAATTAAAAAAAACCACAAAACCAACCAACCAAACAAACAAAAAATTAAAAGAAACCACCCCAAAAGAAAACAAGCAATTTTGATTATATTTTACTCCCCTCAACAGTATTTCACAGAAAGATAACCTTACACAACCCAGTATTTCTCCTATTTCTGCATAGAATGACTTAGGGAATGCCATATGGTACATGTGTGGTGGCTCACACACCACATTCTTTCTGAGTAATTTTGAGGATGCTCTACACCAAACAGGACAGGTGGCCTCTTGAGCTCGATATGTGACAAATATAGATGTGTGTAAAATGTTCTGCTCCAGAGAACTCAAAAGATAAAATGCTGGAGTGGAAAGAGGAACGCAAGAACAGGCAGAGTAAATGACATAATTTCAGATTGTTCAGTCCAAAGAATGTTATGGGTGGAATGAATATAGTTGGCAAGTCGTGTTTTATATTTCCAGTGGTGTTAAGTGCATCTAGAAAACCCTGATTCTTTACAGATTATTTTCTTGCAAGTCTCTGTTCCAGATGTAAAGCAGCCCAACCTGATGGCTTTGTGGTAAAGATTCTTACTGAATTTTTACTCATTCTCTTTGTATATACAATGTGTGTTTTCCAGACACAAGGTTTGTTTATTTTACTGAGCAAAGTAACTGCAGTGTCACATTAAATCCCACTTGAAATTGTTTATCTGATCGGGCTCAAGTTGGTTCCTAAAGAAAACAGGCTTTGAGCAAAGCTCTCTGGAAATTATTTGCATCCTCTGTAAGAAAAATTATTCACTACTAACCAAGAGGCTCAGAAAACATGACCTCATACTGTGATTGTATTTTTTGTAGAACTATTCCAAAGCACCCAGTTCTGGTATTGCTGGTACTCACTGTTCTTTTTGTCCCCAAGGTGTACATTGAACTGGTAGCTGCAGAACATTTGCACCTCCACTTGGAATGTACCACTGGACTCAGATTCACAAAGGATTCACTGAGGGAAATCACTGACCTTTTAGTGAATTTTAAAACTGTTCTGTTGAAATCACTTTACAATTACCACATTTTTTTCTGGTTTTCCTTCAGCTAAGTATGTAGATAGGAGTTTTTGCTATTAAGGTTCAAAAAGAAAGCATATCTGACTAAGATGACTAAAAGAATATCATTGTCCTAAAGCTGACTCTCTTGCCTGAACTAGTGTTGGTCTATTGACAGAAATGAAACTGGAACAACCTATGGGCTGAGAAGGCTGAGCCCTGACTTGTGTAACAAGTTTCCTGTTGCCTCCTTTCATTCTGGAGGGTTTGGTCAGAGAATGCTCAGGAAAAGCTCTGAGTAGTGAAATGATAAAACTTGTATTGTTCTTGTGCCTTCTCATCAAGCTCTTCTAGAGCTTCTTACAAGCATCCCAATCAAGGAAAGAAGGTAAAAAATAGAACATTGTCATAATTTTTGGGATCTCCTCCTTAGCATGAGAAATAATGTAGGGAAAAGCACATGTTGTTTAAACTTCCGTCCCAGTGGGCAGTGGAAATGAATCCAGCAAAGATTGATGCAATAGGCAGGAAAAGAGGGCAATTTTATGCCTACTATTAATCTGAGAAATTAATTTACAATAACTTGTTGAATTCAGGATTCTGGACTTCACCAGAGCCAGCACTTGTGCCATGAGTTGTCATTTACTCCCTTGCTTCCCCCTTAATAAATCTGAGGGTTACATCTCCTCTGTCTTTATTCAAGGAATTCCCTTCAATGTTTGATAACTAACAGTAGTCATCAACCTACACTAGCAGTGCTTTATGTGTTATTTATAGGTCACTGAATGTGTCCTTTGTGGTTCTGTAATTTAATTAGATTTTTTTTTCAATTTATCTTTGTTTGTCTCTGGTATATTGCAAGCACAGTTAATTGCATGTTGAAGGATTCCTCCCAGAATATCTGTAATAGGAGCTGGAATATTATGGCTGTTTTCTCTGTCTACTTATCAGACAACAGTGTCTTTATGTACTGCATACTTTTTTAATAAGCATTAGCATGGCATCCTATAGGATGTGTAGACGTGCCATAAACACAGATTGTGTTTCCCTATTTAGATTAAAATTCCCTTTTTGAATACTGTTCTTCATATTGTCATCTAATCCAAGCTCACCTCTTTGCCCCTTTTCTCTTGTGTCTTTCCAGTTGAGTCTGAATTCCATTTCTTGGACAAGGGTCTAATTTCAATACTTCAGTTTTGGCGATTGGTCTACTTAAGATTGTCTGGGTTATGATTTCCCTGGCCCTTAGAGCTGAATTTGGTTTTCCTTCAGAAGTGTGGTTTGCACGGCACTGCTGTCAAGGACTATTCAATTCTGCCCATGTTGTGCTCTGGTTTAGGACTTTTCACTGAACACAGATCTACTGTCACATCTCTGATGTACTAAAGGTGCAGATCCTAGACTTTCTTTTCCTTAGAATGTCCCTGTGACTTGAGAAATGCAAACTCTGTGTCTGAAGCAGTTCTGGCTCCCTAGAACTTCCATCTGCTGTTACTGTATTTGTGCCAGGGGTTTAAGGAGGGAGCTCTACATCATTTTCAGCTGGGATGGACACTGGGAGCAGGACAGCTCTGTTTGCTGTCATTTGTTTGCTGATATCCATTTCTGCAGGGGAAAAATCTCAGAATGACCATTGTTTTTCTTCTCCCCAGTTTACCAAGTGCAAGTGTCCTCACACAGTCCATGAGGAGGGGACAAGTGCAGTTTCTAAAAACAAACTGCACGCTTTTTCTTCCTCCCTTCGCTCTCAGAACCAGTCTGAAAGGTGCAGAACTTAATATCCAGCACAAACAGAACAGGCTATTAGGGATACAAGCCTCATAAAGTCACCCCAGGACATCCAGTTGTACTTGGAGATTTCTGTCAATTGGGACTTAGAATTTTAAGGGGAAGATGTAGATCAGGAGACTCTTGGCAGGGAAATATCCCAAATGTGCCTAAAGAGTTGCACACTGATACACCTTCATGGAGATTTCAGCCTATCTGGTTAGGGGCTTGTTTGGTTGAGCAGGAGTTATGGTACTTTAGGGAATTTTGAGGAGGGAGTGGAAAATATTTCTAAAAATACCCAGCGAGCTGATTCTTTATGTTGATGTATGTGGATGTGCAGAAGAGACAAAAAATGCAAGGCACACTTAGCAGTTTGTGCAGCAGGATCAGAGTAGTGGAATAAATGGTCAAATGTATTCACCTTTTGCTAGCGGGTGAGGTTAAAGAGAAAAATATTAGGAAACTGCTGTCAAGGTCTGGTGGGCCAGAGACTTGTAACATTTGTCATTCAGCCCTCTTGTTGTTTCTAAATGACAACAGGGGAAAATGAGGTAGAGCAGTGCTTTCCTGAATTCAGAGAATTTGATTATTTCCTTTATGAAAACAGGGTAGTGAGGTGATGCAGAATTATTTACCACAAAACACCTGCAGATGTGCTCTGTATGCTAGGGATTTGGAGTTTTCCAGACTAACATTACATAAAATGAAGAAGCCAAGTGAATTTTTAGAAAGTTTGACTGGCTGTCAGCATAACTGAAATAGCTACTGACTAAATAATTCTTATGAAAATGACAAAACATTTAAAAAATATATCTTTCCTTTAACCCAGGCAGTGCAGCAGCCCAGAGGTGATCACTCAGAATTAATTTATCTAGTAAATCCTCTTAGTAGGAATACCTTTAATCTGACAAATGGAAGGATGTTCACTACTCTGAAGTCCTCCTACCACATATTCTATCTGTATCATGTGGGGAATTTTCTGGCTTGGAGCTTTCAGGAATTCAGGAGAATAGTTGTGAGGTTCTGTACTTGCAAATTTGTAAACCCACATCATTTTTGTAGTGGTTATTCCAGGAGATTTGGAGACTTGGTCAATGTGCCTTGAATAAAACATTTATAAACAATGAAAAGTTTCGGAAACTTTAGATCATCTGGTTTTTGATGGATCAGAAGTAAAACAGGCTTTCGATTTGAGCTTGCTAAGTAAGAAGTAGCTCTCTTTATCGGAAATAAAGGCTCTTTATCAGAAAGAGAACTCCAAATAACAAGCCTTCTAACCCAAAGTAGAGCAAAGCTCCACTCCCTTCCTCTGCAGTGCCCACCCTATTGATTGATTCCTAAGCAGAGCCTGCTCTGTCTTTTTCACCAGTTCAGTTATAAGACTGAAAGTTGACTGGCTATTCATTGTTAGGATTTTTTTTTTATGATTTAAGAATGTTTGTTTTAAGAAGGAATAGAAGAAATAACTTTTTACCCTTGTTCCAGGCAGATTGACATAATACCCAAAACTCCAGAAGATCAATCCAGGCTTTGAACTTCTGGATCTAGGGCAGACATTCTGTCTTGATAGAAGACAAGGTCAGCTCCTTTGTAAAACTGGGTTCCTATGTAAATACAAATCTAAGTGAAGCAAAGAATGATTTTTTCTGATTTATGGTGTGACCCAAGTCCTGTAGTGTCCTTCAGTTCTGATTTAGTGCTGGCACAGCCCTTGGCTTTGACTTCCCAGTTATTGGCTGTTCATCAAGGAAAGGGATGAATTTGATCTAATTTTCTCAGGTGGGTCACTGCTCTTGCTGTGAGCTTCACAAAAATTCAGAGGTATTGAAAGCTAGAAGGATTTTCTTTTAATTTTCTCCCCCTATTGCCTTAGGTTTGTCAGCGTGGGGTATAGAAGAAGAAGTCAGGAGAAAGAAATGTCTTCTAATTGAGCTATTGTCAACAAGGATCAGGATGAAGATATGCTGAACCACAAACACTCTGACAATTCCATACACCTCTGGAAGATACCAGCAGGAAGTGGTGGAAGAAAAAGAATTACAAAAATATAAAGGGATTTTAGAAATATCTTCCGGTATCTGACCACACAGAGATAACCTCTGAATAACGTGGAAGATATTGAAATGTCACATGCTGATTCTGGTGGTGAGGGGAAGAGCCCCAGGAATCAGGCAGTGAAGTGAAGCCATTTCACCCTGGTGTCTTCAAATGGATTGTTAACGCCCTGATAAATATGCACAACAATGAGGAGGCTACTTAATTTGACAATTAAGTTGAATTGCTTGGGAAATTACCTGCTTGCTCTACCTGGATTTAATTATCACTTAAATGATTGGGAAGCTCACTTCACTTGAGAGAGGGCAAAGGAAAGTGGAATGCAACCTGCTGAAGTGATGACTAGTCCTCCAGTGGCTGGAACTGAATTCTCTCCTGGGATTGTTCCAAACACAGCACAACAGTTTAAGTGAGAAGATTTCCTGTACTAGACCATAGTCAAAGCAGACAGCAGAGTTCACTGCTTGTGTTCTTCTCTCTGAGGTAGGGATGTGACCTGGGGAGAGAGAGGAAAAGAGGATGAATATGATTTCAGTCTCATCCAGGAGAAATCTGCTGCATCTGCTGATGCCTTGGAGTGGCTACCTAGAATAGAGGCCAGACAAGGTCAAGAGAGGAAGAGGAGGTATTTATTAATGGTCTTCAACAGAAGCACCTTGGGCAGTCAAAAGCCTCCCAGAGGCTACACCCAAGGTGGATGATGGTCTTGAGTTTTTCAGACAGAAATAAGTTTGGTCCATTTGCTTATCAGGGGTTAATCCTCCAATTACAACTTCAGGTAATGAACTCATATTCCAACAGTTCACTCCCAATTCACTTTTATTTATACTTTTTGGGACCTGAGCCAGTAGGGTGTCCTTGAGTTCCAGGCCCAGAGGAATTGTTTTGTCCGACCAAAATGTGAAGAGAGTGTTTAACACTTTGTATGGAGTTTAGAGTTAGGCACTAATGCAGTACAGGATTTGGAAAATATAAAGGCTAAAACCTTAAGGCATCACTGCAACCAGGAGGTCCCTCCTAGCCCCTGACCAAGATGCCTGCAAGGCTCAGTGCTGACAGACTGCAAATCTTTGTGGTGCTAAATGTTTTCACCTCCCAGTGGCTCTCTGTACTCCAAAAGGCAGAGCCCTGCAGTGCTGAGCTCAAAAATCATCATATACATTGTCACAGCTCCCTGAATTGATGGCCAAGCCATAGCTGACTTTTATTAACCTTGCCTAATTTTAACTGTGGGCCAAATTCTAATTCCATTGCATCTGTAAGTGATCCCATTGGTTCCACCTCATCTAAGTTGCTAGAGTGTTACCTGCCTTTGAAATGGTAATTTTAAAAAAATATATATTCACTGATTATAGTTGAATATGAAGTCTAAAAACCATTCAGGAAGTGAGGGGACACTTTGAGAGAGAGACTAAATACTCTCTAGTTCCAAATGCCATGCTGCCATGGAAGTTAATTTTGGAAATGAACTCTGATTTTTTAAACTCTGTTTAAAAAGCAGAAGTATCAGTTGTGCTGGTACAGTCACTGGAGATGTGGCAAAACAGCAGGTTTGGAGTGAGCCTGATGCATTCTGAGTTTTCTGAGGTGTGGAAGGTGACAGGGGGCTCAGCTGGCCCTGCTTGGCCCGGCTCTGAATGGCAGAGTGAGGGCTGAAGTGGCCAGTGTCCCTGGGGGTGACAGGGCAGGGAATCACACAGGCCTTTTCCTTGGGATCTGTGTCTGCTTCTGCCTCTTGGGTGCTGATCATGACTTGAGACCTTCCTGTCTTCAGGTCAGGCTGCCAAAACCAAGCCGAGGGTGGAGGTTGTGTCCTACCTGTGCAGGTGACCTGTGGAATGGGATTTTTCCCATTACTTCCCGTCTTTTAGCAGCCAGTTCAGATGATTTTCAATTCAGTTAACACTTGAGGCTCTATTTAGCCCCCTGGAGGTTTCAGCATTAATAAAACTGGGCAGAGGTTCACGTGGTGGGATGTTTTACTTGGGGCCAAAATGCAGAAAAGAATTAGGATAGCCATTGCACCTGAAGCAAGTAATGGCTCTGCCTGAAATTTGCTGGAAACGATACTTGAACTTTTTCTGTTGCCTTTAAAGTGGTGTTAGTGTATGATCTGTTGTAGTGGCTGTTGTGTTACTCCTTCAGTAGGCTGGTAAATCTTGAGATTACAGGCTTAGAAGGCCTCAGAGATTTAGGAACTGCGCCATAAAAGGGTGACAGATTAACAAGGATTTTCGCAATAGGAAACAAAACAAAACTTCTTTGACTTAACTTGAGGCTTGGATAGATGGTTCTAAGGATATATGGTTCTAAGGATTTGTCTAATAAAGCTGCATAATGACCCCTCTCAGCTGAACTGTGGCAATGAAAATAATTTCACCTCCTCTCTGGAGTAGCCTAACCTTTATATACTGTCCATGAAAATACATAAATATTGCCTTGCCCCGCATTAAGAAAAGAAAGTCATTCATCTGGCAATATTTGGGTTTTTAATGCAATTTGACCCCCCTACGTGTATGCAGAGAGAAAAGCATTCAGTCTCTTTGCCAGCACAGTCTCACAGGTATCACCTGCTGAGTCAGAGGTTTACAATCCATAGTCAAAATTCTGTGATAAGGAACAAGCTGCACACAGATGGCAGAAGTTAATAGTCTGATCCTGCCATCAGGACACATAAAAGAAATGATCATCCACAGAAGACAGAGCAGTTCTGATGGCTTGGAAAAGATCTGCACTGCCCTGTACTTTGTACCCTCGTTTATGTAACAGTGTTATCGTTCTGTTGCACACGGTATTATTTTTAAACTGACATAAATAATTCCGGAGGAGTGAGGATAATGGAACTGCAGGACCAAGGTAAGGAGTCTGTTGCACTGAATCCTGGAAGGAAATGCTGCCAATCTCAATTTCAGCTGCAATTAATGAAACCATTGCCATGGCCAAAGCAGTAAGTGAATCTGGTCTCAAGGATGACGCTGCCAAGCTGTAACAAAACAGGTGCCTAAGTATTTGTAGCACATAGACTGGAAGTTTGCTCCCTTTTCCATACTGCAGGATACCTGCTGTGTTTTGCAATTAAGATGTTCCCCCAGAGGCTTCTCAGTTTCGGAGTCCTTAGACTGATTATAGTGGCAGATTTTTTTTTTCTGCTTTGTGTTTCAATTAAAATATTTAACATTGTGGTATCACATTACTAGGTTTCAATTATTTTGACTCTCTCGCTCTTGTAAATAAATTCTCTGTAAGAAGCCAGTGGAAAACATATTTACTCCATAAGGATCCACATCCATGCATAACCTGATTAAAGCCAAGTAAGAGTTTGGGTCAAATAATCAAATGTGGTCATTTTTGGGTTCAATTGACTAAGGTCCACGAGAAGCTGAGGGCTGTTGTAAAGCTGAAGTCTTAAGCAGTGAAACTCAGCAATCAGTGACAGATTGTCAGCAGTGGGAATGTGAACTTCAATCCACATCCCACTGTAGGCTATTCCCTCTAGACTGGCTCCAGAGTGAAAAACCTCTATTTAAAATTCCCATTTGACATGGAGAACAGATTGGTCCATCCTACTTCAAAATTAGGGATAAACATTGTATTTCTTCCCTCAGTTTATGACAACGTGCACTTATTTTTCACATGTTTTTATAACAGTCCAGTTCCAATATAGACTTCAGAACCTAATCATTTATATAAGACTTCTCCTTCATCCTCTGAAAACCTGAAAATATTGTAGGATGAAGGTATAGGCTGCCAAAGACCAATGGATGTAGAATCTAGATAAATTCTTGTCAGAAGGATCCATTGGTCTCCAGAATAATTATGAGCTGCAAATGGAATTATGTAGGTAACTGGGAAGCTGGAAAAAAACAGATAAAATGAAGACTTAAGAGCAAGAAGAGACTGAAATCTCACAGGGCACCTAGCATACAAAGTCAGGAATATTTAGGAATAGGGATGAAATACAGGGATGAATTGTTGAAAGAAGCCTGGCGTTGTAAATATCGGTAGAAATCCAGGATTTCTAACAGTACAGATGGGGATATATTCGCTCTCTCCTCAGAGCACATCTCTCTGCTGCCAAGGCAGGCTGTGTTCCCCTCCATAAGTATGCGTGTCAGGCCATACTAGCACAGATAGTGGGCAGCCAAACAGATGTTCCCTGATAAATAACACTCCTCGGCTTGAGCTTTTTTATTGGAAACATTTACTTCCCCGATACTTGTAACGCAGTGAAACTTCCATTGCTCTTGTTTCAATTTTTATCCCTCCCCCGTTTTTCCCCCCACCCTGCTGCTTTATAGAGCAGTTTGTCTTGTAATCTTTTCCTTATTGCTGGAAAATTGTCCATTTCAAGCCCCGATTCTGCTATCAGCTATGCCAGATCGAATCCAGAGCAGCAGCCCTGGGGACAGACAGTCCAATCTGAGCACTGCTCTTGTCATGTCAGGGTTGTGTCCTGTCCTTTTTATCAGTGCTGCCTACCAGGAATAAGTCAATAAACATCATTCTTAAGCGTTGCTTTTCTCTTACTGATTTTGTTCATTATGTCCAAGCAGCAGATTTTCAGGAAAGCTTTCCCGACCACAGCTCAGAGCTGACTGCTCGACTCAATTAATAAATCTTTGGCTATGCCAGCCCAAACAACTCCCATCGTGTGAACTGCAGTACAAAGTTAAAATAATTAAAGTAGTCTGATCTTTTTATTGCAGGAATTATTTTGCAGAATGAGTATCTCACTTTGGAAACCCATGTTACACGTGGAATGGCAAGATAATTTATGTAGTTCAAAGGAATAAAACAAGCTAAATTTTGTTAGTCTTTTAAATAACAAGAGTCTGACTTTTCCCCTGTCAAGTCCTGTCTAAATACTATGACCCTGTCTCTCCATTTGGTTCAGCAATGCAATCTATAGATTAATTCAAATGTGTACATTTGCTTAAATGGATGTGAAATTAACTGTACCTTTTGCAGACCTGCAGGAAATTATCCTCTGGGTGTTACTTTACTTCCCAAAGGATGGAACGTACAAATTTTGTTTTGATTAAGAAATATATTGCAGAAAATCATACTCCATTCAGGTGCAATTAAAAGGCAGAATACTGTCATTTCTGATAGAAAATATTCATTATGAGTAATTTGTTTGGCTGTCAGCCAATTAAATAGCACCATCATCTACTGAATGCTGTGAGAAAAATTACCTTAGAAATATTTATTTTCAGTATGCTATAGAGGTATTTCTGATCATGAGTTTTTAATCATATTGTAATTGTTGTAATCATTGTGCTTTTGAGTCACAGACATGGGATGGGATATCCTGGGAATAATCCTGAGGTATCTTCAGCTGTTTGGGAAGGAAAAACACAGTCCTGTAGGGGAAACCCTTAAATGCAAATTAAATTGCTGTACTGTAGGAAATGCTTGGACATATTAATGTCCAGTTACTTCAGTGTCCAATTACATCATCTTAATGCCTCTATCTTGAATTCCCAGACTGGGGCAAATCTTGTTCCAGTCATGCTTCTAGTGTTTTTATTTTCCTAATTTTCATTGAAAACATGCATCCGGGTCAGAAATGCAAAGTTAGGGCTCATTCCTGCTGAAAACCAGAACCTTCCACATCTCTAAAAATTATTTCAAAACCACTTTTCTCATAATGTGCCATTTGAACTTTACTTGGCTCACTGAAATCCTAAGCCTCTGCTCAAATAACTTTGTAGGTGTGTAGTTTGAAATGCTGTTTAAAGACAGGTTACGGCAGGTGCTCGGGACATATCCCAGCTACAGACCCACACAAGGGACACAACACTTCCCAAAGCCTGGGGCCAGGAGATGCAGGTGAAGTCTCAGGCAGACGTGGAATAAATCGGGAGCAAACCAGACCAGTTTAATGAAGCAAGAGAGGCTGAATCAATGTTTATGTTCATCAGATAATGAACAGTCTGATTCACAGTCACAAGGAGATGAAGCCTTGCAGAGAATGTCAAGTGAAGAGCAACAGGAGCGCAGAGGCAAGAATCCTGAAGGGAGTGGGTCGTTGAAGTCTGGAATCTGGTGGGATAACAAATTATCCTGGAGCCAAAGATCTGTTTTAGTCACGCTGAGAATTTTAAACTCTCTATTTTAGTGAATTTCTGTATAAAACTTCAAGAAAATAAATTAAATAGAACCAAATCACCACAGTTTGCTTGGCCTGTCAGAGAGTTTTTCCTGTCTTTGGTAGATTGCATAATTTAGGGTTTTGTTATGTTTGAGATGAAAAAACTTTTAAAGCCTCTCTTTAGCTTTATCTCTTTGACAAAGCTCTGATAAATTTCCTTTCCCCTGTGTTGTTGTGGATGTTTTTGTAACTTTAATGGTCCTGCTGATAGTGGAAAAAAAGTTCTTAGTAATACAGGAATGCAAATTGATGGAAACAGCTCCCTGAGACGGGCAGCTAATTAGGAGCTGTGCTGTTTTGTATTGGGGATTGGACTCTGGGAGAGAGTAGGTACAATAACTTGCTTTTGACAGAGAAGATGCTATTGTGGGTCTGTGTTAATTAAGGAATAGGGATTGTGGCCTCATGTTAATAGAGTAGATATGATAGCCAGATTATTTGTCTGGAATGTGCATAGAATGAATACTGAGGGTTTTTTGGTACATCTTGATAAGGAACCTGCAAGGCTATAATGTAATAACAGTGTAACCATGGTGATGCTGTTGAATTAGGACTGATGTAATGTTAAAAATAAAGGTTGATGCAATATTTGATTAATATTTTTTTTCCCCAGCACAGTAACATCCCTGGTTACTGCTGGGGGCTCTGATGTATAATGGGGCAAATTTCCTGTTTTCGTAGGTTCTGTTTTCCTGCAAAGGAGAATTGGCAGCACAGACCTTTTTTCCTCTGCCTTTGAATGTGTGGGAGGGGGTGAGGGCAGAATACTGGGGGCTCTTTGGTCCCTCCCCAAATTTGAGTGGGAAATTCTTACTTCAGAGCCACCGAAATTGTAATAATTTACAGCAATGCACGTTGCTAGAGGAGATGGATCAAGCCTTTTCCTAAGTACAGGTTTTGCTGACTTGCCCCTTCAGCCCCAGATATCTCATTTTTGTAGAACATTCGGGTCTTCTCAGGTTCATTTCAGCCTCTTTCCCCCCCACCAAAAGTAAGCTGTAACAATTAAGTTCAATAGTACTGGCTGAAGAAAACAAACTCTTAGTCTAATTTATATTAAGCTACTCTGCATTAATATTTGGCATTTTATAGTCATGTCTACCTTAGAAATGTAGTTTAATCAAACCCCCAGATTTCTTAATTCCTGATGCATTATGTATTATATATAAATTTTTATATTTTGCTTCTTGTTCAGGGTGCATCACCATGATTATTTACCTCTTTAATTAGATGTGCCTCATTAATCTAGGCGGCTTCTCAGGCTGATCTTTGCTTAATACAATAACATTTTGCATTTCTGAGAGAGCAGAAGAGTTGTGGCTGCTGGAGTTCTCTTGCCATCTCACAGCTGATACCTTATGATGCGTTCAGAGCTCTGTGCAGTTCACTCAAAGTGGATTTAAAGTCAGTACACTTCACCCTGAGGAGTTTAACATCTAAAATACACTAATGAACCCTTGATGATTGTGCAGTTATTTTCATGCACATACTGGTGTGCTCTCTTCATGAAATTTCATGCAATCCATTTTTCTCCATCCTATTTTGTGTTGATGCAAAGCTGAGCCACCAAAACAATTGGAAAGGAGTGGAGTTTTGGTGTCCGTGGAGTTCTGCAGCTGTTGGATATCTCCTGACTCTGCTGAACTCTGCCCCAAGAGCAACTTCTTCCACTCGCTGCCCTTGGTTTTGAGGATCATTTCATGCACACTAAGCTGTGTGTGCCACTAACCCACCCCTCCCTCCAACCTGGCTCTGCAGTCCAGACCTGCATCTGGGGGCTCAGTTCCCTCTTCCCTTTTGCCCAGGGCTGCTCTTCCCCAGCCAGCTTTATCTTCGCCATTTGGGGGAATTGCATGTGACAGGGATGTCACAGACTTCCTGCCTGTATGAGGAACTGTGTCAGCATTTATTCCTTCTTCTTCAGCTCAGGGTCTGGGTAAGAATTTTGTCTCTTAAGTTTTTCATTTGGCGAGCTTTGTCCTCATCTTATTTCTTGGTGACTTCAAAATCAGGAGACGGTAGAATGCTCAATTTTCCTTTCAGGTTTTTTTGGGGTTTTTTTTTAAAGACAATAACTTGTCTTTAGAGATTCCAGATATCCAGCTAAGCTCCCACCATGCTGGGCTAACATGTAATTGCAGTTACATGAAGTAATTGGGTAAAGGAGCCTTCTGGGCACTGGTTTTATTGAGTGTGAAAAACTTCATTTTTAAGAAAGGGGCATGCTGCTGGGAAAGGGCTTGGTTCTACCTACAGCAGAAGAATGAGAAATGCAGAACATACTGTCAATAGCTCTTCCCTGCTTGGGTCTTTGAAAATTATTCTCATTTTGCAGAAAGAGCATTTTGATTTAATTGATTTGTTCTGACATTCTCAAAATGCTCTCACGAGAATTAAGATGCACGGTTCCCATTAATTTAAACTGGAATTGCCAAGAGTTAGGTGCTTTAAATGCCTCGAGAAATCAAAGTTTGGTTGGTTTGGGGTTTTTGCATTATTATTATTATTATGCAATATTATTTCATGCAATTAACCCCCAGAGTAGGAAACCCTGGGAGGTGCAATAGTGATTTGTGTGGGTGACAGCTCTTTACTTTGACAGTCCTGCCTTGATTCACAGTTCAGGAGCTTCTGCGTGGCCCAGGGTGAGGCAGCAGAGGCAGGGAAAGGCTGCCCAGGGGGGTCAATCCTGCTCAAGGATTGCAGGATTTGCACTCAGCTCAAAGCAAATTCTCTCAGCCACTGCAGGTAAGTGGAGCTCCGGTGTTGAGAACCAACTTTTATGTTTAAATCTCATTTATTTAACGTAAAAGATGCTGTTTATATCTCTAGGTCTGAGGAAGAGTTCCTGCTGCCCAATCAGTGCTTTCCTCAGCCATGTCTCCAACTTCTACTGCTCATAAAACTCACCTGTGCCCAATTCTTCCCTCTCGTTCTTTTTCTCACCTGGGCTCTGCTTTCTTTTGCTTATTGTTTCTGTTACCCAGGAAAAAAAAAACTGCAGAGACACTGAAGCTGTACCTGCAGCTTCCTGTAAAAGGGCAATTCTCTCATCATGTTAATTAAGCTCAGGACTTTAGAGGCCTCAGTTACATCCCTGGCTTCTTGGATAATGTTTGGCAATTCACGTGCTCTCCATATTTGGACATGCCTCACAGCAGCCAGGCAAGCTCCATATATAAATGAAAGGGAAATTAGAAATAATGTGCAAGGTTCTGACTGAAGCTGGAGCCAAAGTCTTTGTCTCAAAATCTAGGGGAGAATCATAAATAGTACTGTCAACAGTGACGGTGGCCAAATAATAATTTTTTGCATTTCAAGTAGATGTCTGAATTTGAAGCATTTTTAAATTGAAATTTCTTAACAAAGAATATTTTATAACCATCATTAACTCAGTGTTTCAGGTGTTAGATGGTTTGAAAAATGTGAGCAACAGAGAATCCAAGAAGAGTATTCCAGTAGAACTGCCTTTCTTCATCGTTTCGCTCAGTTTGCCTGTTCCCAGAAGAGTAAATTGTGTACAGGGAATATCATCATTGTTAAACCCATCCCAGAGATTAGTGAAAAATTGCCTTGAAAAATTAGGAAAATTTGAAAATGGAGTTCTGTATGAGTGGTGCTCCAGGTGAGTCCATGTTGGCATACTCTTCATCTCTAAATTACTGGGGGAAATGGATGGGGGCAAGCTGGGCTGAGTAAACATCAGAGTACATTATTTCCATAAAAAGGTTATACCCTAGAACTAGATTTTGCATCATGGTTGTAAGAGCACTGCTCTGGGAAATAAGCACATTAGCACACGCAGATTTCGTAGCATCAGCTGTTGCATCCTTTTAAGCCACATTTCTGATAGTACATTTCCTTCTCGTAAATTGGGAATTTGTTCTATTTTTGTAGAAATGAGCTGATTGTAAAATGGCATCCTGTCCAGTGTACCCAGCTTTCCCTGCCACACAGGGACCACAGGGCAATCATCAGAGGCATCCATTGAAGCACTTGAGTAATTTGGCAGACGTTACTTTGTTTTCAGATAAAATAAACAGTTTTAGTACAGAAGGGCATTTCAAGTACTCCTCTTTTTGCTTGCTATATTTAAATTGTCTTGTTTCTCTTATCCCTTTAAAAGCATTTCTCTGTTAACTGTGTTTTCCATTTTGATGTGCTCATGCCCAGTTCTGGGACTGATTGCCTTTAAGGTCTTCTACAAAGCTGAAGCACATGGGTGCTCATCCCAAGGTGAAGCTGTACGAGGATGTCAATTCGAAAGAGGAGCTCAGTGAGAGACCTAATAACAATTAAAAAACACCAGGGCCTCTGTGTGAGAAACACACATGAATGTTTTTGGCAGCTGTGGTGTTCCCCTTAAAAATAAAGCAATTTCTCATGGGCATGGGTGTACCAAAGCTTGTCTTCCACTGCTAGTGGATTATTCCTTGTATGAATCTGCTGAAGCACTGCAGGCAAGACACAGTCCTACCTCCTGCAGATCCACATCAGCACAGGAAGACTGGAGTGTGTCCCGTCAGTTGCCTGTTTTTCCATAACTCCAATAATAATATGGAAACTGTGGATTACAGGCCTTTTAATTCTATCCTCTGCTTCTGATTTTAGCCTTCATTTTCTCAGTGATATCTTTTTTAATGGGGATGAGCACGGCCATATGTTGCATGTGCGTTAACAAAATCTTCCCATAAATCCAAGGCATTCCTTGAGGATTAGGGCTGATAACCCTTGAGTAGAGCTGATAAGCTCTTGGCTGTTTCCCATACTCAGACCACCCTAAACCCAGATAGGACCATGCATTCAGTGATAATTGCTGGGTGGGTGAACACCCTCTCTTGCTTTTAGAGCACACCTTACCCAGCTCCAGCTGGTTTTTATTGTGCTTCAGGAATGCAGCAGCAATTGTGGCTGTCCAGGTCCAGAGGGCTTTGCTGAAGACTGGAATCCCAACAGCCATGTGTCCTTAAGGAACCCAGCTGAAATTTCCTCCCCGAACTAGGAAGGAAAAGAATTGTGTCACATTATTTTATGTGTCTCCAGGAAGTCGTGAATGGCCGGCTGCTTTCATTACCTGCAGATGTCAGTGCTCTCCCTGGCCTTGTCACTGTGAGACTGCCATGGACTTTCTTCTCTTCCTGATTCCTGGAAAGGACTACATCCCCTGCCAGCGCCACACAGCTCTGCTTTGCCACAAAGATCATTTTCTTTTTAAATTAATTTTCCTCTTTTGTTTTTCTCCTGTTGGTAACTATTAATTCTGCAATAACAGTAGAGCTGTCACCACTTCCCTGTTGGTTTGCAGGGAGGAGCAGACAAGGAAGGCAAGGGACAAGGGAAATGGTGGAGTTGTCTGCAGCTGACTTGCTCTTCCCTCTTGCTACTGCACAGAGAATTCTGTGCTGGCTTCTTCACTCTGCTTTATCACCTTCAGCAGTCAGCCTTGCCTAATCCCACCCTATATCAATCAATGATCCATCTTCTCCTGGGCTTCTTTTCCTTACTTTCAGCTTTTTGCTGTTTTCAACACCTCCTTGTATCCCTGCTGACAACTTCCTTTGAGAGATCCTGCACTGCATCTTGTCAGATCTGTTGAGAAGCAGACATCTGGATGGCTTTCCTACATGCAAGAAACAGAACTGACATCTTTGTGCAGTCTCCTCTGTTATACGGCAAATCATGGATTCGAGGTAGTTTAGCTTGGAACTAAATGGAATGGGTGTTTCTGTCTAAAGAGAAAGGGCTTCAGTGACTCCATTTTCTTCTGCCAGTGAGAGAAATGGATATGGGGGGGTGAAAGTGAAAAAGTAGTAAAACTGTTTATTAACAAAGCAAGATACTCACAAAGCACAGGGGGAAAAAAATGAACCTTACACCCGACCTCCAGCTCACAACGTGTCCAAGAGCAAAGGTGGTGACTGCCCTTCTTTGTCTCTGTGACGGGAGGAGAAAAGAGTTCACAGCACCTGGGAACCTGTTGGATTTCTGGCGTGGGTCTTCTCCTCACAGCAGACAAAGTTGGTGAATTTTAATGGTTTCCTTTCGTGTTGGTTCAGCTCCCCTGAGATCTCTGGTTCGGGACAGTCCCGCCGGCTCCTGGAACAGGATCTGTGTTTTCAGGAGTAAGAAAAGCACACTGGGTTTTTCAAATGTGGATTTTGTATTAAGTATATCCTTAACAATTCATGTCTGTGTTATTGTTTTGCTTGTTTTCGTCATTTTTGTGATGTGTTCCAGTTATATTGGTTCTGTTATGTGCCTACCTGATCAGAATTCCTGCTCTTGCACCTTCCATGTTTTGTAATAGAACTGAGAGGCCTCTACGTCGTCCTGCCTGTTGTGTTACATATTTGCAAATATTTAAGACAATATAAGCTTAGTTTCCTTGTAATATCTTAGCTGACACATAAAACCAATTGTGGCCAAAGGAGATTTAATGGAAAAACTGAAAGCAGTGATTTATTTAGGCTGTGATTTTTGTAAGGAACTCAATCCTATTATTATAATTTTTTTAATTTTTGGTAGTATCCCTTGAAATTGAATATTGATACCAAGAAAAAAGTCTGCTTCAAGATGAGATTAACTCATCTTGAAGGGTTGAGGTGAAGCTAAGTTTGCCTTCAGAAAAAGAAGTTCACAGAGCATTTTGGGGTGAACTGTCCCTTAATATAGCCACAATAAACTCCTCTGTGGGTCATCTGCAGCGTTAGGAGAGAGAGCGAGGATGACGAACATCCTGTTTGGAAATGAAAAACTTTAAAGAAAATCATGCAATTTTACTACAAACTTTTCTTAAACTTACTATTGAGATAAATATCAAGACATTTCTTTCTTAAGTCTTGCCACAGACCAAGATAAAGCAGAATCGAACAGCAGCAGGGCCCTGTGAGTTTGGGCTCATCTTCCAGGCCTAGCAGTGATTGACCATCACAAATTGCTGCTGTCACAATGTTAAGTAACACCTGGGAATACCTAATTGTGTCTCCTGTTCCCCAGCAATTAAAAGTTGAAGTTTTAGTTCCGTGTATTCTGCAGACATCATCTGTAGGTGCCACTGTTGCAGCTGGAGGTGCTGATTGTGTCAGTAAAATTCAGCTTGCTCGCCAGGGACTGATGCGCCTGGTGCATGTACATTTACCTTCTGGGCTTGCCATTTAATTGAATCTAAAATCAATTTTCAATTAGTAGTGGTTTGGCACCTCATATTAGCTGTTAGAATTGTGAATAAGGGTAAAGAGTAAAGCATGCAAAACTATAATTACTTTTACCTTAATGAAATGAACATTAGCAGCTTCAGGAAGAGATGTGCTGAGTACTTAAAGAGCTCAGAAGGAGAGTTAACACTGACATGGCCAGAGGTGCCAAACTTTGCCAGGCTGCCCACGTGTATGGTCCTGCATTTACCACACCAGCACAGTAAATGGAAATTATTTTGGCTGCTGATGGAGAAACAGGATATTCCTACATAACATCCCTGTGATCTGGGTTATTTTCCTTGAAACGGGAGCAAAATCTCACAGCATATCAATCCACACTTACACGTTAAATCAGCTCTACTGTGTGAAAAAAAAAAATGAACTGGAAGCCTCAAGCTGGATTTCTCTTTGAGAGATTTGGCAGGTCTGAGACAAAACTAATTTTAAAATGTATCTAAGGCATGTATCTCTGAACACCCTGGAGAATACTATTTACAAATGGGGTTTCCATTACTAATTGTCTTTAGTTTCAAAGACCTATGGCTTTCCAGTCAGTGGATGATATCTGTCTTCTAGAGCAAGAGCCCTTGGCCCCTTTCCTGTCAGTGCAGCTGCATCACCTCACAGTGGAGAACTGGTCAATAACTTTGCATTCTGTTCCACCCTACAAGTCTATTCCAGGGTGACCATTATTTTGCAACCATTGCCTTTTGGGCTGTTTGTTTTAAATTGTTGCAACACAAAATCAATACAACAAAGAAGGGCTCAAATGATAAACACTGAAACTGGGAATGCAGTTTCTCCTGCTAAGCATTCCCCCACCCCGTGTGTTTTCATTATTTCTAGCACGGAGGATTGTTTCTTTTTTCCCTAATTTACAATGACTTTTACTTCTGTGAACAGCCCAGGTGATTTTCTTCTAGGTATTTCTGTAGAAAGTCTGCGGAGGTATTCCACAGGGATAAATTTAATGACAGAGAGTGGAGAAGTAGTTGGAATGTTGAGAGGACAAACTGGACAGTCTTCATATTCTGTTGCAAGTGCCGCATGAGAGGGAGAAGGAGACACAACACGAGGTTCTTGCAGCAGAGAGTTTTAATGGCTTACACAGTTCTTACATACCCTACACAAAAGACTTCACAGTGGAACCTGACTGGCTATGATTAGTTACCACCCAGTTCACTGACCGAAAGCTGCCTGCTTATGTTTTCCTCAGGGATTGGCTCTCTGCAGCCAAATCCCTCTTCCCTTCAGGCTTCACAGACCAGCTGTTTCGCCATCATAACATGGACTATCTTTTTAAAGGACACGTGGGCAGCATAAAAAAAGAAAAACAACAAAAAACCCCAACCCCAAAGCCATGAAATACCTTTTAATAAGTCACAAGTTAGGAAAGTAATTTTGTAGTGTGTGTGGTAGCTGAAGTAGGAATTAATAAAATCTTCTCTTCAAGCAGCTGATTCTAACACCACCTGATGTTTGCTCCTTGGAGAGTCAGAGCAGACCCAGAGGTACTCTGTTTTGGCCATGGCTCCAGGCCCTGGGACTGTTCTGGAAACAAGGCTGGAACGAGTCACTGGAGGTTCCCCCCATCACCCTTGCTCTTGCTTGGCTGTTTCTCTTCTCCTGGCTGTCCCCACATTGATCCCTGGCTGCCAGGGACATCCCTGGAGGATGGAGTGGGGCTGTTGCCAGGCTGATGTATCACTGTCCTTTGGCCCTTTTGCTCCCAGACAAGTAAAGGAGGTAATGGAAAACTTACAAAAAAGTTTGACAGCTGCTATGGATTTTCTTTGCTCCTTTAATGCTGACTAATACATAACATTTTCTTCAGGTATAAAATGGCTACAGATGGCCTTGGTTTAGCAACCTTGGTTTTCCAGCCATGTCCAAGTTCTGTTCTAAGGCTGGGTCTCAGTTTTCTGACTCAGTTCCATTTCTGCCAATTCTATTCATTGCAGAATTAATTACAGTAATTCCTCTGTGATTCTGTGATACCTTGACTCTGTGTTGTTCCATGTTAACTCTTCTGTGTTGATGCTCTGGGTCTTCAAAGGCAAGAAAAATCTGTCAATAAATGCTTAACAGTAATATGGATTAGGTAAAACAGAATATGCAATTGTAATAGGGAAGAACATGGGAATTCGTGGGTTTGGGCAGGGAATGCTATAAACCCCCAAATCCCCTGAGTCTTTACAATAGGGAATTATATAAACCCCAAAATACCCTCGATCTTCGCAAACAAAACAGCATTAGCTGTGCTAAAATGAGTGCTTGGAATTGTTCCTATAACCATCTGGATGTTTATGGACATGTTAAATGGGCTTTTGTGTGAGAAGCCGTTGGCAACCATAATTAAAACTTCCCCAAACATATATTATTTATAGCACACTTATTCTCCAAGTAAGAATTTAAAGGCTTAAGGAGCTTCAGATGAACTGTAGCAATGTGTTAATAACCTTCTATATCTTATTGAGTACTTCAGCTGTCTTTAATGACTTTTACTCTTGAAGTGTTCTGAAAGTCTTTTTACCAGTCTGTTTACGGTAATCAGTGGACTTATTTCACAATCAAAAGATTTCCAAGTACTTTAGCTCAAGATACCTTACCCTTGTATCGTTTTATAAAGTTCCTAAATGTATTATCTCGCACCAATGTTGACTGCTGCAACTAAAACCAAAAATGTATCCAATTTGTCCCTTAGACAAACAAAAGGAGCTGTTACATCGTGCTGTGAGGAAAAATAAAGGAACACACTGCAGAGAACCCCCCATCAGTTCTTTCAAACTTCTGGTCAGCCAGTAGTGGGGGGTTCATGAAGTTCCTGGTGGGAAGAGGCTGGTGCTGGACACCCTTGAATATCAGGCCCTAGACTGAAGTTGTGCTTTTCCTGCTGACTTTTCAGAAAAGCTGCTTTTCCAGGGCTCCCTCAGCACAAGCTGGGCCTCATCCATCTGCTCCTAGGTAATGCCAGATACTTTACAGGGGAACAAATTATGTGACTGATGCCTCTGTTCTCTCAGAATATGCCAAGATAAAGTAGGAAGTGTTCTGTTCTCCTGAACCCAAAATATTTCTTTACATATCCAGAAAATCTTGTCAGAGGACGTTGCCAGAGTGCTGGGTGTTGTATGTTGCTGAAATTCTTGATTTCAGTATGTCACTTAATCCATATTACATAACTCTTTTTAATTTTTTTTTGTCCTTCAATGCTTTCATTGAAAGCATTGTTATTCTTGAAATCTTCAGCTGCCCATGGTATCTCCACTGAAGAAGAATCAAACTTGGGAATTTGTAACGCTTTTTTTTTTTTTCAGCTCTGTGCATTGATTGTTTCTGCTTAACATTTAAAGATAAACTAATGCTGTGGCACACAAGGATTAGCATAATAAATAGGCAGATTGCCAAGCCTTTCTTCAGGTTAAGGAAGAACCAGCCTGTGTGCAAATCCTGCAATTTGTGCAACAGTGGGAAGAAGAGATAATAACTTCCAAATACAGAATAGGCATCTTTATTACTCTTCTGGCAAATTCAATATTGTATTCAAAATTTTTATTCACCAGAGACGGGATGTCTTGGATCATCTAATTCTACATTTGAACCTGACAGTCCTTTGCAAGCAAGGACAGCTCAGCAGTGAATATTAAATTGTAAAATAAGGAAGTGTTCTTTCAACTGGTAGAATACATTGGCAATGTCATGTGTTATAACCTATAAACTGTACCCGTGTAAATACTTGAAAGGCTGTCAGGATGCTTAGATAAAAACTTAATGTTTCCAACAAATAAATCTTTATAATGTTCTGACCCTCTATTTTTCTTGAGCCAGTTCAGCTGTGGAGAAATCACTGTGACCAGGAATGCTCCATCAAGCTGCTGTTTTTTGTGCCAACAGGAGTTTGTCAAACTTCTCTTATAGCTGTAGCCTGGACTTGGAAATGCGCAATGATGCACAGGAAGGGAGACTGAAAGCTCTGGAATGCTGTGAGTCATCTTTGCAATTGTCTGGATGAATATCTGCCTTTTTAGTGCTTTCTATTATCACCGTTTCCAAGGAATCCACTCCATCCTTATATCTGTTCTCTTCTGCAAAGTCCCAATGTTTTCTTGTCAATAAACAAACTTTAAGCCACAATCTTAATGTATTTGTAGGCAATTGGTCTCTGTTGGATCCTTTCAGGTTATCTGGTGATAATGCTTTTTTGTTTCTTCACTTACAAACTCATTTTTAAAATATGTGTAAAAATTTACCTTGTAACAGGGACAAGTTGGTGGGATGAAAAGATGGATAAAAAATTTACTATTAAGAATTATGAAGAGACTCTGTGAGGTTTCCTCTTTTGCAGAGGAAGCTAAAGTAAGTTGGAAGGGGGAGGGAACAAACTGATTAGAGATGTTTTGGCGGCAAGAACAGGAGCTGGACCTTGGGTATATTGTATAAAATGATAGAGAAAGGCTGCAAATCACTTTAGGCAAAATATTAATACAGGCCAGAATGTCTCCAATACTTCATGCTAGAACAAATTATTAATAAGCTATCTTGAATCTCTCTTCTTTTACTTGATAGAGTCATTCACAAGGTGAGGCTCTGTCAAGTGAGTTACCCCTTCAGTCCCTGGGCTGTCCAAGTGCAGCATCTCTGCTGATCTGTGATCACTTCCTGCTTGGGACCTTAACAGGATTAAAATTCTGTTTCAGCAATAGCCTAAATATTGCTGCGGTAGAGCACTGCATCTGCCCCTGTTAACTTAGCCAGTTAGAAAAATCATTGATTTTCTCTTATCTTAAAATTTCGGCATCCTTTACGTACCCAACTCAAGAGCTTGTCATTCCTTAACCCTTCCCTGTTATACTGAGACCTTCGTCAAAGCTCTCTGTGATTTCACTGACAGTAATGAGAGTGATGCATCACTGTCCATTGCTCTGGCAAAAGCCTCAACTATTTGATGCACTGACATCCCCTGTTGGACCCAAGTCCCAAAATCCACTACAGCCCTAAAGTGTGTCAAGAAAATTGCATGATCCCTCTTGCATAGACAAATATTGAGTATTTAGTTCTATAATGGACAGTGTCTTTTGGGCTCTAGAGAGTTATAATGATTAAAAAGTCTGTATTTTAAATGAAGGCAGAGTACTGCTGAAAAACTATCACTTATTTCTAGCCTGGCTGGTGCACTGAGTGTGCGGGAGATAAATTGGTGTTAGCACAACAGGCTGACTCTCTTAAGCCTCGGAGCCTTTCTGATAAATCTTACATTTTGCTATGAATTAAATTAATATGGTCTCTTTTTGCTGTGCATCCAAGATCTATGGAATTTGATAAGAGAAGATAAGAAGCCCTTTCAGGTTTTGCATCACCCTCCAGCATCTCTGTGGAGCTCTACAGTGCTCAGAAAAACGAGCAGCAAATGCAGCATTTCCTATCACACGTCACAGACCTTTTCTTGCAGGGGGCCTGGGCCGGGGACATGTTGCATCCAGGCCTGTGATGAATCAGCAGCCCAGCTGTGCTAATGGTTTTAGGCAATGAAAAAAAAGCCTGTTTGTCGCGGTTACATTGAGCAGCGGTGGCTGTAAGGGGAGAACGCTCATCCCAAAATAATCTGGTTTGCTTCACGTGGCTTTGGGAGCTGGAGAGGTAAGTGTGCATTCCTGCAGAGGCAGGGAAAAGTTTGCTGAGAGTGCTTTTAGTAGCTGGCTTTGCTCTGATAGCAGCAACCATTCTGGAGTGATGTAAAAGCCATGGCAAAATGTGCCTGAGGCAGTTTTCCTGGCTGTTTACTACTCCAGTCCCTAAATGCATCTCTTTCCTCCAACCAGGGGAATTTAGGTAGCCAAACACTTCTGTAATTTAGCAGTTTCTCAGAAATTTAACCCCAAGGTCAAAGCAATATTTATACGTCACCAATTGGTGTTTTTCTCCTAGCAAGTTATGTGCCTTTGTCTTTGCCAAATTATCCCGTGTGTAAACATGCTATTTATGGCTTTGGGGATTTGAATGCTGAAGGACATCCTGGAAAAGACAAATGTTTTTTTGTGTGTGTGTGTCCCATGTCCTGGCTGAAATTTAGAGCTGATATGGGCTTGATTCTCCTTAGGTTACAGGAACTCAGTGTTTCAAAAGAAAATTCATGTTGGCACTCTCATGGGAGTTGGGTTTTTTGGGTCTTTTGATGGGTTCCACTCCATCCCAACCAGGCTCCCTATTCTGATTCCTGATGTCTCAAACTGGGAGCCCTTCTCCCTCTGTATCCAGTATGGGAATTGCAGTTTCTCGTGCTTTTTGGGGATATTTGCTGTAGACTACTTGGTGATTAATGGAATTGTTTGTACCTGAAGGTTGCTCAAAGGTAATGCAGTAGTGTCTATGAGACTTTGATAAGAATATGTTTGTCATGGGGGTTGTATAGATGAGTTGTAATTCACCACTGAGACCCTTTTTCCATGTTACTGCACCAGACTGAAATGGAAGAATTCAGTGGGGAATCTACCAGGCTATCTCAAATCTTTTAAAAGCCTCCTCATTCCCAGTGCTGAAGTTTCTCTCTGTTGAGTTGGTTTTCCTGGCAGAAACGGTGACCACTACTAATATCTCTGAAAAACAAAATACAAAATATTTTGTGCAACACGGGTAGCTTAGATCAGCCCTGGAGAGGAACTCACAGCATCTGAGACAACATATTAGACATAAAGTGAGAGAGGATCCTCATGGAGCTGAATATAAAGAGAGTAGAGAGGTGTTACAGATGGTGGGAAATAAAGCCCTGAGGGCTCAGCTGGCATGAGAAGGTAATGCCATCTTCTTGCCTCTAACACTGGATTTCTCATTCTGAATGGGATAATTTCAGTAAATGCTGACAAAGAGCTATAAAATCTCAGCCCTTCAAAGGTCTGGCTGTTTTGTAGGGACTTAAAAAAAAAAGTGGAAAATGAGGTATGAACAGAAAACTTTTTGTGTTGTGGGACTTCATTTTGGTCTCCAGAAGCCACAAATCTCATTGCAATTAGAATTGAAGTCCCAGTGGATCTGATACATAATTGATTTAAAGGGGCTGTTGGTGGAGCAGAGGGGAATGGAACAGCAGCGAGGTCAGCAGCAGGTTTGCACAAATACATGGGCAGTGACAATTTCAGTGCTGTATTGATCAGGACCGGTGGAAGTGGGAGATTTGTGGGGGTCAGGAACTGCATTATGAAGGGTATAAAAACCTCCTTGGCTTTAGCCCCAGGAGATGTGGAAAGAAAACAAGCATTTAGGTTTGAGGAATGACCAACACTTGGGGAAATGTGGGCCTTGGCATTGTACCCAGAATAGAACACTTTTTTATGGCAAATGTTGGAGGGAAAGAAGGGAGGATTAAGAGGTTTGAAAGAATGGCTGTGGAGCCACTTAAATGAGTGGAAAAGATACTGTTGGAACCTTAAGCCATTGTGGTATTTTGCTTTGTGCTCTAGAAATATTTGTCTGCTCTTGGCCTATATCCAGTATTGTAAGGACCTACAGGACAAGCTGGGTGTTCAATAGTCAGTGCCAAGAAATCACACTGAAAATACGTCTTTGGGTGATGATGGCAGCTCATATATCAGTGCTATGCATGACATGGTGTTCTTCTCTTTATGGGTGAATAACTCACTGCAAAGCCAAGCAATTGGGCTTACTATCTGGAAACTAAAATCTTGAGGGGTTATTCCAATAGCAGCCCAAGTATCAACATTAAAAACTTCCTGGTGTTGCCTAGTGTTGATTTCGGCTTATATTAAGTAGTTACAGCTATTTGTTCTCTAAAGGAACCTGAAAGATCCTGCAGCAGGTAAGATCTTGGGTGCCCAGGGGTCCTGCATGGATGATCTCCCAGGTGCCTGGAGCACCCCTGGGGCAGATGGAGGAATCACACAGTGCAATTTCTCTCATGGCATCTTCACCGTTAGATTGGATTTCCCCACTTTAACAAGCTAAAATAAGGGACTATGGATAAAACTCAGAACAGGACAGAATTTATCAAGGATTGGAGTTACAAAAGGTTCATTTTAAGTCAATTTGAGGCAACTGCTCAAAGACTCTGCGGTGCTGGTTAAAACTTAAAAGCAAAAGAGAGTTTCATAATCACTTTTCTTTCTTTTTGACAAAAATTATACTACTTTTCATCTAGTTCTGAGAGTTGTGGAAAAAACTATAGAGTTTTGAAACACTATAGCTGGAGAGAGCAAGAACTGAATTGGAGAGATTAAAATATTATACTAATATAAATTAGCACAAGTTCAGTGTCGCTGCACAGTGACTTACTCCAGCAGCAATGGCACGATGGTAGTCCAGGGCAGTACAGAGTTAATATTTATTCGCTGCAGCAGCACTGGGGTCTGTGCATTAGTTTCCTTCTCTTTGGATGACCTAGACAAGAAAATTGGAGAGAATTGGAGCTAAAAAGCAGGGAGCCTGTTGGAATTTAGAGACCTTGTTGCAGTTTGAGTTTCCTCTGTCCCTATTTTATACTGTCCTATCCATGATCTCCCTTTCCATTCCTGCCTCATGTCCTGCAGTCAGTCCCCAGGACAAGAAATTACTCCCTTTTCTATCTTCTCTTTTAGCTGCTCCCTTTAACCCTTCCCAGTTCCTGAGAGTAAAAAATGTACCAGGAACTGTAGAGCATGTGGGGTATTTGTGTGTTTTGATGCTTCAAGCCCAGGTTGTGTCCTTGCACTGTGGTTTATAAATCCCCTGGGGTCAGGACCTCTCCCTGCTGTGTGTGTGCAGCTCCTGACACAATTTCCCATCCAACTGGCCTGGTCTGTGAGTACCACCTAAGAAATACAAGTAATAACGGTAATAGCAAAGGAATCTTCTCATCAATCCTTAAGTTACCCAGGGTATCAGCTTCAATAAAGTGTCATGAAGTTTCTAGTTTATGAAATTTATCTGAAGTGAACAGCAAGGGATAGATAATCCAAAAGAAAAAAAGCGTGTGCGCTCACATCAGAACATTTTTGATCCTGAAACCGGGACTGTGCAATTAATCTGGTTTCCCAGAAGGTAGCAGAAACTTCCAAATGTGCAATTATTTCTCTTCTGCAGAAATGAAGGGATTCAAAAGATCAGCCTCAGCAATTTCTGCTGGGACTGTGCCCAGGGTATGTAATTTATTTTCTAATTTTTTTCAATTAGATTATTTTTTCTCTTTCAAAAGAGAGGATGTCCGACTATTTAATCTAATCTAGCTAATTTATTGTTTTTATCCTGCTGAGTCTCTCACTGCAAATCCAATAGGGCTCTTATAGCACAGACCTTGGGAGACCTCCAGGGAACTTCTGCATTACTTTTCCAGTAGCAAAGCTTGCTGGGGTCAAGATCTTTGTTTTTGTTGCAATGAACAGAATATTTCCATTACTCTGTTATTAAGTGGGAAAGATCTGGGTGGAAGACAGGGTGAGAAATGCAGCTATAACTTTCAAAACCGAGGAGCATTTAGGAGATAATTTCTTGAAGTTGATTTTCATCTTTCTATAGCCATTTTGTTCCATAGCCAGGTGTTTGGTGTACTTGTTTTTGTGGGAATGCCACATTTCCAGATTTGCTGTGGGGATCTCTGCTGCTTGTTCAGGGTGTAGAATATCTTGTACACTGTGTACTACTGGTATAACTGATTATACAACAAAATATACCAATGAAACATGCCAACAAAAGATACATCATAGCTCACTATCTGCTTTTGGATGTTTAATGAAGATCACTGAAACTACAGCACGCCGTGGTCCTTTTTTACTGTGTGTTCTGGCAAACAAGTAAACTGAAGATAAATCCAGACCCTGTGGAAAGAAGCTGAAAGATTCCCATTAGCTCCTGTGAGAAGTGGATGGGTTTTCTGCGAGAAGCTGAAACAGCTCTTGAAAACAAGATTGACCTCCAGATCAGAGTATAACTTAAATCTTCTGTGCAACTTTATCACCATCTGCTTTGAGTTCTGTTCACGCTGCAGAAGGTCACACACAGAAACTAGCAGTAGACTTGAGAAGTGCCTCTCTGTCCTTAAAAGTAAAAAGTGAGACATGGGAAAACAAAGGAGGCTGTATCGCCAACTGGTGCTATTATAATGGGTGAGTTACTCATCAAGATGTGCTCCTGGAGCTGCCAGGGAGATTGCTTTAAAGTTAATGTGCTTGGATATCTACATTCTTTTCCTCTTGGTTATCAGAAGCAAATGATTGCCCATTCTGATTAGATGGACAGTAAAACATGCAATAAATGTTTACTGACATTAGTGAGAAATCTTCGTACCAGCTCTGGAATTACAAGTGCAATAAGCAGTAAGGTTATTTACTGCTCTCTAATTTTCAAATAAAATGTGCAGTACATGAAGATCACTGTGTTTAATAATAAACCATAAGCAATCACATATATTTGGCCTGATGCTCTCAAACCACACACACAGAAAATCACAAAGTGGAACTTTGCAGTGCTTTGTAAATTAGGGAGAGATTTGTGATACTCAACTCCCTGATCAGGGGGACACAGACTCCTCCTGGTGGGGTAATTCACTGTGGGAATCAAATCACAAGTATGGGGGCACTACTTTGATTCCTCAGGTGTCTGCTGACATGTTTGGGGTGCTGAAAAATCACAGCAATCTATCAAAGAAAATACAATCAGATACATCAGCAGTCTGAACACCATACCATTTTTGTGTGGGTTTGGTTTTGGTTTTTTTTTCTGTCAGGAGGAGGTGATTGAAATTCTCATAATTGTTGTTTTTATGAAAATGCTGCTGTTGGCAACTGCTGATGATATATGGCAGTGCCCTGACAGAGTAAATCTGAAACCCAAGGTCTGCTGGCAGAAACCTTTATTTTCCTGACCCCTGGGGATCTGGAACTGACTTAGGCTTTCCTGCCCAGGAGTTGCTCAGTGCTACAATATGAGAACCAATTACTGCTAATTTTATACAGGAAGGCTCCATGCAATCTGGAGCACGTACAAAGAAAATTAGGAAATAAGTAGCAGGAAGCATTTGCATTTTTGAGACAATAACCTTAATTTCTTCATTTATAAAAGAATTTTTCTTGTGATATTCGGGTGTAAAATTAAGGATAGAAAGGCAAGCAAATTATGCTGATCTAAAACTGAGAGATTAACACTGAGATCTGTGAATTTTTTTAATTTTTTGCTTGGAGAGAACAGGTGCAAAATGTTTCTTTTGTGCCATTTGTCCCCTTTTGATTCTCTCTTCCTGTCATTGTTCTGCTCAGGTTTTGTATAAATAGAACATGAATGGAGTTGTCTGCTCTGATCCAGATGGAGGGATATAGGGGCTGGTATCATTTTAGTGTGGAAGATGTATTAACTTCCATTTAAATTCTGTAAATATGCATCTTCTTCACCGAACAAGTGAAGACAAACTGGGAGGCATCGGTGATAATTGTACATGGAAGGCAGGAGCCCTTGGCATTGGTACCCACACAAGCTTTTCAGTTTTGAACAACTTAATGTGGATGAATCACTGACCTGATCATGCAAACAATTACCCATGAGTTTAGTTTTATGCACTTGTGCAGAGCTGTTGCAGGTAGCAGGTTAATTGAATTTTGGAGTAAGTGCACAATCAATAGATCAGATTGGAATGGAATTTTATGCTTGCAAACAATTTCCCTGTTGCTGTATATATCTGAATTCAGTTAATTTAGGCTCTGGTTTATGAAGCTGCTCCAATTATTGCAGAAGTTTTGTCCCCCTCCAGGTAATAGTGTCATCAGAGAGCAGGTAGAAAAAGCAGCCTTGAGAATAAATTTACCCCAGGAAATGAAGCAAAATTTTACCGAGGCATTGAGGCTCTGAAATGATTTCTTTCCTCTGCTGCTGACAGAGTCCAAACTGAGGTGAATAGATGGCTTGAAAATTACACGCTCACGTTGTGCGGTGTTTGCTAACGATGGAATACAGACAGGAACTTTACAGAGGGAAAAAAAAATATACTTTATGGAGTCAAATGAGTGCAGTACTGTGCCTAGACTGGAGTTATTATGAAGTACAATATGACCCATGAGCTGTAAAGGGACACAGGCCTTTTGAATAGCAAGTCCATTTGTTGGGAGGGCTTGGAGAGAGCTATTGCACAAGTGTGTGTATTCATGTTCCTCATTAGAGAAATAAAATGTTCTCCCTTATTCTTAGCTCGTTTATTTTTATTTTTCAGAGCAATACTACTCCCTAAGGAGAAATAATTCTGGTCTCCATGTCAGCAGTAGTGGCTGCTCTGTATTCCTCAGCTGGGTGGGCCAGCAATAATGAACATTTGGTATTTTCCACAGCCTAAAATATTAGAAAATCAAGAGACTCAGGGAAGAGGAGGGGGGTGTATGTTGTTTTTTTTTAACCAAATGTCTCACCTTTGCATAAAGGACTGCCTTAATTAGCTGTGGTGAACAGGAGAATAGCTGCAGCTGGGAGGATCTTGATTTCTCTCCTTTACTGACATCTAAGAAGGAAAAAATGTGAGTACTTTGGACTTAATCACCTTTTAGATATCGACATATTCTCTTTATAAGTAGCCACCTGTATCAACCAAATATCTTCATAACCAATAATAATGCAGAGACTTTTACTTATGAGAGGACTTTTGTAATTAAAACAGGCTTTTACTGATCCCTGCACACTGGGAAGAAAACGTGATTTTGCCCTACAGAAACACTACAAAAACCATTATGCTGCCTTTCATTAAAATATCTTTTTCCTAAGAAATATTTTGTCTCTAAGAATAGAAGTTTGGAATTAAGAAGTTGTTCAGCAGCTAACAACAATTAGAAAGCCTTTCTTGTTTCTTCTCCAAATACAGCATTTAGAGTAGTCAGTATCTCCAGGCAGCTTAGAAAGGCTCATTAAACAATTAGAGTATGGCAGAGACCACTATAATTGTATTTAATTTGATTTTAAATTTGTTTTGTTTTGTTAATTAAAAATTACTTCCTGAACATGTCTGGAAACTTTTTTACCCCTGGTCACTTTGTTATTAACAGTTTTTCTAAAAGTTACAGCACATATTTAGCAAATATCTGAAAACTTTATGCATATTTTCTATGGCATAGTCACCCATTTATAATTCATATCACATTGCTAAAAATTTTATTAAGCATTGATAGTTTCATGTTACTACTACTACATATTATAAACACAATAAAATCACTCAAATGTTCCCACAACCTTTTCATCAACACTCGCTTATTGTTAATATTTTTGGAAACTATAATAGTGTAAAAATGGCTGTAATGAACATAAATTATTCATGTCCACCTTCTCATTTGTCACTTAGGCCATAAATGAAATTGTTGCTGAACTTCTGTGTAAAATGTAACCCTCATCTGCAGGGTTGGAGAGAATCAGCTGTGCTCCAAGGAAATGCCAGGATTTTCAAACAAAACTTGCTGGTAACCAAGTCAGTCACTGAGCTGAGCTGAGCTGGACTGGAGCACAAGGAAATGAGTTTGTTCAGCAAACGAGTCTCTGACTCCCCTTACCCTGGTCCTCAAGGTCTTTCTGCTGGGTTGGAAACCTCTCTGTGCAATCCAGCCCCTTTACTGTGGGTCGCTGCTCTTTTTGCCCTGCTTTGGTTGTGGTGTCATCCCCTTCATCTCCTCCCTGGCAGATTTGGGAGTAACTGGGGTGGACAGAAGGAGCCTGGGAGGCTTTGGCTGTGAGCTGGGCTGGGGCAAAGGCTGTAGGACGGGAATCCTTGTTCCTGTGTGTAACCCTGGTTTTGTGCCTGACATGTTTTGGTTTTCTGAAATTCTTTTCCCAGGGAATTTTATGTAAACAGGAGAAATGTTTTTGTAACTGTAACTTTGTTATTCATTCCTTTCCCTAGGAGGGACTTCTTCTTGATGTCCCTCTGGTCTGACCAATGTGATTGAAGAGGTTTGTCTTTGTGTCACCAATTAAATTGGTCTGTGTAAAACAGTATAAAAGGGAGACACATCCCAAAAATAAAGGAGTCATTTTCAGCCTTCTGAATCTTGGAGTTTGTGTCATTGTGGTGTAAAATAGTGTCACATGTGTGAGCAGACTGCTCTGGGCAGAGCCACGTGGGAGGACTGCTGCTCTCTCCTGACCACTACTTACTTGAAAAACCTGTTTAGTATAAGGTATTTAAGCAGTTCTAGAACACGAGGTAGAGTTTAGGGCTACACCTTTCCAAGGCGCCCGAACAGTGACTCTTAATTGTTGGCCTGAATCAAAACCACCTGCACTTCTCCAGCCTGGCACATGTAAGATTAATGATCTTCCTTACCTGGCAAATCCCTTCAAATATCTCCCTTGGATACTGCACTCTATATTAATTTGTGGCCTTTGCCCATATCCATAAATCTTGATTTTTGACTAACAGCCTTTGAGCTCTGTTTTAATGTGCCTTTGCAAGTTTGAGTTGTTTTGCTGCACTTGAGATTTTATGCCTACACAGGAGAGAACTCTTCTGAGGCCTGGGGAAGTAATTGGAGAATGCTGGAGGACAGGCTTTGGTTAAGTGGCAGCAGAACTCTTCCTTTGCATCCAGTTGCTCATTATTGCCACATCCCCTGCTGTGATCTCTTTGCAATGTGAATGGCTATTTTGAAATTAGGCCCCTGGATCACAGGACGGTCTTCCTTTTGAATATTTAAACTGTGCCTCTGAATCAGTACCAGCCATTTTGTGATAAGGTTTCAAAGTATTCTGCTGGAATTCCTTGCGATACATATGGCATATTATTATTATTTTAATTGTGTTTCTATTTATGCCATGACTAATTGTTTTAATATAACCAACAGTTGTGTGCAATTTAATCTCTTCCATTCTGTGTGTTCCTAACCCAGCTAAGTTTCACCCTCTGAGGACTGTTCAGCCAGTTATATTAGAGCTGGAATTTAATGTAAATTATATCCATTCTGAGATATTGCTGTGCAAATATATATAAGTTACTCTATTTTTGGTTGCTGCAATAATAACCAGAAGTAGCAAGCACCCCAAATGGTGTCTGATAAGAAGGGAATCATTTGGTGCAATGGATTCTCCCTGGCTCAGTGTAATGTCATTGCTCCGCTGTTTGCGATCTGGAATTTGCCATTCTGAAGGATTTTTTTAATAAAGGGGGAAAATTTAAAATCCTTTTAAAGACATGGTAAAAACAGGCAAGATGCGAGATTAATTTTGCAAATAGGGCTTCCTTGTGTCTTCTGTTTTCCAGTACAGATCTACAGAGCCATTGATCCTTAGTGTCTGTGCTGTGCTGAAAATCAACCTCCACGGTTCTCCAGTGTTATCCTGGAGAGCTCCGAGGGCTGCAGGAGTGATATTTGTTTTATTGTGTGTACAGCTGATGCTACCAGATTTCATTATTTCATTCTTACTGTGTGTATCTCGATAAGAAATACAAGTAATGCTGGCCTTAAGCACAGGAGTCGGTGTATGTGACTGGAGTTTGTACACATAAATTATACATAAATCTGTCCCAGGATTAAAGAGATTAGATTTTTTTAGAAATTTTAAAGAGAAGAATCATAAAGAGCTTTTAAAATTCAGTTCCTACCCAGTTCCTTTACAAAATCTCAAGGCCGAGGCAAGCGATGAAAAATCCATAAAAACAAAGCTTCAGAACCAGGGAGTGATGTGATGCAAACATCCCCAGGCAGTGTTCATTCTGAAGTAGGCTTCTTTAAAGTATTTGGAGTTTTCCCAGTGCATTCAGACACGTAGTTTGTGCCATCTTTCCCTTCTTTGCTGGAGTTTTAGGTGCTCACACCCTACTCTTTCTAGGAAGAAATCATTGCCAATGAAGTTTTCTTGTTAACTTTTAAACTGCTTTTCATGTATGAGGGAAGATAAATCAAAAGATGACCTAGCAAGGCCTGCACTGATCTGATCTGAATTGTTCACCCTGAAGAATAGACAATTTTAATCAGTTCTTAATTGGAGCCTTAGAGATATTCAAAGCTCTCTGAACATGGTCTGCATGGTTTAAGTGCCCCAGCTTGAGCAGGGCTGTTGGACAAGGTAACCTCTAGAGATCCCTTCCAAACTCAAAAATTCTATCATATTTTATTAATTGGGTCCCTCATTCTGCTATTAAACTGATGTGGAGGTTTTCTAGGCTTTTCTAATGAAACATTTCCTTATTTAGATGCACTGAAAATTACAAGTCCATCGTAGAACTCTTTTTCCTCTTTGCATCTTTTTAGGCAAATGAAAATAGAGAATTTTGCCATGGAGATAAATAAATAGAACATCTCTTCAACAATGTGCTGCAGCAGCAAAGAAGAAGGAAAAAACTCTCAAACCTAGCATCATCTCATGAAATCTTTTGGTGCTCCTGAACAAATTTTTGCTTTTAAAGAGTTGATTGTGATTATAGGGGTGACCAGCCTGACCAATGTGCTGTGAGAGGGGCTCCTAAACTGGGAGAGAGGCAACACTCTCCTTCTCCAGCTGTGGGACTCCAGGACACAGAGGAATTCTGGTGGGGGGACATGGATGCCCCACAGCAGAATAAATTTGCTTTAATGGCTATGGTAGTGCAAAAACAAGATGCTAATTTGGCTTCTTGAAATGTGTCAGAAGTGCTGGAGGACTGGGCGACAAACACCAGGAGAGGCAGATGATAATGAGGATGATGTGGTAAGAGTGCAGAACTTTCAGGTGGAATGACCACAAGGCACTGCAGAGCTGGGCAGGGCTGACCACAAAAGGATCATGACCATCACTGGGGTATCTGGACATGACTGTGACCTCACACTGTGATTAAAGTGTCACTGTCCTGCTGGGATGACTGAATGTTGTCATTTCTTTTGATTAGTCTTGGCTGTTGGAAAGTTTCCAAGTGCTGAATTTCTGTATTCAGCCACTTTTAAGTCTGTTTTTTATTAATCATATTTGGCTGGCACATCAGTTGGTCACTGTGAGAGGTTGTGGGGGGAAACAGGCTGTGCTGATGTGATGTTAAATCCCTTCATCCGCTGGAGCTCCTGATGATTTTTTGACTTTGTGTCTGTGGCCTTGAACATCTGTTCCCTCCACCTTTGTGAAGCCAGGGCTCAAAGGGAGCTGCTGGCCCTGAGCTGGGGCTGTGTGTATTCCAGTAGTTCTTTACTCCTACTTTTTTTCCACAAATACAGATCCACGCAAGGCAAAGTGCTTAAGTCACCACTGAGTCGTGAGTGTTTGTTTATTTTCTTTTGTTATTATTTGACAGGTGATAATTTCATTAAGAAATTTAGGAAACTGGCAAGGACAGATCCCACCTCCTCCTTTCTATACTTATGATACGCACGAATAAATAATATTTAGCTTTATCCACATTTGCAAGAACCACTGCTGTAGCTCTGTAGGAGGATTAGCTCTAACTGCTTGACAGGAGACTGTGTGTTTATATAATGGGTACTATGCATGACTATAAATATGTTTAAACACCAGGGCTGAGTTGCTGAGGATGCAGAGCTGCTGTTGGGATTGAGCTGCTCTGAGGGTGGGTGTGTTGGAGCCATCTGGACCCGGTAGCTTTTAGGACTTTGTGCCTGGGCATTGGTGCCTTTCCTCTGGAGGATGTGGGTCCCTGCTGTGTTCTCCCAGGGTTTTCACAGAAAAAAGGAAAGTGTCGCAGTTCCCGACAGACAAAGGACGAAGCAGGCACAGCAGAGGTCCAGGGAAACTTTTTCTTTTATTTAAAATCTGACTCCATTTATATACATTTGTACAAAGGTCAAGAGATTGGCTAAACAGGTTGCCACCTCTTTAACCTGGATGGTGGACATCACCATCAATCACATCTCTCCTCCCAGAGGAGAAATATGTAAACATTCTAAGAATACACATTGTTTACATGAAGCTGCGTGAGAACGTGCCATACAAAGTTACAAGCACTCAAAAGCAAGAAAACCTAAGGTAACAGGAAAGAAGTTTTCATTTGGCAAGAGCTGGAGGGATGGAGGACTTGGAGCCACCAGGACCCACCACCTCCTCTCTTTCCCCCCAGCACTAGTAGAGAAGTGGAGCCATCAAGCCAAATGTGACAATTAACCTGCTGTCTCTTCATCTGGAGGGAGCTGAGTTAACAGCAACAAAAAAAAGTGCAATTTTTAGCTTATTTACTACATTTATTAACCAGCTGGGATAAAAACCTTCTAAAGTAAAGGAACTTTTAAATCTCATTCTACTTAACCCTGTGAAAGCAAAAGAGTAGATTCTAAATTCTTTCATCAGGCATTCAGTGCAGTAACAACCTTGCACAAAGAGCAGCGCTAATTGGACTGGGGTTTTTATTCTCTTGATATGTTCACACTCTCACAGGAACTGGTGGCTGACAGAGGTCCCCAAGGGTCAGCAGGGTCTGTGGAGGGGGACAGGGAAGGATGTCAGCAAAGGGTTAGAAACTCTTCCTTGACTGTGGGAAGTGATGGATCCGTAGCTTGGAGGCTGCTAAGCTCCAGAAACGCAACATTCTCCTTCTCCAGCTACAGGCCTACAGCAGACTAGGTCTGGTGGGGGACATGGATGCTCTGCAGCAGAATAAATTTGTTTTAATAGCTGTGGTAGATGGCAAGTGAAGTGCTAATTTGGCCTCTTGAACGGGGAAAAGTCATGTCTGAGAATTCAGCCGAGACACCAGGAGGAGCCAGGTGATAATGAAGGTGCTGTAGCCTGCCCTGCAGAAGGATGTGAGCTCTCCTGGAGTTTGCACAGGAAGAGAACAGCCCAGGATCATTTTCAGAGTTTGCTGAATAAGAATGCAGTGAAAAATACAATGCAAAGAAGGATCAGCACAAATTGTGGCAGTTTAAGGTACTAGGAATGTAACAATGAATAATGTAACAGGGATGGTAAGATTTACTCTACACTACTGAAAAACTTGTTTTGCTCTTTGTTTGTGACAGTGGAAACTCAGCCATGGTGTTCTTTGACAATTTTGGTTTTTATTATTTAACAGTTTAGAGCTCTGCTTTTAAGGTGGAGAATTGGTACCGCCCTCTTCCCTGAAGAGTAGTGAGCAAAAGTAAAGAAATTAAGGAAGAGAAATTACTTGAAAAGAGGGATAAACAAATAAGAACAACATCTCACAGCAGGGAGTCAAATTTTGCACTGTAGCAACCTTGGTTTCACTGGAGCAAACACAGTTTAGAGGAGAAAAGTATTCATCCGTAGATTTTGGAAGCAGGGGAGAGAAAAATATTCGAGTTCTGATCTGAGGTGGGGGGAAGCAGTATCGCGGGAGGGACGGAGAAGGTGTGATCACATAAAGTAGCTGTAGGAATCTCCTGCAAGACAGGCCCATCACTTGGTTGGAATCTCTTTTGTAATGCACAGAAGCTCAATCTGGTCCCTGCTAGGTGTTGATTTACATCTCGGGAGCAGTGCAGGAGCTAGAAAGAGGTGTGGTGTTGCCTCCAGGAAAAACGAACTGGGGAACTGTAGCCCTTTGAAACGTGGGAGTTAAGTGTTTTGCACTACTAGAATCAGGTTGCTTTGGTGCCAAAATACGGATTTAGTTCCTTAAAATTAAGTCTGCCTATGTCCCAGTTTCCCCATCTGTAAAATGTATTACAGCAATTTCAG
The DNA here is from genome assembly GCA_008694505.1 of Cyanoderma ruficeps. Taxonomy (NCBI): domain Eukaryota; kingdom Metazoa; phylum Chordata; class Aves; order Passeriformes; family Timaliidae; genus Cyanoderma; species Cyanoderma ruficeps. Next base: position 1,228,425 of record VZDJ01000223.1, read on the forward strand.
CTAATCCTATTAAATTGTAGTACTAGTGTTTCACTATTAATATATCTGCCAGGACATGCATCATGGTAACTTTACCCCGTGGTGACTAAAATTTCTGCCGGAGCACAGGATGAAATAATCAGAGCCTCAGGGACTCTGGAGCTCTCCTCTTTTAATTGGTTGACTAGAAAGAAATTATGCCAATTTTCTCCAAGTAAAGGTCTGGTCTACCCTCACCACGAGGGAGGGAAAGCAACCTATTTTTCAGACTAGGTTCCTCTCAACCTTGCTTTTTTAGGACAGCAAACACGCCGGATTTGGTGACAAAGATTTGCCTTTCCTTGTGAATTTTTTGGTTTCTTTGTTTTATGTGTCATTGTTCAAACGACAACTCTGGTGCCTTCAAAATGTAAAAACTGTATAATGAAAAGGTTTCCTGCTAAGCAAGGAAAAATCTTCAGATGTAATTATAGGTTTGCTTCTTTGGCGTTTTGTTCCATTTAGTGTTTTATTAAACCTCTCACCTGATCTTTGGTGTGTGTATGATAAAAGGAAGTTTGTAATGCAGCCGCCTCTGATGGATGATCTAATCCTTTTAGGAGGCAGGATATAAACCAGGTCCCGTAACGCATCAGGATTTCCTCAGAAATCTCTGGGAAGGCTAATTATTTCTTTCCTTTCCACTGAGCAATCACTAACTCTCCTGCAGTATCTAACTGCGTCTGACCTTCAATATTTCTTCTACACCTGTGCAGAGATTACACCTCCAGTCCTCAAGGACGTGCCCCTGGGTTACTGTCTCAAATTAGGGCTTGGGAAGGACACAGTTTTTGAGTGATGCCGTGTCTGCTCACTCAGTGCATCCTCCAAAGGCAGCAGCATAACCTGTCACATTGCCATAAGACAAAACCAAAAGCCTGTGGGCAGGGTTGTAGAGGAACGTTGTGGCCCCTGGTGCTGGCAGCTTTCTGCTGGAATAAATCACAGGGCAAAGGCAGGGCAAGGCCCCAAAGGGAAAGAGAAACTGAGTCCCAAATCCCAGGAGCTGTTCCAGGCTGGTGCTGGAGCAGCAGTGAGAGATGCAGCTGCTTTCTTCATTACCTGTCTAACCTGCACTTCAGAATGTGATGATCTGCCAGTGGTCCTTGTCTCAGAAAGGCTGGGAAATCTGATGCAGGGGTTTAGAGCAGGCAGAAAGAGCCATCTTACCCCTCTCTCCCTCCTCTGCACCTCCACTCCCATTTCTCTCTGATTAGGAGCAAAGGTTTAATGAGAGAAAGGCATTAAGTGTTCACCAACGTGTGGTAATATTTTGCATGTCCAGGTTTTTCCAAGACATCCTGAATGTACTTTCAGACCTTCTGGCTGCTCATAGCTGGTTATGCTGAAGATTAGCCTTAAGGTCTCCAGAAATCAGAACTAATTTCAGAAATATGAGGCTTAACCTTCTTGAAGTATTCACTGTTTGATAAAATCAATATGCATTTAAATATCTTCACTGTAATTATGATAAATTATGTACAAGGACTGAAAGCTAAATTTGATGGTCAGGTGCTGAGAGTTTAAGTCTCAGGTCATTTGTAATTTAGAAATTAATGTTTTACCTCTTGTTTTAATAAGGTAAATGTTACGTCTTGTAGTGCTTCATTTGAAACCATTTTCACCAGAGGTGAGTTCATAACCATTCCCTCTCTGTCCTCTGAACAAGGAGCTTCTGCCACTTGAAGTTTCCTCTCTCTGTTTAATGTTCTTCTACTTCAAACACTGATTCCTGCCATCTTCATCCTTCTTTCTCAGCATCCCCAGAAGACAGGGATGTCCTAGGGCAAAATTGTTGGAATTTACAGCCCCCAGCATGCAGGTCTGTGTATCCTGGGGTTTCCTGTGAGTGGGAAGTCAAGAACCTGGGAAAAAACCTTGCTCTTTTAGGCACATTTTACTCTCTCTTTGAGGGGTCCATTTTTCAAGCATTCCCTCAGAGGGAGGTTTAGCTCACAAAGGAACTCTCAGTATTGTTACAGCTGTAACTGAAACCCGAATGATGCAATTAAATATTACATCATCAATCAGATGCTCCGTGTTGCTGTTTCATTAGATCAAGAACAGCCAGCCTAAAATAGGAGATAAAAGAGCAAAATCCACATCAAGTCACTGCGGGTTTTCTGCAAGGGGAAGAGACCTTGGGTGACTTTACAAACATGACTATGAGGAGACACCTCTGAGGAACTGTAGGGACAATTCCAAATCATCAACAACCTGCAGTGCTTGGCACAACTGGAGATTGAAAGAAGCCTTACCCTTCCACAAGGGAAGATTAGAAGTGCTCCCACAAATAATAGGTGTTTCCATAAACCCTGCTTACTCTACAAGGGTAAACCATCCTCACAGGTGGGAAGCTGCAGAACACACATTGAATGAATTCCTGAGAACTTGAACACAACTGGGATTCAGCCCCAAGTCTTGGAACTCGTAGAGGTTTTCTAGTAACTCTTGGATTGTCTTCCTGTTGAGGTGATTATAATATTTTATGTCACACATGAAAAAATCTGACTCTCCTAAAAATTATTCCAAAGGTGTGTTTGGGATCCCTGTCAAAATCATGCTTAACATTGATACAATAAATGCCCCAAATGTATTTCCTGTCTAGCTGTGGAATTGGCTGGTTCATGTAATGAAGATATTTTATGTATTCTGGAATACCTCTAGTTATAACTCGGGTCAGGGAGGGGAGTTGCCCTAACTGGGGCAGAGCAAAGACAAGATTCTTCAAAGTGTGATACTCTTGCTTACTACTTTTTAAGGCCTTGATATTGCTGGAATAGTGTGGTAAAGTTCCTGCCTAATGAAAACCTCAGTCACTCAACCTACGATATTACTTCTATCAAAGGTAATTTTTCAAAGTGCAGGTATACTCAACAGGGCTTGAGCCTTGTAGCTAATGAGATTCTTTCCTTTTCATTTTCCTGGAGTTTTGAATTTCTGACAGGTTGTCAGCAGTGACCTGCTTTACAACATTTTAAACTAGAGCTGGTCTGTGGTCTGCCTCTTTATCTCTGACAAATATTTTCTTTCATTATTATTTGTTGTGTATTTTCTTTAAAGGAATTCTTGGACTGCAGTTGGGGTTTTTTTTGTAGCAGTTTAACTCTTATGACCTGGAAATTTTTGCTCATTTTTTTTTCCTGAGTGCCTGAGCTCATGTTGCATTAGAAATGAGGAAGGTTGAATGAATGTAGGTTTACTTCTCCCAGCTCTCCTCTCTTGCATAACTTGTATGGAGTAACTGCTTGCAGCTGGATATTCCAGTTGGAAATATTGCTGTCTTTCAGAGGTTCCTAGGCTCTCCATTCCTATCTGAGCCTAGCTGTGACCCTGGGAAAAATGTGTATATTGTGATATCAAAATTGCATGTGCTGGGAAGTGCCTTCATTCTGTCTGTTCTTTCTCCACAATGGGACTTATTTCTCTTTGCTTCTGTTGTATTGTCATATTCCATTTTTTTGAAATCTAATAATTTTCTTGCTATGCTTCTATGTGTGACCCATTCCTGCTTTCAGGGCTTTTGAAGGCTGGACTACACTATTGAGATCTACCTTAGCATGGACTTGTTGAAGTCAGAAAAGCAGTGACAAATTAAACAAGTGACAATTTGGCTCAAAAAAGTGATCCCACCACTGCAAGGGTTCTGGCTGATAAACAGGAAGGATGTGAGTTTTCCTACTCAGTAGAATCAGAACAAAGCAGGCTCTGCATGGATTCTGAAATTGCTTGCAGCAATATTTTCTGTAATGTGAATACAAATAAGTGAATAGACAAAGATTTCCATATGAGGGTGACGGACTCATGGGGAAGAATCCCTTTCTCAGACACCTTAGCAATGTTTTTATAGCAGGGGAATTTCTGGACATAAGGAAAGCAGCTGGGTGGTGCATTCTCTAGTGCTGTCAGGGTGTTGTTCAGAGCTCCCAAATGGCTTTTCCACAGCCAAATTCCAGCAGTCCAGTGCCAGCACTTCCAGAGAAGTACCTGGCAGAGGGAGGATGTAGCTGACCCAAGTGCCACAATGATGCAGTAAAGGCTGTTCTTGTATTTCCTAATCACAGTCTGTAGGGTTTTCTTCTATTTCTTTTGTAGTGTCACTCTAAATCCAAGCAGTTGGTTTCAAAATCTTAGATTTGTGTCTTATTTGCATTTGACTAAACTTGCTCTTTGAATACCTTTAGTATATGTAACTTCAAATCCTGGAGAATATTAGAAGTACTGTCATGGGTCAAATCAATGTAAGTTGATACTGAAAATCATTCAAAATCCATCCTTTTTTTAGTGACAGCCTTTTTGTGTACCAGTGCAATATGTAACTCTACGCCTGAAGTGGATCTGGGCTTTGCTTTGGAAGTAACTGAGAACTAGGGGTAAATATGGCTTACCATAAATTAAAAGAGCTTCTTCCCACAGATAAACTTACAAACTGCTCTGAGTCTGGAGCACCGTGTTCTGGTCACTAAGAATGAACTGCAGGAGTCAGGGGAATTGGAAGCTCATAAGGAGGCAGAAAAGTCTCTCCATGCTGGCATCAAACCCCAATTCTTCAGATCATCTTTTAGTGAAAGGGGCGAGTCCCCCTCCTGAGTGTTAATGTGGGGCTCCTTCAGCTGAAACCAAGGTCTCAGCAGGAAACTGTATTTCCCCAGTGGTGTGCCAGGTGTTGTATCCTTCTTTAGTCCTTATTCTTTATTCTTGCATCTGGTAAAATTGGATAACTATTCAATTTGCAGCTTATCTCACTGGGTAACCTAGGACAGATGTCCTCAAGCAAGTGCCATTGAGCAGAGCTGATAATGCACAGCATTTCTCCAACACATCTTTATCTTCAAAATGCTTTCAAGCAATAATTAAAAATTGCAAGGGAATGGAGAAAAACATCGGTGCAGCAGTTGTGTCGTGACTGACTGTGGGACTGTGTCAACAGATGTCAGCCAAGTGCCACCAAAGGACTGTCCAGAGCAAAACTGCAGCTGCACATTTGTCACCTCCCTTGGAAGGCAGAGGAGGATTATTTTGGATGGAGAAAATGTCAGCCTTCTGGATACTAATTGAACCTGATAACGGGGCTTCAGTGACATAAAGTCGAGAGAAATGTAGAAAATCTGAGTGCTGCTGTGCAAATTGCTGCAAATGGTGCTGGGGCAGGCTGCTGAAACGTGTCAGTCAGGCTCAGCCAGGCTGCCTCTGCACCTTCTCCAAGGCTCTCTGCACTTCTTCACTGATGACTGACACACTGAGGGTGGATTTGCTCTCAGGTGACTGGCAGTGGATTCTTGCACAGATGACTGACCCACTTTCCACAGCTTTAGGCGTAACCCCAGCACCCTGAGTCTGAGACATGTCTTGGAGTTTGTGCTTCCATGGGTAATAATCCAGCTGGTTTGGTTATCAGTGTGCCATTTTGAGCATGGCAGGCACCTCCTTGGGCTTCCCCATGTAGGGACAGGCTGGAGAGATGGGCCAAATCCAAAGAGATCGAGTTTAACAGGACCTAGTGCTGGGTCCTGGTTTTTGGCTGAAACGATTCCCTGCAGCACTGTAGGCTGGGGACAATGTGGCTGGACAGTGACCAGGCAGAAAGGGACCTGGGGGGACTGATGGACAGTGTGTCCTGGTAGCCAGGAAGGCCAATAGCCCTTGGCCTGGTGTGGCCAGCAGGAGCAGGGAGGTCATTATTCCCCTGTGCTCAGCCCTGGTGAGGGCACACCTTGAATACTGTGTCCAGTTCTGGGCCCTCAGTTTAGGAAGGACACTGAGTGCTGTGTCCAGCTCTGGCCCCTCAGTTCAGGAAGGACTTTGAGCTGCTGGAGCATGTCCAGAGAAGGACAACAAGGCTGGTGAAGGGTCTGGACCACAAGTCCCACGAGGAGAAGCTGAGGCAGCTGGGGTTGCTTATTCTGGAGAAAAAGAGGCTCAGGGGAGACTTCATCACTCCCTACAACTCTCTGACAGGGGGTGCAGCCCAGTGAGGGTCGGGCTCTGCTCCCAGGGAACAGGGACAGGACTGGAGGACACGGCCTCAAGCTGTGCCAGGGGAGGTTCAGGTTGCAGGTAAGGAAGAAATTCTTCACTGCAGGAGTGACTGGGCATTGGAATGGGCTGTCCAGGGAGGTGTCACCATCCCTGGAGGTGTGTAAGGACAGGCTGGATGTGCCACTCAGTGCCACGGGTGGTGTTGGGCCACAGGTTGGACTGGATGATCTCAAAGGCCTTTTCCAACCTCGTTCATTCCGTGTTTCTGTGAGGTTAGAGGCATCAGCCTGGACTGTGATGGATCCAGGGGACACAAGCCTGTGCACTCAGGTAGGGGAAACAATGGCATTGAACTCTGCATGTGCATTAGAGATTAAATGTCATCAAGTTTGGGTTGAGCAGCTTGAAAAGCCTGTGCATGTTTGTGCATGATAATTTTGACATGCACTAAACCTCTGGGGAGGAGGGAGTGCATCTGTTTGCTGCTGCTTTCATGGTGACCCCATCATAGCAGATAAGAATAGTTCATTGCATAGAAATAATTTGTGCAAAGGGCTAGCATGTCTATTTCTTGCAAAATATTCCCAAAGCATTAAAATAATTTCCTTTTTTATTATGATCAATCATGATATGTCCACATGTATATCCATATGTATATTTATATGTGTATAAAGAATATCTGACTACAAAATACTGCCATCTCTGCTCATCCAAAGCTATCTGAAATTCTACCTGAATACAGAATTATGAATCTGATATAAATTTAGCTTTAGACAATTTCCTCCTGACAATTAAAAAAAAACAAACCCACAAAATATAGTAGCCAAGCAAACAACAAAAAAAATTCGAGACAACCCCAACACCCCCAAAACCCAAACACACCTACAAACAAACCGAAACCAAAAAAACCCCAACCACCATCAAAAAAAAGAAACTCTAAACAGTTTTTATCAAGGTTGTGTGAGGATTGAGCATTTGGATTGTTTTGGGGTTTTTTATAGTTTAATTCTGTATAAAACCATTTAAAATCCCTTCACAAACAGTTCTTAGAACATAAATGCAAATTACCAGCCAAATAATACATTTACACATTAAGAGGAAGATTAGAAGGTAATGAAAGTAAAACTGAGACTTCTGAGTGAGCTTATAAAAATATTCTGTAGAAATGTGTAATTCTGAGCTGCAATAGAACATATCTTTCCCATGTTTAGATATTCAAATCTCTAGCTGGGATTTTTTTCTGTCTAATCTTCATTTTATGCACACCAAAATTCTGAAAAAAGACATATTCCTCTCTAAATTTCAATGTGCAGAATAAATGTGCACACACACACACCCCCTCACCCTTCCCTAACCCATCCATCCCATGCCTGCTCCATCTCCCAGAGCCACTCCCTTCCTGGAGCTCGTCCTGATTAATTCCCCCAATGTATCTCTGTAATGGACCATTATTCTGAGACCTTCAGCACTGGGAAAGTTACACATCCTTGTGCTGGGGGCTGCCTTGAGATTGATGTGCCTCTTAAATCCTGGAAATAGGTCTGAACTGGGCTGTTTTCCTGTCCAGCAGGGAATTGCAATTCCCAAAGCACAGACTCCTCCTCTTTGACACAGAAGTGTTACTGGAGAGCAGAATTCCGGCCTGGTGCAGCTCTCCTGTTGCATTTACCCCTCTGTGGTATATGACAGCTTGTCCAAGCCCCTAATTAATGTCCCTAATTAACTCGGATGTGGTTTGACATCCACCTGTGATCATATGCCTTCAGGTCCATGGGTGTCAGGGTGGAGATGAATCACAGAGCCCCAAAGTAGCTCCTGAAATATTTGTGTAGGATGATTTGGGATTTCCCATTGACTAGGATTAGTCCTTGGGGAATCATTTGAGGCAAAAGAAAAAGAAAAAAGGAAGGAGGAAAAAAAACCTGAAAAAATTTAAATACTAAGGCTCCAAACAAAAAAACCCCAAACCAAACCAACCAACCAACCAATAAACGCCAAACAAACAAAAGAACACCACCACAACAAAAACAAACAAACAAACAACCCCTTCCCCCAAACACCCCCCTCAAAAAAAGAAAAAAATTGAAAACCAATAAAAGCCAAAAAACCCAAACAAAACCCAAAGAAAACAAAACAAAACAACAAAACACACACAAAAAACCCCCAAAAACACAAAGCCACAAAAAATCCTCCCCAAAAAACAAAATAAAACAAAACAAAAACCAGGAAAAAAAAGCCAGAAAAAAATGCCAGACCTCAAATATCTGACATGGCATTCTCTGGTACTCTCTCAAGGGAGAGCCTGTCATCTACATTCAAATTTCTTTATGAACAGAATGCTGTAGGTTGTTCCAGGCAGGAGCACAGCACGTATTTACGTGCAAGCTGGACAACTGGGGGACCTGAGTGCTGCAGTGAAGTGGAGAGAGCAGCTGGGTGGACATGCTGAGAGGTTCCTACATCTGGGACTGTATTAAATATTAAGTTCTGTTTACAGCTAACAACTGCAGCACATTGGGACCATCCACTCTTCTATGCATGCAATGCTGTTTTTACTGCAGAGTCAAAGTCCAGGAATCAAGAAAATTAACAGAAAATTTGATCAAACTGTATCATGTTCAGTAGTGTGGCAAACCACGTGTATTTAGGCTAGATTGAGATTTGGTGTAATTGGGCTTGCCTGTCTCTCCCTAAACTCTGTGCTATGGTTAAAAACCCGTCCAAAGCAGTTTGGGGCTGTTTTGGTTCATATAGCCACAGAACTCTGTTCTTGGAAAACATTACTTTTCAAATTATCCTACACCCATCTCCTGTTGAGGTAATGACGTATTTGGGCATCACAATATTGCACTGTAACATAACATTTCTTAAATATTGCAAGTGAAATATTAGCATAGGCTGAGGCCACCAATGTCTGTCAAAGCTGAACTGCCTGAGAAGTTGCTGCTCAATCAGGATTCCCAGGAGGCGTGAGGGCTGGATTTGCCTCTGTTGTTGCAGTCTCTTAAAAAGTCTGCAGTGAATTTCCATTGGTGCCATTTATTGCTGCTGAGTATCTTTTGAGCTAAATTATTTGCACCAAATCCTGTGGCTTTTCTTCAGAAGTTGTTCTGCCTCTTTGCATTTGTCAGGTTTTGTTGGACATTCCTGTGTGCGTTTAAAGGAATGATTTCAATGTAGAATTCCTCCTGAAGCAGTGCAAACATAATATTTACAAAGCAACCCTTTTGAATGTAAATAGGTAATTCCTATTGCCTACCATGTGTTGAATCCACACCTTTTTCTGGCACAGGAGTATTGGAGCTGAAAACATGGATGCAACCTCCCAGGATGTCTGTTATCCCTCCACCGCATTTCCTTTCCAGTCAAATCAAATTATTGAATTAAACTGGGAGGACTGGTGATGGTTTATGTTGTTGTTGTTGTGTTTTGAAAGCAGCAGTTTCTTTTTATTTTCCACTTTTGGAGAGGTAAAACCTCACTATTGAGCTGGGAAGCTTTTCCTGGCCAAACTGTTCTGTCTGAGGGCTCATGAGGCCATCAGAGGTTTTCTTTTGCAGGTCTCTGGCAGGGACATCATTCCTGCCAGGGGGCTCCTCAGGCAGTCTGTGTCCATGGTAAAAACCAGCAGCATTGTCCCTGGTTTAAGCAGTGTCCGTAGTGGCACAGACCATTTCTGGGTGGCTCGTTGGCAAATTAACAATCTGTTTTGATCAGTTCTCCCTGATTGGCATCACGTGGGGTTTGCAGTGGCAGTGGGAGCCACGTTATCTGCTGCAGTGACAGACTGCAATTATCCCAAGCAGGGCTGCTAACCAGTGCTAACATTCTGTCTTCTGGCTCTGCAGCTCTCTGGGCTCTATGAGAGCAAATATATCCCAATATTATAATTCAGTGCCGTGTTCTGGAACAGGGCTGAGTGACACAACTCAGCTCAAAGTGCCTAAAAAGAAGAGGGTGAGGGGAATGGAAGCTTGTCACACTTTCAGAACTCAGCAAACGGAGACTGAGGCTTTTCAGTGATTTGGTGATTTAGTTTATGCTGCTCTTTCCTTTATTTGTTTCAGTTTATATGATATTTGTGTTTTAGGAGGATGTTTAGTCTATACTCTGCTATTCAAAGTTTTAATCTTAGGCTGTGTAGCTCACATTCAGCAATATAATGCTCTTCCTGTCGGAAAAAAACATGAGCCCTGTTCTCTCATTTACAAGAGAAAAGCTTATGGAAAATGTATTTTAAAATATATTTTTAGAAAACTGTGAAATATCTAATTGTTACAGACTTTTTGGAACACGGTGCAAAATAAAAAAAATGAAAATAGCAAATGATCCCACAGCACGGTGGAAAGGTTGGAGGTAAATAATCATGAGCAGCAAAGATTTGCTTAAAGACCTAAATGATTTCTAATGAAAAGTCCTTTGTGGTAATTTGGTTGTACAAAGTGTAGGGGCGGGAGCCTCGTCATGCTGTTCTGACAAAATGCAATAAAGGGCTTGGATTATTTTTGCATTCACTATGGGAATAATTATATTAAAACTCCAGCAAGAATTTTGCAAATATTAAATTAGAAATTATCAAAACACTCCAGTCAGACAGAAAAGTATTCCCGACTCAAGAAATTTCCAGGTTAAATAACTTGTTGAAAGCAAATAAAAAAAAAAAAAACAAGCAAGGGTCAGACCAGGTTTATTCCAGCAAAAATGAGAAAGCAAATAACATTTGGATCTGCAGTGGAGCTCCTGACACTGAACTTCTGTGCTGTCTGGAAGCTTTGGGCTGGATGGTAACTTGGTTCCCAAGACACATCTTCAGGAAAGGGCATAAAGACAATGTCAGCTCAGTTGTCAGGGGAATGGAGCTGCTGGTGCACAGCAGAATTTTTTCTCAAGGGTTTTTTTTTTCAGGGCAAGACAACAGAATAGCAAAACCTCCTCACAGAGACACAGCACTGGTATGGACTTCACCGTGCCAAGGCTGCATGGGCTGGACCCCATTTCTGCAATCCCACATCGTGGTGTAGTGGCAGACCTGCTTCTCTGTTAGGACTTACACTGTGAGATCTGGTGAGATTTATCCACAGGGATCTGGTTTTTTTGCAGCAAAGAGATGCAGAGGCTTTCCTGCCTCTTGGGGAGGCTCAGTGGCAGCTGTGGGTGTCTCTTGCAAGGCTATCCAGTGTTAATCTCGTTGGATGTATCTGTAGTTAGAATTAATTGTTCCTGCTGATACTGGCTCACATAAGAACCGTGTTTGTGTACCTACTCATTTGCATGTTAATGGGGTTCTCCAGGGCTTTTCCTTGATCTTTAACAAGAAGAAAGCCTGGCTAATTAAAATTTATTTGAAAAGGGTTTATTTGCCTCTTGGGCTGGGGACAATAGACTACAAGGGAAGGCTGCAATGGTCATGTTAGCAGAGCTGGATTTTAATGCCTGAGCAGTCCTATGCTGTCAGGGTAAACTGATAGAGGCACTGAAGGGTGCACATTGATCCTTTTCCTGCCAACCACCCTAAACTGGTTTGGGTCCAGCCTGTTGTAGTGGCCGTTTCCCAGCTGCTGAGCTGGGATCTCTTGTTTAGAGGAACGAAGGACCTGCATGTAAAGCTTTTCATGTCCTTTTGTACACTCTCTAACTGTTGAATCTGGCTCCAGCGTGTAGCAGGGACAGCCCACAAGGACCTGTCCCAGTCACCACCACTACTAACCCCTGACCATCTGGACTGTCCATAATGCCACACATCCCACCCTGGCTTTGTTTATTCCAGCAGCTTTGGTTTTCCAAACCCCTTATTCTACTGTCAGTGGAGCAAGATTCTCCTGCCTCGAGTCTTAGGGGGTTTTGCAAGCAGCCCCTTGTCCCGGGGAGCTGCTGAGGTGTGGCAGTTGCTGTAGCAGATCAAGGTACTCTGGGAATTACCTCCTGGCTGAGAACAGTGTGATGGCTCAATTCATCAGCTGCCCCCTCGGCCAGCACCATCAGTCACTCTGGAGCTGGAGGTCAGGATTTCAGAGTGGAAATAACATTTTGGGTGAATGATGATGATGATTTGCTAGAGGGGAAGGGTTGTAGGTTTTTGCTGCTCACCCTCTGTGGCCTGTGTTTCTAGCTGACTGCGTGAGAGCTGTCCTGGTGTGCATCTTCTGGGGTGCTTTGGTTTTAACCCAAATCCTGGAGTTTTTTTCTGTCTAGTTAGTCACCACAAAACACTTCAGGGGATGATTAACGCTTCTCTAATCTCTGTATTTTAGAACGTCTATGATTTGGTGGTCTCAGTCCATTTCTTTCCAAATATTTAATTGCTGGGTCTTATGTTGAGGTTTTTGATTACGAAGAGTTCATTAGAAGGCAAACAGCAGATTTCCTAGTACAGAACAGGGTACAATCACAGCTGAAGCACAAAACAGAATGAACACAAAGCGAAGCTATTGCTTTAGCTTGCTTATAGACTCATTAGCTCTAAAACTTCACACTCCAGAGTGGTTCTTCCTTTTCATGTGTAGTAAGAACGGGCTACCATGCTGCTGTGACCTAAGTCCAGCTGGATTTCATCTTTCTGTCCTGAGGCAGAGCTGATGGATGTTTGGAAGAAAGCACAGAGTTACCAGTGATCTCCCAGGGCAGGGAAATACAAATGTAACAAGGAGAGGACAAGACTGCCAAAGGAGACCAGAGTTTGGGGGGACACCTGGATGCCAGGTGGCCCTGGGGTGAAGAGGTGTGCTGGGGACAGTTTTCTGTGGGGCAGAGGACGAGTGGGTGAGGTCTGTTCTCAAGGCAGCCCTTGTGTTCAGATCTGATAAACCATTTGGCAGCAAAGTGCAAGCAGAGCTGTTTGTATCATCCAAGCACCCTTCCTGAGGAATAATTTAGCATCTTCTTGGTTTTGAAGACTCAGAGTTCAGCTACATGGGGCCATCACCAAATAGAACATTTAAAATGTGTCGGGAATATATATTTTTGTCCCACCAGCTGGGAAAACCTCTTCAGTATTTAGTTAATCCTATCCTTCATGATGTTTATTCCTGCTCAAATGGAAGAATAAACCAAGATTAATACTGCAAAGAAAATATTTCCCCTTACAACAAAATTTTAACTACGTTTTGGGAAAAAGACCCATAGGCTAGATTAATTCTGCGTGCCTGGAGTAATCTGGAAATCGAAATGAATTTATTATTTCTTGTGTCAGTATATTAGGATTAAGTGGAGGACTGAAAGCAACAGGAGTCCTTCACACAAGCATTTCAGAAGCCTCTAAAGGGAGTTTCAGAGGCATTATCTTGCTGCAACTTTTACCTAAAGTGTGTTTACATCTATTTCAACAGTTGCATTTTAATGTATATTAGAGTTCATTTATTAAGCAGTGGTTATGAATGTTTGTACGTGGCAGACAGCAAAATAGAATATTTGACAGGTTTGCCGTGACTGATTAAATTCTTTCTCCACTTCCATCAGAGTTTTAAATCTCACCTTGAAAATCTCATCCACACCCTTGATGTGATTTTTAAATGACATTTATGGTGTGTGTATGAAACACAGTAACTTCTGCAAGCTCTGGATTTAATAATGGGCCCGAGAAAGTACTTGCAGGCAGTGCCTGGGAAATGATAATGAATTTTTCAGCAGAAGCATCTAACGCTGTCAGACACTGGTGGGGTGGATCAAGTCACTTTTGCGTATTCCCATGAGCCCTGAGCCCTGTTTCAGCAGGATTGTAAAATGGGAAAGTCACCTATTCTCAAAGCCATTTCGTGGTGTCACATGGTTGGGTCAGCCTTTCTGGCCGAGCTCCTGGAGGAAGCAAAAATAACAAAACAAAGAAATCTATGTATTTGCCTGCCAATCCACTCAAAATCAAAGTCTGAGACAAGGACAGGAACACAGCACAAGCAGAAAGCAGGGAATCTCTGAGGAAACACTGAGGAGAAGTTGCCAGGAATTTTACACAGACAATGGTGACAAAGCCTCATCCTTTGCCAGCTCGTGAAACTCTCCTGGTTTCTGTGCAGAATTTGGCCAGAGAGCTGCTTGTGGAAGGGAGGCTGTCTCTGAGTGGCTCCAGCAGGACACCTGCACATCAAAATCCACTGTCCTCAGCCTTCCAGAGTGTCTCTCCCTAAAGGCAGCCTCAAATTTTTGTTTTAATTACAACATATTCCGGTTCCATGCGAGCCACTGTATTTTCAGCTGCTGGATGCTCCTGGATGTAGGAGAGTGGGGCTTATCTCCTTCTCAGTAAGGGCTGGGTGTGCTGAGTCAAAGGCAATGGTTATTTGTGGTTTTTAATACAAAAATGCTCTCTGATAGCTCCAAATCACCTGTGGAAAGTAGTTGCAGTATGTTTATCATCACAGGATCTTGGTGGTAGGTGATGTCTGTTGGTACCAGAACAAAAACTGTAGAATCCAGGGACAAGAACAGGAAGTAGAGTATCTATTAATGTATCTATAATTCACCTCTCCCACCCTCTGCTTTTCAGAGAATTTCTAACCAAAATATTCCATTTGATGGGTTCATGCTTAACTTTTGTATATTTAGCTGGTTTGGAAAAAAATTTTGTTACTGACTCACAGGTCAGTTACTCACTCCTTCCCTGTCCAATGAAAACTCATTTGAATAAAAGGTTGTAAGATCTGAAGTGGGAGAAAATGCTGATGTTGTGTTTATTTCCAGTACTTTATTACTCCTGTTCAGGAAGACAGGCAAACACAGCACTGTGCAAAATGTGCCTAAAGCCACAGTTCTTTCATTTCCCTGCATGGTGCCCATAAGGAGAATTATTAAACATGGTTTTCACAAGACAGGCATTTGTGTTTTTTTATATCTGGATTGGAAGATACAGTAGGGCTTAAGAGATTTATATGCTATTGCTTCTTATAATTGTTTCTGTAAATGGATGTGAGAGTTGAATCACTTAGCATCATTTGCTTGGCTGGAAAAAAGCAAGGCATTTAAATTGAGCTTATTTTCATAGCCAGGCAGATGATCTTCTATTCCTGAGAACACCTTGGTGTTAGGGCTTATTACTGCATGTTTATTGCTGCCTTTTCCATGGGAAATAGGAAAAAAATATACAAACAGCAGCTCATACTGTCAAAACTCTGGGATATCTTTGAAAATATGCATTCTCCATATGTGAGCAAGATTTATTTTTACAGAGGCTGTTCATATCCTCGGATTTTCCGAATTTTGCCAGTTGATTTCACTGGTTCCAATTTACCTGACACCAGCTGTGAAAATCAGGATCCTGGATGTCTGTACGCCAAAGACAAGATTTTCTTGTTGAATATTCTGTAAACAAAACTGGGGATGTGTATGTTCATACTATGAAAGTTTGCAGTTCCTAGTTTAGCCATTTTATTATCTTGCAACCATTTTCCATATACATGGTACACTATTACAAATTAAAGATGCAATTTTACTTCTAACAAGAGTTATATTTTATTTTAAGGACACGTAGTGCACTCAATGTCAGGTTTTTTTGCAAGTAAAGATAAATAAATCTTTTTTAAAAATTAATATTTGGATTTATTCACATTTTTCCCTGTAAAATGGAATTAGCTTGAGATACTGAGAAAAATACATTATTCATAATTTCATGTTAGAAATAAGAAAATTGATATGAGGGTATTTGACTTGCACCATAAAATCTCATTAGCAGCAGTGTTCTGAAAAACCTAAGAGGAGAAATATTTTTTAGTCAGACCAGATTATTACATCGTAGTGCCACAGAGTAACCTATGCCCTCTTGATTATTTTGTAGGACTTAAGGATATTAGTTTATTTTACTCATTAATTTTCCCTCTTGAAATTAATATTTAGTGAGCAAAGTTCCAGAATAAATCTCCAAGAGTGGTTTGTAAATTGAAGCTATTGAGTAAGCAGGAGTTTTTCTATATTCATTTTTGCTCTGCTGTTGTCCTGGAGTGAAGGAGAATACTCTCAGCTGAAAGTCTTGACAGGTTTTTCCTCAATAAAGTTCTTGAAGAAATTTTCCATCCTTGTTCCCACAGAAAGTAGTTTTTATTGTAAGCAGGCCTGCAATGTTTGAAATGTTCCAGATGCTCTCTTTGGGGCCTGCAGGTACTTCTCTAGCAGGGAGATAATTATTTTACTGCGAGATTACAGGAATACTGTAATGCTGCATCTTAATATCTTTATTAAGTCTGGTAGCTGGATACAGGGCAAAATGTCTGTTTGAAGAATCAGGCGTCACTAATTACTTTTGTGATTGAATGTGTTGATAGCCCAATGCAGAGTCAAAGGGCAGTAGTGTGTCAGTGAACTCTGCTCCTGGCAGCAAAACCTCCCTTTATTTCCACGAGCCCAAAATGAACACACTTGGGCAGATACATGCTCTCCTTTGGCAGGAATCTGTTGATCTGGAGTTGATGGCTGGATGAGCCCACGAGACTCAACTAATAAAATGCACTGGTAATAAAATGGTAATCCTAGGTGAAAACTGGAAGAGAAGTTGATATTGAAGCGTGACTTCAGTGAACAACACTGGAGATTCTCAGCTGAGGTGATCGTAACCCTTGGCCCTTCACCTCCCTGGCTTTTGCTAGCAATATAAAACAATACATTTTCAATGTTTTCAGTTTTCAATGTTTTAATTTAACGTCAGTGTTTTTACTAATGTTCATGCTCCTTAAATTCCCCTGCACACTCTGCAGTGATGGTGCCATCCAGGACACCAGGATTTCAGCAGAAATTGCTCCATTTTTGTCTGAACTTGGTTTGACCTCTCAAACTAAAGTGTTCCAAAAGACAGACAACTGTGTAATGAAGTACTAAAAAAAATATTATTTTTAGCTGCATCTTGCTCCAGAGGCTTGTTTTCCAAAGTCAAGCAGTCTTTTGGTTTGGCAAAATGCTGAGAGGATAGCCATGAGTTCAACCTGAGCCACAAAAAGAGTTTTAAAGGCTTCATTTACATAAACATACCTTCAGAATTTGTTAATGTCTTAATCCTTATTTAAAATATCAATTTAGACTACATCAGCTAATTTCCTTTTTTTTTTTTTTGCAATAGACTGTTTACTCTAAGGCTTTCTATAGCATGGGGTTCAGGCCTTCAGGGTGTTTCTAGTGAACTCTTGGAGATTTTGTTCTAAAATAAATCCTACACTCACCAAAGTCTAATGTTTGAACACTTCTTTTGCCTTGTGTTACAATTTTGACCTTTTTTCCTGTTATTTTGTGCTTTTTTTGCTTCTTTCTTGTCTATGTCTTGTAGCTTCTCGTAAAAGGTTTCATATAATGGCCGTTAAGATCAGCCAGAGGCATTGCAGGTAAACATGATAATGTTCATTCATTCTTATAAATCCAAGTTATTTTTAAAAGGAAAGACTCACCAACCTCATTAGGCTAAAGACTGGGACATTTCACCTGGGGAGATACAGTTTCACTCCAGTGATGTATGGAACTAATTAAATGTGTTGTCTATAGCACAGCAGGCATATTATCTATTTTATTATACTTGTAATATCCAGCTTAAATATTTTGGAGAAGCAATTTGAAGATCCAGTGTAGCCCCGTTTTTGTGTCTGAGATGTTTTGGTTTTCTGAAATTCTTTTCTCAAGGAATTTTCTGTAAACAAGAGAAGTGTTTTTGTAACTGTAACTTTCAGTTACAGTTCATTCCTTTTCCTAGGAGGGACTTCTTGATGTCCCTCTGATCTGACCAATGTGATTGAAGAGGTTTGCCTTTGTTTCACCAATAAAATTGGTCTGCGCAAAATAATATAAAAGGGAGACACATCCCAAAAATAAAAGAGTCATTTCAGCCTTCTGAAGCTTGGAGTCCGTGTCGTTGTGGTGTAAAACAGCATCAACCCAGAAAATTTTAAGTGGAAGTTTTTCAAATGATAGGAGGAGATGCCTCAGAGATGCAATTCAGGTTTGATGTGCTCTTGTTAAGGTCTTCCCCAGGGCTGCAGAAATAGCTTTGACTCAAATGTTCTGTGCAGGTCAGGTTGTGCAGGAGCTGTACATGAGACATGAAGGATTTTCAGGTCAGTTAAAAGGATTTAATTAAACTGTTGTTGTCTAAAGACCAACAGCAGCATCACAGAAGGGGAAAAACTGGATGTTTTTTAAACAAATCTGTTCTTAGTCTCCAGCAAAAGTCCCAAGGAAACATCAGATGCTGTTTTATGTCAACAAAGAGCGGAATTACAATTTGAGGAAAACAGGCTACTCCATTTGTTCCTCAACACAGGTGCATAAAGAACATCTGATTTCTTAACATTTTAGCCTAGCAACCTTGGTTAAAAAAAAAAAAAGAGAGATAATAATAAATATATATCTAGACACACACATATAGATCCAGCTAGAAAATCAGCTGAAGTTTACAGATTACATTCCAAGAAAAGCACATACTCTCTCTCATGAAGGACAGTCTGGGTGACGTGAAATATTTTGTACTTAAAAGTTTTGAGAGGTTCCCCTTCTGTCTGAGAGAAACAGAAATACCATATGCAAAAATACTATATGCACTAAAAAAGAAAATTGAAAAAAGGAAATGAAAATGTTGGGAGAGTCAAAAGAATTTTTTCCATCTGGAGAAATCTGTACCTCAGGGGAAATCCACAGGTGGCTGGTTAAGGCTGCTCTGTGCTTCTGGGCAGTCCTGGGAGTATGATCCATTATTACTAACATATAAATCTGAGACCGAAAGCCTTGTTTGTGGAAGTTGTAGGCATCAATCTCATTATTCAATCATTCTTATCTTTAAACAGAGGGAACTATTTCAGGGGTTGGTGGTTTGTTGTTTTTTTTCCCCCTTCCTTTGCTGATCTGGTGTTTGTAACCTGTTAACTGTATTTAACTGGTAGTGAAATGCAAGGCCGTCTAAACAAAAATAATTATTTAGATAAGCTGTGTCCTCAAAACGCTTTTTTCCTTCTACTGAGAAAGCTGTTATTTGAATAGTGCTGTGTTCCTGCCACATCCCTTTCAGCAGCTTGTTCAGAGGCACTGCAGACACAGCAGAGTAAAACCCGAGCAGCTCTTTGGCCATTTTTCATCATTGACAGTGCAGCTAAACCTTCATGAAAGCTCTGTCTGCAGATGAGCAGGTGCCTGACAGAGAAGCTGCTCCCAGCTGCAAGGAACAGAATTGCTTTTTCAGAGCTCGGGACTTCTATTAGGTTGAAAATTTAATTTCCAGATGTTTGCTGGGGGATCCTTTGTAGCCCTTCCACTGCTCAGTGGCCATAAAGAGGCCTGTAGTGAAACAGCAAAAGCAGTGCCTGTGATTGGCAACCACCATCACCCTGCCTTTTAATTTAGGATGCTGGAATGGGATTCCTGTATGTGCTGTTGCTTAAGAGTTGTTCTTTCACAATGAAGGCCTTGTATGACCATAAAGTGGGAGAATTTCTTTTGTGCCATTATCATCCCTTATACAATCTGTGAGCCAAGGGAATTAAAAAGCAGAAAGGAATGTCAGTCATATTCTGCTCTTTGAATGAAGAAAACGTTTCCCAGCCTTTCAGGAGCACAGGTGTTGAGTCTGGAAGTGGAGTCAGACAGAAAAGGGAATCTGTGGGCTTGCACAGCAAAGGTCCAGTGTAGACCTGGTGCACATCAACTACCAGTGCTTACAGAAGTTTTGACATATCTTCAAGGATCATAAATCTATTTTATCCCAAAATGCAGGGTCACAAATCCTTGTTTAATTCTGTAGGGTCACTTTGAAAGAAATTACTTTCCTGGTACATCTGGGCTTGTAGTTTTAATATATGAGCTGTGACAGAGGGAGGGACAAGGCTGGACCAGCACAAATCTGGTGGCAGAAGTACCAACACTGCTGTCCATGACCGTGAGGCCAGCATCTCCTCAGCAGTGAGCACACTCAGCACCTCTCATGAGCAGGCCCTTTTAGTGTCACTGCAGTTTATAGGATTTGCCCCATTGAATTATATAAATAGCTACAAGTTACAGCCCTGTAAAACGCTGAATGTCCTTCTCAGGTTGCTGAAGGCACTCAGTTCCCGTTGACCTCCAGATGAACTAAATAAAAGCTGATGTCAAAAGGACACTCAAAACATTTCCTTCTCTTTGGGAAAGTGGTGAGCATTAAGAAAAAACTACTGCATCAGATTTCTAGTCTGGGTTTACTTTTTTCTGCTTGTTTCTATATGTATGTGGATATATGTACATTCATGGGCCTTACAGGTATGTGTAAAATACGGGAGAAATAATACTCATCATAAAAATGACTGAATGTGGAAAAATCACTGTTGATGTAAAGTGGCTGTTTTTATAGGGGAATCGGTTCTTGTAAATTACATATTCCTCTCTTAAAAGTCTTAAATTAAATTATGTGTAGATATTGATTTTTCTCATGAGTCACAGATCTATAACCTAGATAAAAATCTTTTTATGTTCAGCAGCATTGTTGGGTTGGGATTTTTTCTCGTGTAACTGTGAACTTATAGACTTCCACAAAAACAGCCTGTTGCTGCAGACAGGGACTGTTCTGCCTCTGGCTCCTTGGGGTGACTGATGTCCAGTCTGAATGCAGATGGTGTCCTTGAGTTTGTGTGTGCACCACTGAGGATGCTCTGATGTGCTTTGCTGGGGAATGATTGTGCTGGATAACAGCTGTAATGGATAACGTGCCCAAACCCACAGAGATTAGTCCTGACAAGATATGTGCTTGTCAGGGTTTATAAGATTAAGTTCTCCAGAGGTGACCTCAAGCTGTGGTTACCACCCGAAAGTTGAAAGCAAAGCAGACTTTGATTAATGAACCTCTCTAGGCACTTGTTTCTCTGTTGCTTGAGCTCTAACCCCCAGAGAGGCTCCTCTTCTCAGTCCAGGAATCCCGAGGTGCAGCGATACAGGTGCTGAGGAATTTGCTCTGTATGGCCTCGTGTGGAAAACCACTGTGGGAGTCCCTTGAGAACAGTTTGTCTCATGACATTTTCACTTTAATGCCTCCCACTGCCACCCGTTACTCAGTTTGATGAGACTGGCTCTCTGCAGGGAAGTCCTTTCTTCCCCAGGAGGGTTTTAGGGCTTTTCGTTGACCCATGGGGGTTCTCAATCACGTACAAAATACCCCCCTCTGCTGATGGTGTCTGGGCACCAGTGACAGTGCTGGGCCAGGAGATACGTGCAGACCAGACACCCAAGGAAACAGTGCAGCATCAATCCTTGCCCATGGGAAGTTGTCCAGAGAGTGCTGCTCTGACTCACACAGCCCAGGTGCTTCTTTCATGTTTAATTCCAAATTCTCTGCTTTGAGTTGGGGTTTCTCTTCATATTTCTGCTTCTGTATCAGAGGTTTTTTAGTTCACTTGTTTGCACCATCTCAAAGGCCATGTTGCTCATAGCAATGCTGATTTCCTAAATTCAGTTAGTTTCTGGTCCTTAAGCCCTGAATGTTGAATTTGTCTGCTGATTTATTCTCCTCTTCTTACAGCATGTGATGTTATTTTTTAATTTTTTTTCTTTCAATCCCAAGTAATTATCACCCCCCACACACACATTACAAAGGGTACATTTTGGAGTTCATGATTCCAGAATCCATAACCACCCCCAGAATCTGTGAAAAACCAAGAGTAAAATTGAAAGGTGGTTTTATTTGGAAAAAAATACTTTACCTTCTACTTCATAGACCACAACACAGTTACAGCTGGGACAGTGCTGAGGTAGAGTGATGCTGCCAGAAGTTTCTCCAGGGTCTGCCACTAAAAATGCAAAACAAAAGGCACAACAATAACCACAGTTGATGGGCACTAAGGACAAAACCCTTCCCCACAGTAGCACAGAATTTGGGGTTTGTGCTAAATGTCCTAAATGTTTTTTTCTTAGATGGAAATGCATTCCTGAAGTCAAGGAAGCCTTATGGGGTGGAAGCAAAGAAACCATACCAGGGCAAAAAATTGTGAGCATATTCCAGTTAGTGTGTTAAGACCTTTTTTTTTTTAATTGTTCTACAGAGTGTCTTTTACTGATAATCCAATTTGCCCTCTGCAAATACATAGGTTTTAGATGTTCTGCAAGAGTTGTTTTAGATAATTCTTTATCAGCAGAAATTGCTCGAGGAGATACATTGGAAAGTCTTCCTTCATTCGCTGATAACTTCAGACATTTAAGAAAGTGAGAAATAAGATTATTTGATAAAATCACTACTCTTTCTCCACTTAAAGATTTTAAAGGAATTGAATAATTTTAAGGGAAAATAAAAATCTTCAAGATGTCGTTTTTCCAGAATAACCCACAAGTATGACTGAAATCGATTTGCCTTGGGATCTGAGGAAATTGACATTTTTTAGCATGCTTTTAGTTAGGAAAAGCAGTTCATGGGAACTGTCCATTAGTTCATCTTTGAGGGATGTTGAAAACAATAATTTTTCACAATCAGATAGAATGTATATATTGTACTTGCATGTGTAGTAAAGTAAATTTTTACATGTCATTAATTATCAGTTTCTGAAAGTAGATGAAGAATGGTTGAGATGCTCAGATGATCTGTCTGGGATACTTTGGTCTGCAGTGCTGGGTATGATTTATCTCCTATCAGCCAGAGAACAAGTCTCTCTTACAGATTAGAAGTTAAACTTTCCCGCAAACTCTGACAAGAGACTTGCAACATTCCCCATTCCTGCTGTGTCCCTCTGCATTCTGCAGTGCCCTCTTAAGGTGTGACAGAAATATTGCTCAGGATGGTGCTTTGTAGCCATAATTCTTTGAAAATATTTCACTTTGAGCCCACAAAAAAACAAGCATCAAAGGAAAGTGATGTTTCAAAAGCGATTAAAAATTAAGGTGTGCTTTACATAATGAAGAAACCTTCTTCTGTCACCTCATGTATGATCTTTGGGACAGCAGTGAGTTACCACCTTTCCTTCTGTTCAAAATCCCACTTCAATTTCAGCCATGCAAAATTAATGTATTTCATTCAATCCCATTTAAGGCTTTACTCCACAGCACGTGTTCTCCCTAAAATACATGGGGTTATTGCCTTCCAGAGCTGATGGAGCCAAGGCTTTGGGACGAGACCAGCAATATTAATGCAGGTCCAACAAATCAATGCAGCCACGGGCCCCGAGCACCAGCGGAGTAAACAGTTGGCTCTCATCTGACATGCAGCAGCGTCAGTTCCTACTTGGGCACAGTTCCTGCAATTTGTTTTCATTTGTGTTGAACCACCAGAGTCTTTTGTGCTGCCATTAGCACTTTGGAAGCATTAGGGAGCAAAGTGAGATGGATTCCAATCCATAGATGTTCAAAATCAAACTAATCTTTTGTAGCTGAAAGTGAAACTCTGAGAAGCTCGGAATTCCTCAGTCATTTCTGCAGATTCATTGCAGAAATCATCAAAGCACTGTTTTTCTGCTTTATCTTAGTCTGAAAAGGAAAAGTTACTTCTCCTGACTAGATAGTGTATTTTATATTCCAAATACAACTCAGCGCCTGCTCAAACTGAACCCTCGTTCATTCTTCAGAATACATTGCCTACAAAATTGCTACAGAAAATAGTATCTGTGGGGGAGCAGTATGTAGTGAGCAAAACTATCATTTGAAGCTTACCAAATAAACATAATTAAATATAATTTCTTTTAAATAAACAGTTTTTCTTTGGGGTTAGCAGGGAAACCCACATGGTTCTCTGTCCTATTTTGCTTTCTGTGCATGCTGTTCAAGCTTGGTAAATTTTTTAGCAGCTGTCAAATTAAATTTATTACCAAAGAGGTCTATGTTCTTGTGCAATCCAGAAGGGAAAAGCCCTGCTGGCTTGGTTTTGCTTCAGCTTTTGTCTTTACTACACTAAAAGCCTCATATAGTTAAGATTCATGAACAGCTCTAGTTAAACAAAATTTTTCGCCTGCTAAAGTAGATCATGTTTGTGTGTAAAATGTTTAAAAACAATTGAATAATAGCCCACTTTTTAAAAATTCTGCTTTGGTCACATTGTCTGCTAAGAATGCAAGTGTTAAACTAATGGAATGGAATTTGAGAGCTGGGGTGGGCACAGCACAATTGGAGGTGCTGAGCTGTCATAACACAAGACACAGTCCTCAAAATGAAAAGGCTCTGTTCCCAGTCTTCCTTGAGAATATTGGGCATCACACTGAATCAAGGGAATTTCTGATGATTTCTGGCTGAGGGAGCCTGAAATTGTGTCAGGGAGAAAAGCTGCCAGATCCAGGACTGAGGGGTCCGTGGATGTGTCCCTAATGCTGTGCAGTCGGATGTTACCCTAAATGTCAGCACTGCAAAGAAACCTCTAAAAAACCATAGAGGATATGGCAAAAAAGGAATAAAACCTAAGGAAAAAAAATAAGTATGTTACAAAGTGTTTAAATTTATTAAATATTCCAAATATCCTGATTTTTTTTTTTAATAGAAAACTTGAACTAAACTTCATTCATGGTGCTGGTTGCTCAGTCTGGACTGTGCCTTACCTCCCGCCCTCCCTTCTGCTCCAGAAAAGCTGCACTACCTTGTTCTGACATGCAACCATCTGGTCCAAGTCTGAGAAGTGAATTCTTTACTGCTCTGCAAGTCTGGGTCACTGGCAAAGCATTTCTGTGTTGTCACGCCTGAGAAACTTAAGTTCAGCGAGTCCTTCTCCACACTTGTGAGGAACAGTCAGGGCCCTGAGTTATAGCCATGAACAGCCAGAGGTAGGGGGATATTAGATTTATTTTCAATATATATAGTTGAGGTGTTTGGGGCTGGGTTGGGCTCGATGATCTTGAAGGTCTCTTCCAACCTACACATTCTGTGATTCTGGGGAAAAATTCTATAAGCAAAAATAGAACAAACATAACCCCCAACACCACTTTACCTTTACAGCAAGTTTAATTCAACTCAAAGTCAACAGGATCAATCTGCCTCAAACTGATTTTTGTTTTTCCTCAGCAGGAGGAACAAATGAATTAACTCAACATAAAAAGTTGTATCATTTGCTACCCAGGTCTGCTAATGAGAGTATCACTGTTATCAATTTTCTTCTATTTCCTACATCAGTTCTTTATGAGAACTGGATTAATATGGCTTCAGGTTAGGTGTTATAGTTGTTACATTTTGGGGGAAATTATTATTTGCATAATATCCATATTATCCTTTATTCTTTGCCTGTGTTTTTCGAATTTGCTTTGACTTGCATAGCTGATATTACAAGTATGAGTGATTGACCTAAATTTGCTGAAAATATCACCTTGGTACATTCTTTAGTATAATTTCTGTGTTTGCAAAATGTTTAATTTTGTTGGGGATTGTAAGAAGAGAAAATTCCCCTTTTCTACAGCCTCTAAAAGAATTCCAGAATCCTTAAGAAAAATATTGTAGTACAGTTTTACAAAGGTCTCAATAGATTTACACTGAATATTTTAATTTTTAAAAATTTTTACGCAGTAAGGTTGTAATTTGTAAAGACTCCAGCAGTGACCCAACTCAGTTCCTCCTGAAGTCAGAGAAAGTGATTGGTTTCAGCAGGAGGAGAGTGAGCCAAGAGCGGGTAATTATGGAAATCATACCCAAGTGGGAGCAGACCTATATTAACTATTGAAAAGAGCTTTGCTGACTGAGCACTGTGAGTGCTATTGATTTTTGTTATGGGTGAATTTCTCGCCTGTAACTCCACACGCCCCCAGCACCAAGTGTGGAACACAGTTTGGTGTTTCTTGGGCTTGGGTTGCCTTTCAGGTTAGGAACTGTCCGCCTGCTCAGTGTTCAGTGGTCACACACCGACCTGCCCATAAATTAGGTCATGGCTGCAGAGGTCCCAGTGATTCAGGGATCCCCTCTGGTTGTTATCCACACTCAGGCAGTGGCACTTGCCGTGGAAGTGCTACTCCAGAGGAGTGAGGGTGTCAAGGTAATTAGTGTTGCTGCTTTTCACAATGCAGCAATCTGGAAGCAGAAGGCAAAGTACCACATAAAAGCTGATAAAAATACATTTCTGCATCAGCTGGAGCTACAGCCTCAAATCTTCTAATCTGCCAGGCTGAAACCTGCAATTTGTTCTCATTCAAAATTCCCAGGGAAGTCATGGGCTTATTTCAGTTCTTGATCAGCTCCTCCAATGTTGTCATTACAGTCACTCATTTCCAAACAGAAATCTGAGCTGCTGGTTCTAATTGTCATGAAACCTCTGTACATGGTCTGACTGTTTTAAGGGCTTGGAATCAGGATCTATAACATTCACTTGAGTCTTTTTACATAGGAAGGAGAATGGGAAGGGCGAGACATGAATCAGAATCAACACCATTCTGATCACGGTTTGGGGATTTTGTTCATTTTATCCACTGTTCCAATTCTGTGGCATTTGACTTAGTTTCTGTAGTGTTCTGTGTGTTATCTTCTTGTCTCTAGGATCTGTATATGAAACCTGCAGAAACACTGCTAGTGAGTTTCTCTAAATGTTACTGATTTTGGCTGTGTTCTGACTTCAACTCTTCTCTTACCTGCCATCGGTTCCACTTTTGCACCATCAGCGAATTTCATCCCTCTACTTTATATAATCTGTTTTTGAGTAAATGAAACTGTGCATGTGTTGGGGGCCTTGATCACCTCACTGATATCAAGCTGGCAGCTCTGTGAATCTCAAATTGGTTCTTTTCCAGATATCTTTTTCATGTAAAACTATGAGAATTTGGAGTGTGAGGTGGTGTATTTTTTTTCCTTTTAAAAGGCTCAGTTCCTCCTTAAGTTAGATGTGTATTTGTGCAATACTCCTTTTGCCTTAGGCAGAGTTCTAGTGGACATTAGTTCAATTGCATAATGGTCTTGTAAAGTAAATAAAATATTATCTTCACATATAAAAATACCGAGGATAAGCAATTAAGACTTTATAGGATAATTCTGGAAATCTGTGTGCATCTAGGATTTGAACTTTTATTCAGATCACATTACTTCATTATAACACCATGTGATCATAGATATCCAGTATATCAACCCAGCAGGACTCAATTAAAGAGAGAATGGTAAATTATTATAGCTTTCCATTATTATCTACTTTTAATACATTAGATTCCTGCAATACTTTTGAGATGTATTTGTTTTCACCCAAGTTGTATTTTTAGAAGCAGTGTAATGTTGCCTTATGGTAATAAGCATCAGTAATAATTGCCATCTTTTTGTTAAATAAATCATGCAAATATACTTAATGTAGACAGCTATGGCACCTCTTCTAGGTACACCAGATAAAACATCCTCTAATGTTGCTTGGGAAGAGCTCACAGGAAGGATAAGGTGTTGCTCAGGACTGGGTAGGTACAGCCTGTTGTGGGTTGAGTTATAAGTTTTTCCTTGTATAGAGCGATGTAAATTAGGATAATTGTGTGAAGTAAAATTGCAGTGGCAATAAACTGCTCTAAAAAGAGTCAGATTAATTTCATGTCTGAAGTTTTGGTTGTGAGATTATTTGAGTGAATTCCTGCCTTCAAATGCAACATCATTTTACCTCGAGTCTGTTTGCCTGAGAACATCCAGGATAATTTCAGACATCATCATCATCATCACTAAAACATTCTCATAGTGCCAATGGGACCAATTTACCGACTACCTTCAGCGAATCGTATTTTGTCAGTCTGTCATATTATTTAATGCCATAAAACAATCCTCATTATAGATTCTCTTCTATCTTACAAAATACTACTATCTGTTTTTTCTTTCAGCCCACTTAAACCTCTGTATCCTGTTAAGACTTTGATCACCTCGATACCAAAATACCTTTTTGACAGAATTTTTCCTTTAAGGCCATATTTTTTCCTCTGTGTATGCTACCACATATATTTGGAAAAACGTCTGTTGCCTGTTGAGTAGAAAAGAGATATTCTGTTATTTAAAACCTTAAATGTACCTTTATTTACTTGATATTCTGCTATTCAATATTCAGGATTTACTGTTCAGCTTTCTGTTTGTTTTATATAGAATAGAGAGTAGGTGCTATCTCTGATAAACCAGGGGTTCTCAGGAGGAGAATGAATGAGGATTTTAAGGGTGAAGCGTCTTCCACTTTTCCAGCCAGCTTAACAAACTTGTTTTTAACATGACCAGAAACTTAATATCAAATATTGAAAGGGAACAATACATAGGATAGAAATTAAGTAGTAAAATCTCAAGAGAA
Organism: Cyanoderma ruficeps; assembly: GCA_008694505.1. NCBI lineage: Eukaryota > Metazoa > Chordata > Aves > Passeriformes > Timaliidae > Cyanoderma > Cyanoderma ruficeps. Next base: position 1,256,518 of record VZDJ01000223.1, read on the forward strand.
ATGCCAAGAGATTCAGCAAAATGCAGAAATGGGAGATGCAGACTGGGGAGTCAGCAAAATGCAGACTAGGGAGATGCTCAGCTAATTCTTGTGTGCCCATGTGTCTTGGGTTGCAATATGTAACCAAAAGTGTGTATTGTATTTACCATCTGTTGAAACCAGCTGGGGAGGTGTTTTCCTTTATTTCTTGTTTAACTCATTCCTCAGAACTCCAGGGGGGAGGGGGCTGGCGCCTTCTGTTAATGGCCCAGCTGTTATAAACCTGCTGGGGCAGTGTTCTTTATATCTTCCAGGACCCATCCTCCCTGCAGGGGAGATCTGCTGTCCATGGGCCATCCAGGCTCACTGCAGGGCTGATACAATTTCCATCATCCCATGGGGAGAGGCTCCACCCAGGGGGAGGAGCCCAGCATTCCTACCTGGATCAAACCTGGGATTCAGAACACCAGCACAGCCTGTCTGCATTGGATTCCCAGAGGGAGACCAGACCCATCTCAGCACCACTGGACCCTTCTATAGGATCATCTCTGCTCCAACAGAACCACATCTGTCACTGCAGGAGGACTTGACTGGACTGACACCAACACCAACACCCTGACCAACAGGGGGTCAGGCTGTGTTCTGACTCTGTCAGGGTCTTCTTTTTTTGTTGTTTGCTTTTTATGTACTACAACAGTTGTATTTTTAATATTCCTAGTAAAGAACGGTTATTCCTATTTCCATAGCTTTGTCTGAAAGCCCCTTAATTTCAAAATTATAATAATTTGGAGGGAGGGAGTTTACACTGTCCATTCCAAGAGACGATCCAGCTTTCCCTGGCAGACACATGTCTTTCCAAACCAAGACACCATGCAACACTTAGTTGGTAGAGAAAGTGACTCTGTGGGTCCTGCCTAATTTTTAATCTAGATTTTAATTGGTTTTTTGCGGAAGTGTTGTCAATATTCTTTTAAAATTTGTGACTTGCAGAAGTAGAAAACTAAAAAGTGGGGATCAAATCCATAGCGCAACCCTTCCCAACCTAATGAAAGTTTGGTGCCCAATATATGATGTGTGAAGCACCGTGACATGTACGGAGAAAAAACAGCTTTGTTTTTCCTTGGTTGAATCATCACTGTGGCTTCACTTGAGTTTGTGGTGGCCTGTATGAGCTCAAGATCTGTGATTCCATGATGTTAAATGAAGAGGAAAGAAATCTGCAGTTCTAAATGAAAATGCAAGTTTTTTCACCTTTTTGTTGCCTAGAAAATAAGTCTATTACCTTCAGCCACTGAAGAGATATGTACAGAAATCATGTTTCAGCCACAGAAGTCGACAGAGAAGATGTAAAGAATTTACAGAAATTCTGATTTCAATCTGTGATATTTTAGCAATTTCTCCCTATTCCCAGTGCAGCAGGGTTTGATTTTCCTATGGCTGTACCTTCTGTACAAACAATTTGTAAACAGGGAAATGGCAAAATTAATCAAATAAATTATTCCCAAAGGAATTAGTGCCCCAGTTCAAGTATTTCCTTGAAACAAACCTAGGAGTTTTCAACTCATATGCCTTGTTATGAGAATCAAAACCGGTTTATTTAACAGAGCTTTTTATAACAAAAGAGACAAAAAGGACAACAATCTGAAACACAGATTCTGCTGGTTGTCAGCTAATTTGGGGTATCAGCTTTTGAAAAATAGAACAGGACACAAATGTACATCATCAGGGGATCCAAATTCTATTGTGTCTCTCATCCCTCTTGAGAATATACAATTATAAAATTTTCAGAAGTGGCTAAATGAGTTAAAAATGTTTGTCTCTTTGGGAGGAGAGCTCCTTAAGGAGCTTTGGTGCATTTAAACATAGTGATCTCACAGGGTAGTTGATATTTCCCTATGGTGCTACATGGTGCTTTTGTTTGAGATATAAGGGTAAGAACTTATTTTTTATATAAAAAAGTTTAATGAAAATTTGAAAGACAAGCATCTATAAAATGTAAGCAGTGAGATGTTTTAATAAATATTCCGTATTAAAAGGTAAATAGACTTTTCATTTTTATTTTAATGGCTTTTAAGATTGAAAGATAATAAAGAGAGAGTATTTTTATGATCATTTTCTTCTTTAGAAGTGCAGCACTTTTGATTTTGGAATTATGTATGACTCCTTGATTATGGAATTTTGATTAGTCTATTAACTTGAAAAATAATGAGCTGAGCTATCATAACATGCGGCACAGTCCTCAAAATTAAAAAGCTCTGTTCCCAGCCTTCCTTGAGAATATTGGGCATCACACTTGCTACCCTGACAAAGATTTTTCTCACTTTCTCTTATACTGACGGGAAAGGTTCTCATGTTGAAACATGTTTGCTCACAGTATGTGGCGAGATAAAGCCTTTCAGTGGAGGGGAAATGTTAGATTTGCTAATCCTGAGGAGTTCCAACGTGTCAGATGCTGAGGGTGAATCAAAAACAAGACTGAGCAGCAAGGAGTACAAAGTCAATGGCATGAGGACAGCATTTCATTGTGGGGGCTGATTTGAGCCCCACTGCTCCAGAATGGATAGTTTGGGCTTTGTTTCTGGTTTTTCCCCTGATTTGTGTATTCTTAATAGCATTGAGTCAACAGTGTTTCTGTATCCTGCCACTGTTTGCATTCACTTATGTCTTTAATAAGTGACTCGATCTAGTAGGATAAAAGAGGGATGGGATGTGTCCTGGCCCCAAAGCTGATGATGTATCAAATACTCCAGATATTTCAGTTGCAGGATTGTCATGGAATCACTGGTTTGGTTGGAAGGACCTTAAAGCTCATCTCATTCCCCTCCCTGCCATGGCAGGGACACCTTCCACTACCCAAATTGCTCCAAGCCCTGTCTAACCTGGCCTTGGACACTTCCAGGAATCAGAAACCTACAATTTATCTGGGCAACCAGGCCCTTACCACCCTCACCAGGAAGAATTTCTTCCCAATATCTAATCTGTACCCGCCCTCTTTTGGAAAGTTGGGGCTACAGTACCTCCATAGTGGCTGCACAATTTTGACAAACCTTAAGAAGTTAAAAGATGAGACTCTTTAAAGTAGAATAATCAAAGGTAGATTAAAAATTGCTAGTTCTGGGAATGAGTTTATTTGCAGGGGATGGTCAAAGAGCTGTCTCAGAGGAGGATAAGTGTGTGACAGTTTAGTGCTCCTGTGTGCAAAGAAGCTCACACTGAATGTAAGAATGATGCTGCTGATTTGCCAGAGGAAAGAGTGCAGTTCAGGGGTCAGGCCTGAACTCTTGCCCTGGATCAATACCAGATACAGAAAACAGAGCTTAAAAACCTGGAGAACTGGCTGCTGGGGTATGGAGTGGCCCTAAATCAGAGGTGGAGAGCAGAGTTAATAGCAGGTCACACGGGGTGCTGGCAGGGGCAGTAACTGTGAGCAGACACCAAATGAGCCCCTCACAATCTATTGCCCAGGACCCTCGTTTGTTTTTCCAGAGAAGGATTTTTGCAGCCTGTGGAAAGCTGCATCTCCTGTCAGGATGAGGCATTGGGCAGGCTTTGCTCTGCAATTTGTACTGCTAGAGCAACATTTAAAAACCACAGGCTGGTTTTATATGTGAAACCCTGAGCTGGTAGAGCTCCAAAGGGGACGGATCCTGTAGGTGAGGGAAAAAGGACATGCAGAGGGGGAAGCAATGATTCCCAGCAGGCATCCCTCTGCTTGCAGGAGCTGAAGCAAGGCTGGCACTGGTGTAGTCACTTCTTGACAAAATGAGCTGTGGGGATTTCATGAATGAGGAAGTGTCTCCCCATCCAATGTACTATCACCCCAAAACAGGCCAAATTAGTTAGTGTGATCTCTTATGTTTGCTGTACTCTGTAGGTTTGCAATTCCTCAGTAGTTCTGCCTTAATTTCAACTAAGACATAACCTTTGGTTTGGCACAGCAAAATCCTTAAGAATCAGAGCCTCTGTATGCAGTTTCTGTCTACAAATTAGCATTAATTTGTGAGTTCTCGTTAAGAATTCTGGGGGGTTTTGCTTATCAGCTTTGCATCCTTCTTTTCTGAGAGAGCTTCTTTGGGGTTTCACAGCTGAACATATCTGTGCCTCCAGGAACACTAGAGAACTGCTAAAGTGTGGCAGAAAGAAAAGTGTGACATTTGTAACTACTCTTTTTTTTTTTTTTTAAAGGAAGGAAAGGATTGTTAAAAAAGACAGCGATTCTGTTTTGACAAAATCCTAAATAATTTTATGAGGACAGAGGTGTTTCTGCAATGAAATGATTAATTAAAAAGAAAAATATGGTTTAAAAAAAAAGTAGCTTTGAAAATTAGATTTATCCCATTCCTTGTTGCTTTTCTTCAATGTCAGGAAGAGACATGGTATTTCATTATGTTGTCTCTCTTACTTCTAGGTAGTTTTGTTTGGTTTTCCTCCTTGCTTTCTTCCCTGCTGTTTTCCCTCAGCTTAGACCCTCAGGTAGCACTTTTTACATCACAAAAATTGTTTCCTAATAGCAGAAGCTGACATCCATAGAGCTCCACTGTAGCATTTGTGTCATGCACAACTCCTGGCATTTATTTTTGTGTGTTTAACTTGTGCATAGCTAGGAATAACTGTCTTTGAAGTTTTGTAAATACCAGGTGTTAATTTGACTGAAGCATCCTCATCCTCTGGAGGAGAATTGTATTTTCATCAGTTTATCTTTTGGGCTTTGGGGGCAAAGCATAAAGCCCCTGCCAAGATGATTGCTAGGTAGAAAATGTGAATTTCTGGCTGTATCCAGTTTAATCATACACATTAAAGCCTGAATATATCCTCTTGAAACAGAAAGATGTGTACCTGCCATCCTCAACTCACTGGTTATCTCAAGAAACAAACCTGAGCAGTGTTAATTGTGCAGTAAAGAAAAATGTTCTTTGTTTCATGCTGTGAGCACACTGGTGTCATGTTTTGAAGGGATGCTACTGAAGGAGACCATAATATTCCAAATTCATTTCTGAAACTGCCCATTCAAACCCATTGCTAGAAATTCAGTATGAACAACTAGATATATTAATTCCAGTGTTTTCCTTTTTTACTTATTTGACTTTCCCCGATGCATCATCCCTAATTAAAGGGGCTTAAAGCTTTTTAAGGTTGCACACAAAAATATATAGAGACATCATTAGTGAAGTGCTCAGTTTTTATGCACTTCTCTGTGGGGTGCATTCCCTCAGCTGATCACAGAAGCGTTCACAGATGCAGGATGTTACTGTTCTATCTAAATCCCCTGCTAATGGATCTCAAATTTTTCTACAGCACCCATTCACCATTCCATGTGAGGTCTGAATGCAGAATTCCCAAACACACCTTATTGTGTTTGATGGCTGTGGAGCTCCTGATGGGAGACTCTTAATGGCTTCTGTGCCATACCTACTTTACCACATAAAAATCTTTAATTATATGGAAATATTGCTGTTAGTTCTTCCAGTCTTAATGATGCACATCTGTGGAATCAGCCTGGGAAAATAAAGCTGCACACAAAGGGGCCAACTTGCTGTAGGAAGAAAAGAGCATCTCTGAGGCTGCAGAGCAGGTTCAGCACTCGCCGCTTCTGCTGGGAGGAACTTTTGGCTTATGTGAAAAGCCAGGGTTAGAAGAAATATTGTTTTCAAAGGTTTGGGTTTATTTTTCCTGTAAGTAGAAATGAGAGCTTTAGACCAGCTCATCCTTCAGATAGAAGTGGCATTAAAAGAAAACTGAGCAAAATGTGTCATCTATAAAGGCAAAAGAAACCCATGAAGTTTATGAGGGATGTTGCAAGTAGGATGTGGTGGAAAATGAGGCATTATGGATGTAGAGTGATCTTTTCATGTGTCTTTAGCACGGAGTTTTGTTTTTGGTGGATTGCTTTTTGGTTTGGTTTGGGTTTTTTTAATGGGATCCATATAGTTTTTATGAGTGGTTTGGAGTTTTTTTGGTTGGTGGTTAGCTCAGGCACTTTTCATCATTAGAAAATGCGACCATCTCAAGGAATTGTTTGTGGTCGCGTATTTTATTGTTCACTGTTTTTAGAGGTTTTAGGTATTTTCCCAAACCACAGACGGTTCACAAGACAAAGCTACAGCAATATTGATGTTGGCAATGCTCCACTGTCTGAGGACAGTCACTCCAGCTTAGAGGTTGGTGCTTAATGCTTTGAAAATTTTATGAGACTCTTAATTTTCTTTACCTTCAAAATGTATTTTTAGTCTATTGAAGGAGAACTTGTTAGAGTCAAGATCTGTTCTTCTTGGGGTATTTAAACATATATGTCTAAGTCTACAGGCAGCACATCCTAATCTTGCTTCACATTTCCATGTGGTTTTCTTTGCCTTCTGTGGCGTCTCACTGAATATCTGCTACTGGGGTGCGTGGGGAGTTAATTGGTGATCAATATCAATTCGAGATCTTTTGGGGAATTGCTCTTCTCTGATTGTATTTTCTCCTGTTTCCAAGACGTTTATACCCGTATGATCTTTTCGCTTATTAGAGATCTCAAGAGGACAATATAGTTGAAACAAAGAGAAAATTCTTCAGTCAGTTTTAAGCTTTCCATTTCCCATATTGTTGGAAGTTTTTTCTTTTTGCCACCCCCCTGACAATTCCTGTCCCTATTGACTTTTCATGGCTTTTCCTTGCAAAGGGTCAGCTAAATAATCCGTGAGGATCAGTCAGCAGACCGGCTGCTGTTGGTTTTTAATTGTTCATATTTTTGCCTTGCAGTATTAGTTTACAGGCAGTGTTCACAGTTCTTGTTTGTTCTTTTTAACAACAACACTGTTCTGCATGGAACTGTAGTTCAAAGGAAAAGTTCTGGCTCTTTTCCTAACTCCTCTTTTCCTTTTGCAGTTGTGGAAGCTGATGCTTGAGCAATATAAATCCTGCTTGTGTGAGCGAGGGAAGAATTTTCACTTTCTAGAAACTGCACTAAGAAAATGGCTGAAATAGCTGTAAAGCAAATAAAAATCAGTGTTCCAACCTTTGCTCTGGTTTAAAGAGATTTTTCAATTTTTTATACCTTTTTAATCTGATTTTGAGACAGAAGGAAGTGCGATTCAAAAAAATACAGAACTATTCTGGCACAATCACTCATTTTTAAAATAAAGGTGCAGGCATTCATGTTGCAGGTGGGCCTTGCTTTAAATAGCTTAAAAGGAGCTTCTCAGGTGGCAAAAGCTTCCTATAGCTTTGAGCATTGTCTTGAATGAGAAAAGGGGCATGTTGTTTTCTAATATTAGGCCTTCCACTAGCAGGGAAAAACACCCTGAAAGAAATATGCAATTTATAAAGATGAGATTTCAGGTGTTGTGAAATCACTTCTTTTTTTTTTCTCTGAATATAAATAGTACTTTACTAAAACTTCTGTCAAGGCTTATCCCTGTTTATCATCCAGTTCTTCATTGAGTTATCAATTGGAACTTGAGTCCTAGATACCTCGAGCCTTGAACATGGTTTGTGCTTCTTGATATTGTCCTTAAAGAAACCCAGGCTACCTCTGCTTTGATGATATATTACAATTATATATTATAATACAATCCTGTCTTTAAATTTCCTTATGAAAACCACAGAATAAAAGGAAGAGGGTTTTTGGTTTTTTTCTTTCCCTTTTCTCTTCACAACAGCAATTCTTTGACTTTAGGAAGTGATGCTCAAACTTATTTTATACATTGCTTTCATCATCTGCGTAGCAGCAGTCATTTTAAATATGACAGATTTACATCTCATGTAAATGCATGAAAATAGGAGACTAAATCCAGAGCGAGACATTGAAATTATATTTCTTAGAAATCAATGTAGATAATTTTTTTTTCAAAAGGGTTGGATGAAAAGTGATAGTGACATTCTTTTCTCAGTAATTTGACAAGTTGTCTTTTCCCTCCCCTCCCTGTTGCAGTAACCTGCTCACTGATTCTCAGGATGTGATTACTCTTGGATCAGAGCTCTGGATTTTTTGGGACTGTGCAAACATCACTTCTCCAGAGAGAGGAATGTCACTTGGAATGTCCAAAGCTTATCAATTGCTGCAAAGCAGTTGGTAAAGGAGAATGTACCACACAAAAATGTCTTTTGCCTTAAGGCCCAGTCTAAGCCCCAAATGTGTATGGGAGACTGCTCCAAAAAAGCATCCACTCCCTTTGGGGTTGTTTTTAGAGACCATTGGATTAGGCCTGAAATCCCACAGCAAAGAAATTGCAGTTTGTTGTCGATATCAGAAGGATAATTCCACCTCTAGAACATTATTTACACACCTGCCCTGAGCTCCTCTGGCACGAGAGCCGTGCTCTCAGGCAGGTGAAGTTGGGATTGTGGCTGCAGGGCTCTGGCAGGGGAGCACAGCACAGGGGCTGCTGTTCCCTGGTGTTATTTGGGATACAGCAGCAATCTCAGGTCCCTGTGCTTATTCTTCTCGTGGACAAATCATGGCCACCTAATGGTTTTTGGGAAACGTGCAAAGATGGTGAAGAAACAGTTTAAACCTTTTATAGTGCATGCTGTGTTCAAGGAAATCATGACAAGATTATAACTTGAATTAGTGCAAGTTTGGGAAACAAAAAGGAACAGTGCTGGAAATTCAAATTTGGGTCAAACGCCAACACTCCCAGCTGTAAACAATAGCCAGCCCCTCAAACTTGTTTCTCTGCCTAAGGATTTGCATATATCCAACACCACTATTTAGCCAGAGACAGATATTTTTGGTTTAGTCCTAAGCTGAGAAAGACAACATATTTTCTTCCATTAGGTCTCCAATATTCAAAACCAGTGCACTAATTTCCTGTTGGTTCATGGAGCTCTGCGATGTGTTTATTCTTCCCAGTCATTCATGTTCACTTACTCTTCCACAGGTGATGCAAACACCTTTGGGATTTTATAATGTAATACTTGTAATAACTTCTGTCAGCCAGAACAACCTTTTAATAGCAACAAATCTAATTCTGTTCTCCCTTCACAGTGGTGCCATTAAGTTATTGTGGAATATGGATTTCTATCTTCTATGACATGGTTGAGAATTGCTGCCTTTTGCAGTAACTGTGCCTCCAGCCTGGCAAGGTCTGAGTTTTGGGGGCAAAATGCAAATGATTGTGTCCTCTGGAGAAAACTGTAAAGGGCGGAGAATTTCTCGGGCTTATGATACCACAAGGATAATGTCATATCATTTAGAATAACATTGCAACGTATCTTAATAGTTGCTGAGGGACCCATCCAAAGCTCCACATGAAACATTGCTTGTTAACAGCACAGCATTGTTAAATAAATTAAATTTTCACAGAGAACCTTGGAAAGAAGAAAAAGAGTTTCCTCTGCATGTTATCTGGTAAAGATGCTTCTATCCTGAGTTTTCATCCTGGAAATGTCTGTACAGCTGGGAAAGGTCCCTTGTGATGTGGAAGATGTCTGTGCTCTGTGGCTGAGACTCTTCACGTTGTGGAAGGCTTCTGCAGCTTGTGACTTTTGTCTAAAATTTGCCACCTTCCTGGGGAGGAAGAAGCAAATTTCTTTCTCTTGTGAAGAATCTGTCCTTTTTGTATGAGTTCTGTCCTGCACTGAAAACTTCAGACTTCCTTTAGGCTGGCAGCCTTGCAAGAAATAGAAGCCACCCAAAAAGAGACAGAGAGGCCGTTCTGATTTAAGTAAAATACATTTTCTGAGAAGTAATTCTGTTATAAAGTGCTCAATGTGTTTTATTGCATCTTTCATTTGATTATTGTTTAAACCTCAGCATGTAGGTTTATATCTATATATTCTGTCTGGGTTTTCACAGAGGCAGATGGTGTATGTCTGCCAATCGATCTGGCCTGAAGTGGCAGAGTAAAGCGCTTTCATTATAGCAAAAATAATTTAGAAAATTCCTGAGCTCACTCCTTTGTGTACAAAATTGACTCCTGGTGCAAAGCAAGTTTTATCACTGCTCAAACTGGTATTGATCAAACTATCTAAAATTGTGTTATGGTTTCAGCAGCCCGTCTGGAAACACCTACAAGAATAAGGTTTTCTGTTTAAATTCTAAAATCAATCTTGATCCTGTGAAATATAATTTTTAAACGACTTTTAAATTTGATTGTTCTTGATCTTCTTGAAGAGAAAATGATAAAGTAATGCTGTCTCTTTTTTTCCTGTTTCCTCCTCTGAAAATAATTAATTTAAATATTAGTAGTCTTTTTTTATACATGTAGGTCAGTTTTAATTTTGGGATTAAAGATCCCAAAAACTCCACTTATGAAGGAAATTCAGAGGAGTAAATGAAGAGCATGCTTAACTTAGAGCTATTGGTAAAATTCTCTATAAAAAATCTAGATACAGACAAGTGTCAGGATACTGCATATTTTAGAAATGTAATATAACAACTAAAAAAAAAATCATCCTAAAAATGTCATAGCTTCAGAAAATGGAATTATTTTAATCTACCTTCAGGTCACAGAAAGAAAACACTATATTACCATTCTGGAAATAATGTTAAAGATAATTTTTTTTTTCCTCACTACTCTTAATGACTTTCTATCTGCACATGTAGATAACTCCCCCAGGACTTGAATTTCCATTATCCAAATTAATTCATTATCTAGAAGTACTGAACTCCATTGGTGAGAGTTTGGGCTCTAAATCTGTTCATTGATTTTGAAAACTGCACTTTGGCCTTTTGTCTTCTTAAGCCAGGAAGAGGAACCTCATTCAGACTGAAATGTCCCAGCAAAAAATAGCTTTTGCACCCAGCTGCTTTATCTTTCTCCACCTTGATGGTTTCCAAGGCTTTTCAGTCCATCAAATGCATAAATGTAGTGGTAGAAACCTGTTGGCATTAAAAGAAAAACCCAAACAGAAACCTGAAACTGGAGCAACTTTGCCCTCAAAAATAGCAGATCCCCCTTGGTCCTGCTTGAGCATCAGGAGCTGGTTTGCAGAATAACCCCTGGGTGGAAGCTTTTACTCCTGAAACAGATCCCGTCTCTGAACGCATGGCCCATATCAGGAAATTTTTTTTGCAGGAAGTTGTTTTGATTTTAGGGGAACTGTCCTTCTCTGTTTATCATCAATTAGTCTCACAATCAAGTAGGAAATAAAGGAAATGATGAAAAAGTAATGTACAGATGTATTTCCTGCCTGGAACTCCCTGCAGCAGCTGACATGTTTTCTACTACAATGGGAAAGATAAAATCATTGCATGTTAGAAAGTAAAGCTCTGGCTTTTTGGAGTAAGAAATCTCAACACTGACATGTATCTTGTGGTTTTAGCAGAGATTTGGAGAGCTTTTAGGCTTGAATCTCTGAGGTAAGCTCTAGCAAGGCTGATTTCCATCAAGAAAAGTGGGTCAGGGAAGGAGATACTAATTACACCTAAAATCTTTGGAGAACTATTCTCTAAATCTAGATATAACACTGTAAGAAAAGAAGTGAGCTGAACATGCCCTGATTTACAATTCATCCAGTTGCAAGGTTGGTTTTTATTAAATTAATGTCATCAGATAACTTGAAAGAGCAGCGATCTAACATTTGGAGCATTGTTGTTAGGGTTTGTTTTTATTGTTGTCAATCTTATCAACAATGTTATCTTGAAGCAATAGGTTCACAGTGCTGCTGTTGGTACAACCTAACCCATGCATCTTCTCTGGTAATTCTTAAGGTACTGGGAAATAATGATTTTGTTCACATACATTTGAAATATGTAGGTCTATTAATCATTAAAGTACGTGTTTCTTGTAATATTTACTAGGTGTAAATAAGTCTGTGAAAGTAAAAAGGTACCTGGATGAGTGAGCAGCTATTTTGTGATTTTTCCAAACAGTTCCTCTGATTTTCTGCAATTGCTGCTACTCTTACTTGCAGGGCAGGTGGGATGGAAATTAGCAGGCACATGTTGTGTCTTAATTGTGGAGTTGAAATGCAAATCTGTAAGTTCCCAAAACTGAGGGAAGCTGAAAGTGCAGCATGGTTTTTAAAGGCCCATTAATGACTGGTGTGTGTGGGGGAACACTTGTCCTCTTTCAAGTGGCCACATGCCAACACCAATGGCACCAAATTTACTACAAAAAACGATGACTCTGCAATGGACCCGTGCTGTGCTTTCCTTCAGAATAGGCTGAGTCACAGTGGTAAACGCTGAGCTCCTCAATACATTAAAAAAAAAAAAAATCTTCTTTGGTTTTGGTAAAATTTTATGATGCAAGTGCCGTAGATAATTTCTGTGTAAATGTTGCCATAAATTAACCAGTGCAATTTCAACACTTGATTAATGGAGTGAGTAAGCTACTGGGATGTGTTAATGTTCTCAGATGCAGCAGACCTTAAAACAGGAAATGAAATACAGATTATCCAGATGAAATTAGAGGGGGAAATTCACATAAGAGAATTGTGTAAAAGCAGTGGGGAGCTTGTGTAGCCTGCATGAGAATTCCCCTTTATCCCTCATAGGAAATGTGGACACCCAGCTTCTCACATGTAAAGGGATGGGCAGGGAATTATGCTATGGAGTGCCAGATGGAGATCTGCCCCAGAATTTTAGTTCAAGGTAAAAATACTTGAACTAAAACAAACACGTTTATTGTTCCGGGAGAAATATCTGTGGTTAATGTAGCAGGCACAACTTCCACCCTCGTGTTAACCTTGATGCAAAAGTTGTGAGCAAAGAGCCCAGGGTGGATCACTGGGTGTGTCATCAGGGGGTTGTTCCACTGAATTTCCATCCCAGTGACCTGGAAAACAACTCTCTTGTCCATCTCTATCTCTTTTTCCAGACAGGTCTGTAAATTCCAGATTGAGTAAGGGGAAAGAGCAAATGTTTGTCAAGGGGAACAAATGTGTTCTCTGTTTATTTTCCGTATTAAATTGAATTTGCTGAAGATTTAATGGAGCAAATCATCACCTGGCAGTTTAATATTACATTAATATCAGCCGTGCAGAGTGGGGGCCCTGCTTAATGACAAGGTTGCTGTTTGCCTGTGCTTGAAAATTGGGATGAGATAGTTTTACTCTGGGTTTTGCTGCCTGAGCTCCGTGCTTTGGTAATCGCCTCCTCATTTGGATTGTGATCGAGATGTTTGATGTAGGGTGTGACTGATGAGCGGAAGAAGGAGGTTAGGCTGGTACTGCATTTGTTCCTAAGTTCTGAATTCTGCAAAATTATTTTACTTTATAGTGTTTCCTTTATCTCTCTGTTTCTGAGAAGAAACATATTTTCCCAAGTGAAATCATCCCTAGTTATAACTGTCATAGTGCACGGACTTCTTTTTTTCTTTGATTCAATAGTGAAAGTATATTTATGACCCTGATCTCAATGATAACCTCAGATGACATGGTGGAAGTAATTCATGAAAATATAAAAATGAATAAATTAGCTATCAGAAAAGGAATTCACGCACAAGTTGTTTGGTGGAATGGTATTATAAAGGCAGAGAGGAAAACTATGTACAAAAGCTTGAAAGGATAGCTAAATGTTGGAAATGAAATAAAATGAGGAATCCTATAATTTTTATTTGTGTTCAGTTTCAGATGCAAAATTTATCATAAATTCCAGCTGGATGACAGTGTTTCTGGAACAATGCTAAAAGCAGAGGGATGCTGTGAGTGTGCTGTCTGTAGAGATGATGCAGTGAGGCTGTTGTTAAACACTGCAGAGGAAGGTTAAAAAAACCAAACAAATGGAATCTTCAGGTTGACAAATGGCTCCTTCCTGCTGAGGAGGAAGCTGGTCAGAGTGTTCCAAAAGTGAGCAGGAGTCTCACATTTCTCATATTCTGAGAAGCAAATTCCAGATGATGCAGCTCTTATGAAATGTGCCGGTGTTGTCAGTGCCTTATTAGATGGAAAATTATTTTACTTCCTTTTCTGAGTCTTCTTGCATTCCTTCTCACTTGGTCCCACTTCACTTTCTTCCGTTATGAAACTCCATGCAGAAGTTTTCTGAGAATTGTTTCCTTGAAATGAGAATTCCCTTCATCACTGGATATTTTCATAACAGTTGAATCATCTAATGTGTCGTGGATGATTTTTTTAAAACTTTTAAGAACTTAACACCCTATTAAATTAGTGGGAATTTCAAGATTATTTGAGGCCGTAATCTGCATGGAAGTATATTTTTGTGCATAGAAACTTAAAAAAATATAACAAATAAATAAAATACATTTTAATTATAATTAGGCAATTTGTAAACAAAACTCCTGAAGGAGCTTTCCCCTTTAGCCCTTATTGAAATTTAAGTCTCAGGTGCTTTGGAGCTCCTATTTAATTAGGCTGAGGTTCAGATCTGTACATTTACAAGCAAACTATATAACAGCAGTTTCTGCTTCTGCCTTGGGGAAGGGAAGTGCCAGTGGTTTTGTATTCCATCCTGCTAAGTTGCAACCACTGAGGCCTCAAACCATGTGAAACTGAGATATTCGCTACACTTGAAATGTGATATTAGTGGATTATTCCTGCGCTTAATTCAAGCAAATTCTTCAGTGCACAGTTCCTGTAGTATTTTGTCAAGATCAAACCTTTAGTACACTAGAGTATTAATCATCAGTAGCAGAAGGATTTATCAGGAAATAAGATTTTAGCTGCAAATTCTTACATTAATATTTCAGTCTTCTAAAAGCTTTCTAAGCAAATCCAACAAAAAACAAATAAGCCACCAAAACCAGAGGAAATCATGCTCCATTTAGCCAGTTTCTCTATTCTTACATCCGATTACCAGAAAGCGGTGATCTTTAATGTGTTCATTTACTTCTGCTCCATTGGAAAGCTCTGAGAAGTAAAAAAAAAATAAATCTTCAGTCTTGGAATGCAGCTCCTGGGCAGAGCTGGTACCCATGGCTGAGCTCCATGGTACCCATGGCTGGAGGCTTTCCCAACCTTGCCAGAATCATACACAAAACACAAACATGATGACTGAAATACAGGAAGGTGAAAAATGAACCCCAAAGCCTCAGGATGACCTAGAGTAAACTGCAATTTTTAATTACCAGCATGTTAATGAAGGCAGGGAAGTAACAAAGCATTCTTTCCAAGTCTGATTTAAAGTACTGAATTTGAATTTCTGAAATATCAGTTAATAGCAAGAAGTGAATGCCTTGTCCTTTAAAAATGTGCATAGAAGTCTATATTTATTCCTGGGTTCTGTATTGTAACCCAAACTCTGCCACAGGAATGTTGTATAATCCATATCTGGGGGGGCAATGAGGGGGAAGGAAAGGAGGAAGAACAACTCAAAATATTTATTTATAGATAACGAGTATAATTTAGTTTCTTTATAGACCGTTTAAACTCCCGTTAAACTTTAGTCCTTTCTCTCAGGTCTGGATTACTGTGCACTTACAGGCAGCTCTGCTACAAGGAAGGGAATCTCATTACTATGGAAATTAAAAGCAGATCATCTATCCAGGATTAAAGCAGAAATACAGTTTTGTTTCAAAGACTGTTACAAGAAATTGTCCTTATTTCAAGCTTATATTCCCCACCTTTTATGTTAATTGCATTTTTGGGTGACGACACTATGAAAAGGAATTGTATGTGGAAAAAAGATCGCTAGAATACATTTGATCTACTATCAATATTTACTCACTGATAATAAAAACTAATCCCTGTGTATCACTTTCCCCTTTGATTTCTACTTTGTAGTTTTTGTCAGTGATTCTGAGTTTCTTTATATGTCTCCCAGTAAGATAATTTGAAAGAATGGAAGTATGATACTTAAACTCATTTTGAAATTATTCCATGAAAAGTTTATTTTCAACCTGACATGAAGCTGGGAGGCAGCTGAGAGATGAAAGAGCCAATTAACTAATGTGTTTCCGCTAAAATTTGGGTTTGATTGAGAAGAAGAATGGAAGTTCAAACTTCCAAAAATATTAAAAAGTGCCTTCTATTGCTGCTGTTAGAGTACTGGGATGAAGAGCAATTGTTGAAGTTTTGGTGGGTTTTTTTTTATTTTAGACCTTTATTTTGAAAATGTCTCCTTAAATAATAATCTTGCATTTTTCCAAGCTCTACCTCACTTTAGACATCTCCAGTGAATTCCAAAGCTCCTGTGTGCCATTTCCTTTGGAACCACTGCTGCTGGAATACCCAGTCACCAGGCAATGGCTCTCCTAGAGAAGCTGTTCATTACAAGAATATTTCTGGTAGACACGTTAGTGGACCTGAGGCGAAGCTGAAGCATGGCAAAGGTTGGGAAATCTTTTCCTGTTACAATGGATTGAAGCTCAAGAAGTTGCATTGCAGCAGATTTTCTGAGAGAAGGAGGGCACGATCTGTATTTAGAATAAGACAGTGAACTCCCCAGCTGAGGCCCACCTGGCTGAGGCCTGACCCTGAGGCCTGGCCTTGAGGCCCTGAGGCCTTGAAGCTGTTGCGCAGTTAAAATCACTTGTGGCGCAGCAGAAATTAGATGTCAAGGTATTAATGCGAGATAGTGGGTTTTCTAGAGGTCACCGAGTGCAATTATTAGTGGTCATGCTTTAGCCACCTTAAGAATAGGTTAAACAGTGTGTGTTTGCATTTTTCTCTGTGCTGTGTGCCAATGAAAGGGTCGCTGTAACTGTAAACTATATAGAACTGTATTTAACCTGCCATTTTAGGTAGAATAAACGGAGAACGTGTGATTAACCATATTGATCAGACCTGCATTGCTCTCAGCTCAACCTCTCATTATTTTGGGAGTTACCCTGCAACATTACATGTGCTGTTCTGGTGCTTCAACAGGTCATAAATAAATAAAAAGGAAGGAAAAAGCAGATGCCTGGTTATCAGTGTGATGTCTTGCTCAAAATAAACTTTTCTTCTAAAAGCCGCAGTCTGTTCTGAAAAAGCAATGAATAGATACAGACTTCAGACATGTATGGAGTAATCCTGGTTTTCAAAATGTGCTGCTTTCAGGAGGGGTAGAGTAAATGTGACATGATAGAAACTTCAATTAAACACACTGAAGGTTTCTGGACAGGCAAACAGGTAGAGCCTTGCTCCTGGGACCTGGATCTGGAATAGAGTTGGAGGTTGAGATTAAAGATACTGATGTTGAATAGCTGAGCAGTGACCTCTCTGCTTAACTTCCTGGAACTCCAGAGTGAGCAATTGGCAGTGATGGCCAGAGCCAGGTTCCCTTTTTGGCAATGTTTAGATAAAAACCTGGTTTCTCCTTTATCACCCGTTTGTAACGCCTTTCCAAGACTAAATTTTTATCAAGATTTATTGTTGCTGTCTGAAATAGAAGCAGTTCTTTTGTTGCAAAACCTCATTCTTATCTTCAGACAGCTGCCAAGGAAGTGAATACATGTGATAGGTCATGCTCATGTTTAGTGGGAGTGTTCCTAGAAGAGTTTGAAAACAAGTTGTGTGTTCCTTGTTCCTCTTGCTGGTGAAATATATTTACAAAAGTGTCTTTGAGCTGAGCTGGTTTTAAATGTTGACCCTATAAAACAGTTTTCCATTTCAAATGACTTTTCTCTGGTGAGTAGTGTAAAAAGTTTATAGGGCAAAGGGAATATTAAAATAATCAAAATAGAGAGTTTTTTTTGAAACATTTTGGCTATGGAATGATTCCTGATCAGTTTCATCCCTGGGTATGACTTTTTTAATTAAAAAATTCATTACCATATTTAATTTGCTTTGTTGAATAAATTACATGAAATTTATTTTAAAATGTTCATTTTTATAAAATCAGAGGTCAAGGTTTTGTTGGCAAGGCTGGAAGCAGAAGACCACAAGTAAGCTCGACATAAAACACAGCCCTAGTTGATATTGACAGTATTTCTTCCAGCCTGTTCTTGTCTCTCTCATCTGGAATTCTCTGCCACAGCCTATTCATGAGCACTGAGCCTCCAGGTTCACCGAGTCATTTTCCTTCCCAGAGGGCTGAACACCTGCTCTCCTCAACTCGGCTCCCTTGCACTGCAGAGAACTTGGGGATGAATACAAATGCAAAGCCCTTGATTTCTCAGGGATCAGAGGTCTCTGGGGCACCCCATGGTGGTTCCCCCATCTCTGCCTTTCTCCACATCCCCCATCTCTGCTCTTCATATCAGAAAGAACCATAAAAGTTTCTGGTTCTGTTCCTAAACCTCCCATTTCTGTATTCCTCCTTCCTCAACAGCTTTGCCCTTGGTGCCACTTGGAACAGTTTGTCACTTCCCTAGGCCTGTTGAGAGCAGTGTTGCATTAAAATTAATATTAATATTGTTTAGTTCATAGTTTTATATACAGTCTGTGAGGCTCATAGTACTTTTTAGGTTACTAACTTTGAAATTAACCCACATATATTTGTTTTTATGGTCTGTACATGACGCACATATTTAAGGTCACATGGGAAAAAAAGCCCTGCTGGATCTTCTAAATTCTATCCAAAAAAAGTTTTGGAGATTACAGATATGTGCTACAGATTTTCTGAGTTACTGATTTAGAAACTTTAGTTTGCTAGCAAAGTAGCAAGGAGTAAGAACAGTATTTGCAAAAGAAGGAAGCCTCTAAATTTCATTTTTCTCTTGATGACACTTAAAAAAACTTTGAAAAAACTAATTTCAGAGCCAAAGTACTTTTTCAAACTGTGACATCAGCAGCTTTGTGCTGCATCTTCCCCCAACAGAAATATTTGACAGATTTTCACTGTCTGCAAGTTTTCCTTTGAATTTAGCTGGAGTCTCCCTGACAGTGAGCTATAGTTGAAGTTCTCAGGCAGCTTAAATTCATCTAAATTATAGCTGCTCTGTTCATGCCTTGAGTCACAATCTCATCATGCTCAGTTCTGCCCCTGCTGCCTTCTGGCACTGCTGAGCATGTGGTTAACTGGTTCAGGAAGCTGGTTGAGACAAAAAATAAAACCCTACAAAGGAGAGAGAACAGAGTTTAACTCAATCAGGCCCTGACCATCCCATTATCCACACTGTGCTGGTGGGAGTCTCCCCTAGAGAGAAGGAGGAACCAATCTTGCATGGACTTCAGCTGATTTGGAAGAGCATCCTAAAATGAGAGACGTGGAAGTGGAAGAATATGGATTCTCTCACTGATAAATGATGTCTCAGAGAATCCCAACTTGCACCAGCCTTTTCTGCCACATAGTTTTGTGTAGCTGTAGCCATCACAAGGCAGCTCCACATGAGATCTCTCCAGCTGCCTTCAAAGCTTAAACTCTGTGATGCTTCAGGCTAAAGCTTTGCCTACTATAGGAAAAAGAGAAAAAAAAAAGCTGATTTTACTGCTATTTCCCTCTGCATCTGCTCCATTGAATCACTGCTGGGACAGTAGGAAGAGTCTTTCTGGCAGAGCAAAGCTCAGTCCATGGTAATTTACCTTTCTGTGGGTGCTCTGACCTCCCCATCCACTTACCCTGTTTACTTTTGAAATGACCAATTTAACCAGGCACACGTACAACGCAGGGATGGGTGTATGAATATCTAAATATATGAGAGAGGGAATTTCAGATGTTTTATCTTTCATTAGCTAATAACAGCAGTAATGACCTCAGCAGTACAGGATGTCTTCTGCAAAATTAATAACCACATGAGGGTTAATGGCCCAAGGCGATGAACTCTCTCAGACAATCATTAATCTACCTTGATGATTATCGCTTCATTACTGAGCACTGAAACCTCCTTCATGTGCCAGTAAATGTTTGATTTCAGCCCTCCCCACTGATGTGCACAATCTTTTCTTTCTTCCGGGCAGGCAGGAGAGCAGGAGAAAGCTCTGAGGTGCAAAATAAATCTAACGATTGTGAGAGGCAAGAAACTCATTTAAACATGAGTGTGGAGAACATGTTTCCCCAATGATTGTCTGTTTTCTACCTACATATTAAATCGAGCTTTAAGGGTATTTTTTGTTTATATTTTTAAGTAGCTGTAGTCTGGGAAACAATACGATGGCTTATGAAGCAAAGACTCTCTGAGGTGGTTATGTATATAGACTGTTTAATTGCTTGGGCTGTGTATTTAGATAGTGCACATTAGTGCAGAGTCCTTGTTTTTCTTCCCAGGAATAATAATGTCCTGCAGCTGAAAATGTTTCCCGCTCGTTGCTGCTATTGATCTGAATCTAGACTGGCAGACAATGTGGAGAAAAGGGAACTGAGACATCCAGAACAAAACTGCATCAGGATATTTACCACAACCAGCCCCTGCAACACACTGAATTTTTTATGGCATCTTCTTCTTGTCTGTCTGGAATAGTCTGTTTTTTTGGAACAAGGCCAGTATCTCCAGAAGAAAAGGGCTCTGAGACCATATCATCTTGCTGGCTCTGGAATACAGAAACTTGCCCCATCCCTTGTCCAGTCTTTTTTCTCCTTGTCAGACTATGACAGCTGTGCACATTAACCTTCAGAACCCATTTTTGGGGGGTTTCTTTGCTGCTTTATCATTTCTGGTCCCAGGGTTAGTATTTGTCGGACAGTGATTAATAAAGAGAGGGTGCTGCGTAACCAGTTCAAATTTGGATAGGTAATTAGGACCTCTAACCACCAGCTCCAAGTTAGGAACAGGTGTGATTCATTTGGATTTTGCAGCAGCACGTAAACCTGGAATATAATTTTGCGGTTTCTCTGCCTTACTGAGTTACACAATATAAACTGTTTACTCTTTTCTTGCTATGTTTTCTGTTTTTGTTTGTGGAACGTGGGAGGTGTAGCTGAGAATTATTGATGTGAAGGAAGTGCAGTCATCAACCATGATGATTGGAGGTGGTTTATTAGGGATGGGAGAGCTCTGTAAGACTCCCCAGGAGCAGTCTGATACTGCACAAGGGCAGCCTGCCAATATTAGGGGAGCTGAACAAAACACTGACGTGCCTGAATCTCAGACATAAACTGGGAATTGGGAAGTGACAGTTGGGAAAATTCATAACCTCAGCTTGTAAAGTGTCTTTCCTGTACTCTCTGATAGATGGAGTTAATGGAAAACTTCCGAGCAAGTCCTCATCCACACAGTACCCAAACTGTAAAAGGGATTTCCAAACAATAACCAGGAAAATGAAGTGTACCAGGAGCTGTAGTGATGACACCAGTAATTTTTCCACTCAGCACATGGCTTTGTAGTTTTGCCAGGCCTTGTGGTCCTTGCTTTTCATGGAGACTGATCCATGCTGGCAGCCTGGACCTCCCATCTCACTCTCCTGTCTCCCATAGGATGTGTGGGTGCTCAGCAGCAGATCTGATGGGAGATTTTCCACGCTGTGCTCTCCAGAGAGCACTCACCATGTGTTCGGCAGCTCCAGAACCTCATTCCATTGTACAACAAATTTACTGCCAGGGAAATGATAAACAAGGTGATGATTGAATATAATTCATGGCCCATGTAATGATAGAGCTGTCAAACAATTGCTGCAGCTCAATTGGTTTCTGAGTTTGGTGAGTTTTCGTTCTTATCATTTTTGAACAGACCAGGCCTGGGCTTTTTTTTTTTTTTTTTNTGGTCTACTGAGTTTGTTAATTGTTCACAGCTGAATTTTTTTTTTCATGTACAAGGTCACCAACCTTCAGTCTGAGAAGCTGGTTGTATCCAGTTGTAATTAACAACAGAACTGGTGGGAAATTTTGCCTATTGGTTCTGAAACAACTGGAGGTTAATGAAAAAAGTTTTGTCTACCAGTCAATGAAGAAGAGAACTTCAATTCTCTGAAAAACAGCCAGGATGCTACAGTAGTAAATACATTTAAAAAAAAATCCAAAACAACTTGTCAAAACTGTTGCTTTTACAAAGATACCCTGTCCACAGCTGGTTAGAAATACAGACATATACACAATATAAAGAGTAAATCAGAATGAAAATACTGAACAGCTGCTTTTGATAGGATTGATTGCATATGCATAATTTTTATGCAAATGCATAAGTTTAGTTTTCAGAAAGAAATTTTAAAGGACAAAACCATGTTTGCTTTAAGAATCCCTGCCATATTGGTAAGGTTCTGCATTTGCTTACCTTGTAAGAGAGAAAAAAAACCTGATTTGATGATTGCTTTTGTATGCAGAATGTTTTAGTGCTCTCAGCCTAGTGTAGGCTGCTGGTGCAGACTGGGATTTCTCACCACGTTGCCCCTCAGTGCATTGGCACCTGTTGTCCATTCATGCAAGGGTAACTCTTTCTCAAGAGGCAAAACACTCATCTTGTTTCCATCAGCAGAGTGTTCCTCTGGAGTTACCCTTGCATGTCAATAATGTGAGGCTGCTTTAACTTCAGGCTAATTGTCAGGGATAGTTCCATATGCCACACGTCAGGGGAGGAAATAAGAACATTTGTCACCGGTTCACGAGAAGCTCCTGGCAGCGCCCCACACATTATTTCCTTGCTTCACCTGGTGCTTAACTCATTAATACTGTTTTGAATCAATGTGGGCTGCCGTGCCTGCAAAAGTCTCACAAACTAAATCAAGATTTCAACAAAAGTATTGATCATCACCTTACTGTTCACCTTATTGTTAATACATGTTTCTATGTTCATGTCTGAGTATAACCCACTCTAATTAAACCCTTGTAGGCTTCCATCCCTATCAGTTGTGCCCCAGAAGCATTTAACCATCTTGAGACTATTTTTTTATTGGGCTGGACTCTGGTTTATTCATTTGGCTTCATCTGTTCTCTGCTCCCTGGAATTATTCTGCCTTTTCCTGAGCCCTGTCCATGAAGTGAGTGAGCAGCACCAGTGCACAGGAGGGCAGTGACAGGATGTGTCTGTAAATCCCATCATCATTGCAGAATTTACAGGGTGAATCTTTGCTGGGGATTTTGTTTGTTTGTTTGTTTTGGTGTTGTTGTTGCTTTTGGGTTGGGGGGGGGGTTTGTGTGTGTTTGGGGTTTTTTTTAAAGAATAGGTAGGTAGGTGTTTACAACTCAGTTCAGTGTTTAGGCTCAATGACCTTGATTGTGCTCCCAAAACTGACATACCATGTTTTCTTATTAACATACCATCTCTAACCTCATCTCTCCTCCCTTCCAGCCTATCTGCTTGGAGGACATTAAACACTGACTTCAGGAAGTGCTTCAGTGGGGAGTTTTAAAATTAAGTTGTGAAACAATCAACCTTTTTAATAAACACTTGTTGGTGTGCTTGGCTTCTCTGGCTTCCTCCTGAGGTAGAAGAATCACACTCTGATTTCTCATCTCATTTTCCCCCTTCTCCCCCTTTTTCTGAGCATTAATACTGGCCAACAGGGATTGCAGTTTTATTGCAGGAGGCCTTTTGATGTGCTGCTTTAGCTGATGAGAAAGATGGCAGAAGGTCAAGCACAACAGATTTGTTCTGCTGGCATGTCCTGCCAGACAGTCACTGCTCCAGCGTAAAGGAGCAACGTGTTAAGGGTTTTGTGCATGGAGTGATATTTGCAACATCTTTTGAGCACCAGTGTGCAAATCTCAGGCCATCAGCAGTGCTTGTCACCTCACAGCAGGCCCCAGTTTCCATCAATAAAATCTGCGAGCCATCAGTCACAGTAACGACCTGAACCTGTATTTGGGTACAGAAATGTGTAAAGTGGAATTGGATGGCGTTACCATAAAATCAGTTTATTATAAGCTGGTATGAACCACGAGGACTACATTGCTCATTTTTAATGCAATTGCTTTGACAGTAGCCTGATACATTTGGCTGTAGAGTGGCTGCATGTCTCACCCTGCAGTCTGTTACACAGGATCTCTTATTTTTTCTTTATTTCAATATGACTGTCTACTTCTCAAAATATTTTGGATTCAAATCTGTTAATCATGTGAGTAATCCCCTTAGCTGGCTGAATGAAGACCATTTACTTGAATAAGAGTGAAAAATAATAGCTGTGAAGGCTTTTCTAGACATTGTTATAGAATCTTCTGGAACAATCATTTAGCAGAACACAAATGATGTAGTTTAGTCCCAGGGGAAGCTGTCTGAGCTTCTGGTTTTCTGTTTAAGGAACAAGCTTGATATTATTTCTTAATGTTTTTTGAAGCTGTGTGCAGTCCACTTCCATTTATTTTACAAGTTTGGTGAGACTGCAGGAGTCACAGAACAGGTCTGGCCGGTCAGAGGAGTGAGAACAATCTGGAATTCTTGAGAATGCAAATTTTCCATTCCTGCCCTTCTGGGAAGGAGTTCCTGCAGAAGGGAAGTCAACACTTGCTGTACAGTGCAAACATTTGCTGCCACTTCTTCCTTCTCACTGTAGAAAAATGAGCTGCTGCTGACTTTGCCTTTGCCAACACTGAATATCCCTCACGAGAATATGTTCTCCTTCTGAACGTATCCTTCTCCACTGAATATCCTTCATGAGAAAACCATTCAATAACTGGAAGGAAAAAAAATGCTCTAAACACCCCCTTGACTCAAAATCGGTGAATGGTTGAAGCACAATTTCATCTTCTAATCACATGGAATCTATGATTGTTGTTTGAGAAACAAACTGTTTTGCATGGCCCCTCCTTGGGTCTGCCATTTTAGAGCATGTGTGTTTCTTGGCTGTGTCTTCATTTTCACCTCCAGCCTGGGCCTTGGTCCGTACTTTCTTCAGATGGTGGATGCTGTTAGCTGGTATATCAATAGCAGGGTCTTCTTTACGTGTCCACTGGATGTTATCCTGGCCAAACAGACAGTTTAAGCATATTATATTAATACAACATCACTTTCTAATATAACACACATAGTATTCATTTCAATATTTGCAAAAAGCCAGTCGTATAATATATATCTATAACCCATCTCATCTACCAGCCTGGGATTTCTGCTCATTCCTGCCCTTCCAGCTACCACCACAGAACTCCTGATACATCTCATCCACCAGCCTGGGATTCCTGCTCATTGCTGTCATTCCAGCTACCACTGCAGAGCTTCTGATCTCATCCACCAGCCCAGGATTCCTCCTCATCCCCATCCTTCCAGTTACCCCTGGGGAGCGCCTGATACATCTCCTCCACCAGCCTGGGATTCCTGCTCATCCCTGCCATTCTCTTGGTGCTCCTCAGAGTCCTGCAGGGGCGCGGGGATCAGACTGCC
Source organism: Cyanoderma ruficeps (assembly GCA_008694505.1). Classification (NCBI taxonomy): domain Eukaryota; kingdom Metazoa; phylum Chordata; class Aves; order Passeriformes; family Timaliidae; genus Cyanoderma; species Cyanoderma ruficeps. The sequence continues at coordinate 1,281,429 of VZDJ01000223.1, forward strand.
CTGGGGTTTGGGAAGCAAAGCCTGTCCTTCATCCCTTCCTGTCTCAGCCAAGAAGGTCGTCACGAGGTTCCTGGTTCTATTTTTGTTCTTAATGTCATAGTTATTGTTGTTTGTTTGCCTTGTTATACATACTAGTAAAAAAACTATTATTCCTATCCTCATATCTTTGCCTGAAAGCCCCTTAATTTCAAAAGTCTATTAATTTAGAGGGAGGGGGTTTGCATTCTCGATTCCAAGGGGGGCTCCTGCCCTCCCTAGCAGACACGTGTTTTTCCAAACCAAGACAGCCCTGCCTTTCCTCCCAAAATTTTATTAGGTGCCAATTTCAAACATGGAGAGTGTGCTTGTTTCTTGGTTGCCTGAGAAGGTGTTATTTTCTGGATGTTTAGGAAAAAAAGGAAAGAGAGTATATCCTTACTGAAGAAGTTGATAAAGTGATGTTACAAATTATCCTGAGTTTAGATCAGAAAGAGCAGGTGACATGACAGTGTAATACCATAGAGTATCACTGTGCACCAGCAATCTGATGCAATTATCCCCTTATGTCATGATGGATTTTGTATTAGTGAAGCTTCAGTGGCACAGCACTGGGAAAGTGTCTGGAGGAAAAAAATCCATGGAAATAATCAAAAAGTTGCTTGTGGTACTTATGCGCACATTAATCACAAAATAAAGGGGAAGGAAAGAGAATATGATCCAAGTCTGCTCGAGTGGTTGGAATAGCCCTAGGAGACTGGAATATGAACATTTCAGTTCAGATCTCAGCATGTGAGCAGCCACAGAATGTCAGTCTGTCCTTCTCATGATCTGTGTCATTCCTGGTACATCTTTCTGCACACAGGCTTTTGGTTTTTGTTTCGTTGGGGTTTTTTGGTGGGTTTTTTTCCCAGGAAATATGGATTAGTCTAAACAAAATCAGATATTCTCTGGTGCAACAGCAAAATTGTGTACATGATGTTCTCCAGTGAACAAAAATTTGATGCTATCATAGGCTGGAAAAATCAATCATGTATGCCTATTTTCCTTCACTGAAACTCAAGTTATTGATGTGAAAAATGGCTGAGAATTCTCTGGGTGTGTTGGAAGAGTTCAGACTGGGAGATCTCTTTGGCTTAAGAATGTGTCACTTATTTTTTTTCCCTGGCAGAGAATTTGATTTAAATGAGTGGTATGAGGTAGTTTGTAGCTACAGAGAGGGACTGAAGTTATTGTCTGTGTACATCACACCCACAGAAACACTGAGAGGAGACTTTTCTGGCTGTGGGTTTTGTGGGGGATTCTTTTTTTCTTGTTTGGTTATCGATTCAAGGCTATTATCTTGGATGATGATATCTGGAGTTCTACTGCTTTGAATATCTAAAAGGCACGTTTAAGTTACTTGGGGAAAATTACTGAGACAATTATGGGATTGTAATATAAAGTACCATAATTACACTTTAATGCTTCTTATCGATCGGTGAGCTTTGCACTTCACCGTAGAATAAAACACTGAGCACGTTTCTTGGCCCACCCAGAAACTTAATGCTTTAATATCCATTTTACAGAGACAGTTTTTCAAACTTAGCAAGCAGGAAATTCTGAGATGAAAAATATATACAATATTTATATGGCTTTAAAAAGAGAGCTGGCTTAGATAGCATATTAGGAAGGAGTTGCTCCCTGTGATGGGGAGGCCCCGGCACAGGGTGCCCAGAGAAGCTGTGGCTGCCCTGGATTCCTGGAAGTGTCCAAGGCCAGATTGGATGGGGCTGGAGCAACCTGGGACAGTGGAAGGTGTCCCTGCCCGTGGCAGGGGGTGGAATGAGATGGGCTTTAAGATCCTTCCAACTCAAATGATTCTATGACTCTGTGATGATTCTATGAACACACACGTGTGTATGTACATATTTATCATTATTTGAAAGTCACATGTCAGTATATCATCAGGCAGAGGCAGTTTCTGAACAGCTCCTCATAAATCAACAAAAGGAATTTCAAAGAAGCAGTTTTATTATTTCCAGGTAATGTGCAAAACAAATTGTACAATGAATGCAGGCAAAAAGCTTTGGGGTTTTTGACTTCATTATTCTCCATCTGTATCTCTTGCATCTATTTCAAAGACTTGCTGAATAAGGTTCTCACTGCAATAACTAATAAAAAGAGAGATGTTCAAAAATTCCTTATCACCCCTGTGTTTTCAGTAGATGCTCATGCTGTTCATCTCTCTCTCCCCAAGCTGCCCACTTTCGAGTGTGCTGCTCTTGGACAGTAAATGCTTGTGGGGCAGATAAAAGGAGGTACAGCTTTACACCCAGTCACACAGGCAGGAGTTTTATTCCCTCTTGCTCCAGATATCAGGGAGTGCTCAGTTACCTCATTGTGCTCCCTCAGCTCCCTGCCTGACCATTCTCTTTGCTTTGGTACCTCCAGGTACTTGGTAATGCCCAGTGCCAGATGACAGACGCCCTTGTCACTGCTGTCCTTCCTGCTGCCAGCTTCTCTGTGGTTTGACAGTGAATGTGACCAATTTAATGTTCTATGTTTTACAGCAATTCGGATCGTGAAAGTTATTACACATGGGTGTGTCTCAGGTTTGTTTTTAGTTCATGATCATTTTTATCTATGAAATTATGAGCAACATGAGAAACATTCTCTCAGGGCCCTCATGAGAGGCATAAACAAGGTCTTGAGGTTTGCATTTACTGTCCCTTCCCCTCACAAACTCGGTTGTTTCCCACCAGCTGCCTTGGGGCCTCAGGAGACTCCTGTAATGTTTGGATTAAGCTCTGCAATAACAATATTGACTGAAGTGTCTTCCTGGTCAAAGTAGCAAGGCTGTCCTGTTCTGTAAATGCTTTACAATCATGTTGTTATTATCTTACATTTTACACCCTTCTGATGTAAAGTGGAATTGTTTTTCACTTGCATATGAGGCACGCAGGGCCTTTGCTTTGTCTGCCAGATGCTCTTTCCTGCGTGCCATGTTCACCTTCCTGTGGAGGTAGCTGGGATCATGCTGCCATCTCATGGCAGGCCACAGCTTAATTAGGAATGACTAACAGTGCAGGACAAATTAATTTTGTTATGTAAATTCACGAAGATAAGTAAAACCAATAACAATCTTTCCTGTGTTTTAAAGAACATTCCCTGCTCTCCATGGAAGAGTTAATGAGTCTGTAAGGGGCAGAATTGCAGCTGAACCTACTGTGTATCCTTCTATATGTATAATTTTTTAGAAAAATAAAGGACTTTGACTACCCAGTATTAATACTCAAGATGTCTGGGATACTGCAGCAAATCCCACTGAACATTGCTGTCAGTACAGCTCACTCCCCAGGAAAATATCTTTCTCTGCTTCCAGCACCAGATATTAGTCTACGTGGTAGAGGAAACTATACTTAAATCTATTAAGGTGACTTGTTACAGAGCACAAATATCTGAATGCTTGACAGAGAAAGGAAACATTTTTTTCTTTCTGTTCTCAGGGTAGATAACCCCATGTCTTTCAATTCTTATTTAAGAATTCTCAGTCTATGAGTCTATTCAACCATCTGACATTTTAGTGTTCAGCTGGGATTTCAACCTGCACCCAGCTCTAGGATATCTACCTGCCAACATGATAGATTACTCTTAAAAATCGTGATCCCTCTGAGTCTTCTATCATCAAGGGTATTTTGGCACAGGACCTGAGGGGGGAAAAGGTGTTTATGTAGCTGGTGTTTTGCTTTTGAGATGTTTATTTCAAGATGGTGATTTGGTCAGGTGTTCCTAATGGCACAGCTCAGCAAAGCTGGAATTTGGGGCATCACTCAGTGTCCTTCCAGGAGCAGCCATGGGTGGTGGTATATCTGGGTCGGCCCAGAAAATGTCTGCCCAACTCCCTTCTGCTTTTGAGACGTGGTGCCAGCTGTAGGGGAGGCCCTTCTGCTTTTTCAATCTCACATTTGTGGGATTTTGATCTCCCAAAATCTCGACCACTGACTGGGCTCCCAGGTAGCAAGTGGCAGCATGAGAGGAAATGGCCTCAAGCTGTGCTTTGGTAGGTTTAGTCTGGATGTTAGGAAAACATGTTTCATGGAAAGGTTTATAAAGCATTGGAACAGGCTGCACAGGGAAGTGGGGCAGCTCACCATCCCTGGAAATGTTCAAAAACCATGTGAATATGGCACTTGAGGACATGGTTTGGTGGGGAACATGGTCATGGTTCTGGGTTGATGGTTGGACTTGATCTTAAAATTCCTTTCCAGCCTCTGTGATTGTACAATTACCTGTAGTGTGTATCTACGGACCAGAGAAAGGGGAAAGAATTACTTTAATGAATTTGTTTGGTATTGCGACATTCTTCTTAAAGAGTTAATGGATGGAGTTTGAGATATTAAAATGACATAAATTAGCAACTGAAAACCTCCTGAACCTTCCTGCAGTTTAATGACTGAATGTATTGGCCAGCTGTGTTTCTGACGTGGAAAATAACCTTGGTGTAGCCTTTCAGTCAAACATTTTACTCCTCTTAGGAATATAAATTTAGTCTCTAATACATTTCCAGGCAAAAGCCTATTTTCTGAAAAGGAGGTTCACTTTGTTTACTCCAGCTTATAAAATGGCCTTCCCCCCATGTTCCTATTTTTATTCCCAGCCTGGTATAGGCTGCCATGTAGCTCAAAAGCAATAAACAAGCTTTACACTCCCCTCTCCTGTGCACAACATTGGTTTTAAGACTGTGTTCATCCCATGGCACCTAAATGTCCTTTTCCCATTCCAGTATTGTCTGAAACACACATCATAAATGGCATTTTCTGATGGCACATGCATGATTTTTATTGTCTTTCAATGACTGCTCAGAGGTCACAATGGCATCATTTAATGCAGAGTGGACTTGGTGTGGACAGTGATTGTTCCAAATAGTTTTTCCTTACCACAAGCCACTTTTTATCAATTTTAGGGGATCACACTCTCACAGTCATTCAAACAGAATGTTCCTGCAACTTCACTTAGTCTTTTTATACTTCCTACAACAAAAAATGTAAGAGGGCTTTCATTCTAGCTGAGGAGAGGAGGATGCATTGAAAGACGTGGTGGTTGTTCCCCCAGGATGCTGCCTTATGAATAAAAGATTGAGGCGCATTTCCATATGATACTTTGTCTTTTCGTTAGATACTTAAAAAGAAAATCCATTCAGACTCTGATAGACTGAATGAGAATGAAGACGTTGGCATTTCCCAGTCCAGCTGGAGGGCTGAGGAGCAGCAGTTGTTAATGGCTTTGCTGTCAGGGCTGTTGGCTCTGCTGTACCTTCACCCTGGCCTGGCGCTGTAATTGTGGCTCAGATGTGGGAGATCAGAGATTGCAGCAGATTCATGGCCTTTATTGCTGCACGATTATCCACAGTGATTCAGCAGATACCGGGAAGACCTGTACATCAATCCTTTTAATAGATGCCAGCTCTGTCTCCAAATCTCGGCTTGGCCTAACTGAAAAAAAAAAAAAGAAAAGAAAAAAATAAAAGAGTGAGAAAATCAGTACTTTCTGCTGAGCCATTCTGGAACTAGATGGCCCTGCATGTGGATCACAGTGTTGTTAGGATAGCTCCAAGATTTCTTTCAATGACTGACATCAGGGGAATATTCCAGATACCAAGAATGGCAGTGGGACAGTACACGCTGGGACTGGGTTTCATCCCAGTCCCTCCATAATTACGTTGTTACACCCTCATGTTGTCGACCCAAACATAAACTGGCTCAGAACCCTTTACTCATCCAACTTTCTAATCTACTTTTTATTAAATGGGGTTTTGAGAATTCAGTGAGGTAGAGGCTCTCAGGGCCGCTGGGAGCTGGAAGCCAAAGCTCTATGGAAAAGTGTTGCAACAAATTTTAAAAAAGGAAGACAGATGTAACTTCCCTGTGAAACACTTTTATAAGGAATACAATCCATCCTAATAGAACACAAGGCTTTTAAGAGTTCTGAAGCAGCCCATAACATTTGAAAAAATTGGATAAATGCTGTCATTATTATATCCCTGACACTTTCTGTTTCTTTGTGTGGGAAGGACTATACGAAAATAAATGGAGTACAATTCATTTTACTCTTTTCCACTCTTTGGGGACTGTTTTGTCCTGCTTAGAAAATGAATGTGTAAGAGAATTACTAAAATGAATACAGGCCAAGGTGTGGGGTAAAAATGTGGAGCACATGGAAACTTGTTTTAAATATTGTTATATCCGCAGGCCTGATTCTTACATCTTTCTAAAAGAGCGTATTTTTCATTGTGAGCAATTCTGATCACTGACATTATGTCATCAGTGAAGGGAAGACTTTTCTTTTCTAGAGGTAAGGAACATGCTTTCAATAAAGCTGTCACAAGAGGTTTTTTTCCATGTGTAATGACAATTTGGGAAAACATGACTGTGCAGATCTCTCCACCCTTCTTCTTCCTTTTGTTTTAAAAAAAATTATTCAGTTGCAGCCCTGGCTGTAGGGTTGCATATGGTAAACAAGACAGGTTGATGACCAAACTCTTACTGATTCCATTATGGTGGTAGTTTCATCTGAGATGTTACTGTGGTATCTTTGAGTTCTTCTCTTTCCTGCTGACCTTGGTTGGATCTTCTTTGATGTTTTGAGGAGTGATTTGTGTGTTCTCAAGCCACAGCACAAGATATTGAAGTGTGCTTTAGTTGAAAATCGCCTTCCCTAAACAGAGGAGGGAAAGATATTAGTGAATGAGACAAATTTAAAAATTCTATGAAGTATTAGATAAAAGAGTTGGGAAGCTGACAAAAAAAAAATGGCTGAGATGCTGGGGGTCTTCCTCCTTCCCCTTCCCTCAGTGAAGCCAACTGGGTTTATACAGTCAGCTCCTTGCTGTGTGCCAGGATGGAGCAAGACAGGACTGCAGAACAGATTTTAGTGTGCTAACACCAAGGCAAACAATGCTTTGATGATTTTTCAAGACAGTTGGGTTGTATTTAATCCACTTTCCCCTGTAAGAACAATAAGCTTAGCAGAGTTTCTTCTCTTTTACCTTTAAAGGAAAAAAATGCTGATACATATGTATTGGGAATCAATTATCCACCAACTTTTGCTGATGGTGCAATTTTCCAATTCACAACAATTAGTCCTAAAATTTCTGTTTCCCCTGACACTGCTCTCCTATAAATTTTGATCATAAATTCTGAATAAACACTACTTAAATCCCCTGGATAATAAGGGAGATTAATAGCAGCAAAACCCAAATTACTGTTATGTGCCTTATAAATTAACACAAAGGTGAAAGATAGCTGAGAACTGCTAATTTTTGCACTGGGGCTGGTTCTCCACTGTTTAACAACTTGCCCTGCTGTATATATTTGTATAGTGCTGTAATGTAAACCTGAACGGTCTATTTTCCAGCAGTCCAATTTGTTAATTAGTATCAGGACTGCACCGTGTGGATGCTTCACAGGGAGCAGCCCAAATTACAAAGAACTTCTGTTGAATATAAAAAAAATTGTAAGCAGAGACATGAACAATTATTTCATCAAAGCCACGTCTCAGATCAGTAACAGAGTTGTGGGAAAAGTCTGTTCACTGCTTTCTGTAATGGAGGCTCAAGGCATAAAATTTTGTCATCCTTGGGCTTTTGGAAAGAGTTGTCTATGGTCATGGATGGAAAGCTTTAAAATTTCTACAGGAAGGAGCTTCTACAAAGCTGTCTATTTTAGAGGAGTCTCTCACAACTGAGTCCAATTGAGCAATGCTTGATCAACCTTTGCTCTCAGTCTCTTTCAGATATTCATTTTACTGAAGAGTTATTTCAGGAATTCTTTATTCAGAACATTAAGTGCCCTCATTTCATCCAGAAAAGAATTTAGGAAGGATTTTTTTAGTGATATGTGGAAGTCAAAGACTTTCTCCAAAAAACTTTTTCTTTTTTTTAGATGAGTGCACCATTCTCTAAATGCCAAAATTTCTTTCCTTATCTGACCAAGTAGTGAGAAACTTTGCAATTGCTACTCCTCAGGATAATAGTACATTATTCAAATATTGGATTTATTAGAAAACCAACAAAGATCTACAAAAGTTTCTCTGAATTAAATATTTGAGGAATGGGAGCCCCACTACAAATAGCTTCTATGATATGCTGGGTTGAAGAAAGACAGTGTAGGGCAAAGTAATTTTCCAATGTAGTTGCCTGTGTGGGTTCCTCTCCTGCCAATTTAAAGATACCCTTGGTCATATTTTCAGATAATAAAAATTTTACATTGCTAATGGAATGCAGAATTGCTGCCTTAAGACTGAGCAAACCCAGATTTCTGGCTTCTAAATCCTTGTAGTCACCTTAACAAAAATGTGCTGGCAGCAGCCATCCCCAGAGTCTCCATGAGAGAGGTTCCTCTCTGTTTGCTTCTTGGGAACAAAATTCATGTGGACTTCTCTGAGCTGTTGAGTTAGTAAAGCTCAACAGGTCTACTCTTACAAAGAGCTCTGGAGTCTCTCACACGCTTTTCTCTTTTGCTATTCTCTTTTGCTGTCTTTAATAATACTCTGAATTCATGATATGTACCAGTACTCCCTGGGGGCTCAGTTTTTCAATCAGACCCCTGCTTGTCTGAAAAAGTTACCCTTGTTACTGGTGTAGAGCAATTTTGTGTGGGTTGGTGAAGAGAATTTGTTCTGCTGAAGTTTGTGGTTCCAGTTCTGGAAGTGGTGAACATTTTCTTGAGTCTAAATGGAAACATCACTATTGATTTTGGAGGGAGCATGTCAGCTGAGGCTGAGCATTTGGGAATATTTCTCTGTCTCCTCCCAGACAGTCTGGTATTTAATTTTCCTTGCCCGAGACAGGTTCTTTACATGACATTTCTGCACCATCTCAGAGCACCTTGCAGTCACTAATATCCCTCAACAGGCTGTTTGAAACCCCCTTTCTTTCTTTGCTCTCTTAGGCATAACAAAGGTACAGGATGATGATTTCTTTGCCAACCTGTTACAGATACTTGTAGCAGCATTTCCTTGAAAGAAGGTTCTCTAGATGCAGGCTGAAATCACTGCATTGTGCTTCTTCCCCAAAGACTGGTCCAAAAGTGTCCAGCATATTTTTTTCCTATGATACCTTCCCATTTCTAATGAAGGGAAGCTTGAAGATCACTGCAGAAAATTGCGTTACTTTAAAATATCTGGAGGGGATGTCACATTTGAGTTAACATCTGCATTATATTTAGTGTCTCTTTAAGCATTTCTTTTTTCTCTAAATTGAAGTCTTGGTGCTAGATCCGAAATAATTCCCTACAGTTGAAAGGAAGTACTGGATTTTCTTGTTTCTGTGGTGATTACCTAAAAAATATTAACATGAAGGATTGACTCTTCTGTATTAGAGCGTGAAGTTACACCAGATGTCACACACCAACAATTGTTTCTTCTACTCAAACATGACTCTAAAAGCTTGACAACATTGGATATTGTTCTTGGGTTGATATTTTGAAATAAGTGTGAAGTCTTCAGTTGCTGCATGGACTGTTTCGGCATGAAGTGTCTTTCAGTCAGGACGCATAATTAATTTCTGAAATTAACCCTTCTCTGCAAGAGGTTTATAATCAATGGGCTTGTGGGCTCTTTGTGTGAGGCAGAGCTGCACACAGGGAATTGTTGGGTTGGGTCCACGATGTCAAACTTCACCTCTCAGACCAATTGTGAGCACTCACTGCACAGAAGCCTCTGGCTGCAGAGAGCATCCCACACTCTTGGATTTCTCTCTCTGTAACCTGCTGCATCCTGTTGAAACAGCTTCATTCTTCCTCTTCCCAGTGCTCTGGGGTAGTGATGCCTTGGGAAGGCTGAGCTGGAACAGAGACTGGACAGAGCTAAAAGAATAAAGTAGATATTTATTAAAAGGCCTTCAGGATACACCTTGGGCAGGACAAGAGCCTGACCATGGCTATGTCCAAGGTGGACCCAAAATGGTCACAAAATGGACAAAGGGTCATGAGGCCTCACACTTTTTTAAGTTCTGGTCCATTTGCATATTGGGGTTTAATTGTCCAATTACAGCTTCAGATTATGAAGTCACATCCTTCTTGTTTCCTTTCTTCAGTCCACTGTTGTTTATGCTTTTGGGTCTGAAAGTTCTACACGTTTTCCTTGGTCTTTATCAGGAAAAGGATTTGTTTTTTCTACCTACTCTGTGAAGAGAGCCTACTAGCACTTAATATGAGGCTCAGAACTACACCCCTAAGGCAGCACAGAATCTAAAAAACATGAAAGCTAAAACTTAAAGCATCAGTAGGGACACGTTTTATTTCCTTTTTTGCTCAGCTACCATGGTGTTCCTGTTCTCCTCTTTTGGAACACAGGGCATGGCACACCAGAGTACTGTTATGGTAAAAGAACTGGAAGTTTTGAACAGGCAGACAAAGAGCTTTGCTTTTCTCCTTTTGGCTCAGTCTGTGTTACATCACAAAATGTGTGTCCAGTGGCAAGGCTCTTCCATGAGTTCAGAGTCTCTTGTGTTGCCTTGGGCTGAGCTGAAACAATCAATCAAACACTAAAAACACCTCAGCTCCATCAGGCAATGTAATGGTTCCAATATACAGGAGCCACATTCCAGCCTCCCACTTCCTGTGGAGAAGGATGTGCAGTTATTTGGTGTGTGCCTTAACAGATCCTCTCGCGTTGTGGTTAATTGCCATAAAAACAGAAGGTAGAAGAACATGTTCTATTACTTCACAGCTTGGGTAATAAAGTGGAGAAGTGCTGCTTCTCCACTTCTGAACTAAGTGGCTCTGATACAGGTTTTTTAATGTGCATTTTTTTTGTTTTGGTGCTGTAGAAATAGCATGACTCTTCTCATTATGGGAGGTCCCAGGAACATAAAGAATGTTTTCCTATACAAGAAGTACTCTCAGATATAATTTTACACCCTTTTTATGCGTGTCTGTCTGTGAATTTATTCTGAGGAATCACTTCTCCACTCTGATGTGACACACTTTTGGTGAATGACTTTGGTTTCAACTGGAATTGAGTAGTATTTTCCTATTCTTGTATATTGAATACTTACAGCCATGTAAAGTTGGTGTGGTTTACATACAGTAATATTTTCAAATATTTAAATCTCCAAACTTCTGAAACATTCATTTTTCTGTAAATTCATATACAATGACCTGAAACATTTTTCTACTGCATGAGGTAACAATATGCAATTATGTATAGCTGAGCTCAGAATAGTTTTTCCATTGTCCGTTGTGCTAAAAGTGTGAATTCTTTTTCCCTTTGTCTCCCTTCTCATTCTTTTTTATTCCTTGAATAAACTATTTTTATTATCTTTTTATGATTTTTATCTAATCCTCCTCAGTGGTGTTACTGTGCCCATTGCTTACTCTTTTCTCTTTTTTTTTTTCTGAAGTCTTTTGTTAATGCAGCACATAGGTATATTCTTTCATTCCTTCCCTTGGGTTGCATTTATTCTTGCTGTCCCCTTCTTGTCGTCTCCCACTCCTTGTGATAAATGCCATTTTTGCATTCTGTTTGTGGATCCTGGCCTTCACAAAAGGCAAAGATACCCATTTGACATCACAAAGAGGATGTCGGTGTTTAAACGTCAAGGGCTTCATTTTGTAAATGCTGAGAGTGCTTCTGCTCTCCAGCAGTTCCACGCTGGAATACAGGTGTTCACTTCTGCAAATTTGGTCTTATTTTCTGTTTTTCTAGCTGATAATAAATTGATAATGAATGCAGGACTTTGCTGGATAAATATATTGATCATTTCACCATTGTACAAGTCTCCAAAACTTGAAAACACCAAATAAAACATACAGATTCAAACTTGCCTCCTTCTTGACATTTATTTTCCCTGGGTCAGGAATGACTCCTATGAAAATAAATATAAATGCCACCATATATTTTAAAGGGAATGGATCTGGGCTGTGGATACCATGAGCACAACTGGCCTTTCTAGAGTTAACAGTGTTACCTTCTCCTAACAAAGAAATGAAACAACTTTTCAAATTGGAGAAATCCAGCATTTTTTTTTCTGGGAATGCTGTTGGTGTCAGTAGGTAGAATTTGTCTGGCTGTGAACACAGGGCTGCTACACCCCTGGAGTGGGAGTTGATTAAAACTCAGTCGTGTAATCTCTTGACAGGAGTCATAATCACCCAGTCCTGGACTTCAGTAACACAGCTGCAACCACCTCTGTAAGGAATTCTTTTTTATCATTTCATCTTTAGCTGCTTTTATCCTTATTTATTTATTTTTTTTATCCTGAAGTCATGGATGTCTGACATTGGTCCAGCAATACAGTCTAGCATATGCTGGGCTTGGAGTGTATCAGTGGAATTTGATGAGATGTCAGTGTGTACTCACCAGCCCTCAGTGCAAGAGCGGAGTTTTTGTTGCAATAGCTGTTTCCAGTGTTACATGCTGGTAGGACCCATAACAAGGCCAAGACTCTGATAAATGTAAATCCCATAATAGATATCAGCAGATGTCTGGGAGTTAGCAGGAATGGAAAACTGGGATATTTTCATTAAATATATCTCCAGCTTTATTCCTGCTGAAATGTTCTTTGCCTGCAATGAGCATTTACTGTAGCAACCTCTGCAGTTGAGCTCTGCCAAAACCCTTTGTGCTCCTCCTCGGTGCTCACATTCTCCTCCCAGGCCTGTGCATTTCTTGAGCAGAGTGATCAGTTGTGTCAGTAATAACACATATGAGGCATTTTTTTCCTCAGCTTTGTAGGTCACTCTCAGGCGATGCTCCCATTCTGCATGTGGGGTTTGCTTAATCAAATGAAGAAGCTTTATTTATTTCTGAAATGACAGGTAGTAACTGTACATCTCTCCAAACACCTTTTTTCTTTTCTTTTTTTTCTTTCCCCCCACACTTAATGACACCTGAATTGATGAAATACTTGTTTTGTGTATTTCTGACTCTGTAAATGCATTAGCAATTGAGGTTTTTACATCAGATTCCCCATCATACACTTCATTAATTCCACACATCACATTCTTTCCAGCTTTATTTTAAATTGCTGTATCATTTACTCAGATAAGTTTAGTTGTCACAGAAGCTCTATGAGGTGTTTGGTCTTTTCTTACTCTTTGGCAGTAGAGTTTTGATTTTTAAATAACAGCTTCTTTTTCTCCTCTATTCTGTCTCCTCTTCTGATAGATCAGCTTGAACAAGCTGTCATGAAGTGAATAGGTATTTATTCCTGCTGAGACATGTGGAGGTGTAGAGCAGGCCCCAGTCTGAGACTACCTAATAGTGGCTTTCAGGGTCAAGTAGTGAGGTGAAATAGGATTTGCAAGCACTTGGAGTTTACAAAATTCATTTTCCCTGGTCCACTCCTTTATGTGTTTAACCTGTTCTCTACAGTTATTAAAATAATTATATTTTTATCTGTTGACAGAAAAAGAATCTTGTAAATATTTGAGCAAATGGGATTACATGAAGATTTAAATAGCCATCTTTCTGGGCTTTTTGATTTTCAGTCTTGTTTCAAAAGGTTTTTCCATCTGTTAAGCTCTGCTTCAGAAAAGCACTTAAGCACATACTTAAATCCATCAGCACAAGGAAGACCTGTAAGCCTGGATTTAACTAGATGCATATTTCTAAATCAAGGCATTAAGCTCTTTGCTTAACATGCAGAAAATTCCATTTTTTTTAATCACAGTGCCAGTATGCTTCCCTGCTAAAATGCACCACCATATATGAATATTTATTACCGAAGGATCTGTAATGCAGATGGGAAGGTGTATTTTCTTAATGGAAAGCATCACTCTGGAATTGATTGGAGGGATGGGTCATCTGTCCTATGAGGAAAGGCTGAGAGAATTGGGATTGTTCGTCCTGGAAAAGAGATGGCTTTGAGGTGAGCTAATTTTGGCCTTTCAGTACCTGAAGGAGCTACAAGATGGGAAAAGACTCTTTGCAAGGGCTTGGAGTGTCAGGATGAAGGAGAATGGCTTCTCACTGCCAGAGGGCAGGGTTAGATGGGATATTGGGGAAGAATTGTTCCCTGTGAGGGTGGGCAGGCCCTGGCACAGGGTGCCCAGAGCAGTTGTGGCTGCCCCTGGATCCCTGGAAGTGTCCAAGGCCAGGCTGGACATTGGGGCTTGGAGCAGCCTGGGATAGTAGAAGGTGTCCCTGCCCACGGGATGGGGTGGAATGAGCTGGGCTTTAAAGTCCTTTCCATCCTAAACCATGTCACTCTATGATATCTGTTGGTGAAAGAAAGACTCGGGGCCTAACCTTCCTGCCCTGGAGTTGTGTTATACAGGTGATTGCACAGGATGAAACGCCCACCGTGGCCTAGTTGCTTCTGGAATTAAAAGGCGTGGATTGCAGCAGATGTATTGGGAGCCACAAGGCAGTTTGGGGCCAGTTTGTGGGTGGTTTTGGTCTTATAACAGGATTAGTGGGAACTGGGAGCTGCTGGACCCAGAGCTGAGATTCGACAAGCTCATAAATTTTAGGTGGCAATTCTTCCCAGCCTCCCTGTGAGTTACTCATGTCACAGATCATGCTGGGACTACTTCAGATATTCAGCATCAGGCATGAATCAGGTCCTTGCCCCTTTACTCTTGGAATTATGCACTGTCTGTCTGTCTGGGGAAGGTTTGCTGGTTCAGCTGGTAGGATCAGGAATTTGGTCTGTTTGAGCCTAATACAAAAGAGGGTTGATTCTAGTACCTTGCTCCTGCTCTAACCCAAATAAAACCAAACACATTAAATAGTATTTCCAGATTTATTTTACCAAGTTTCATGGGTAAAAAAGATAGAAGAGAAGGGGAGGAGAAATAAAAGTCCTTTATTGAAGAATAATATAATGGTTTGGGTTGGAAGGGATCCTTAAGACCTTCTTGTTCTGACCCTTGCCATGGGCTGCACCTTCCACTAGACCAGCTTGCTAAGTGACCTATCCAACCCTGAAATGAGCTTTTGGTTTTGTCTCTTTTTAAATAATGAGTAATTAGCCCAAGAAGTTCCTGTGAGCCTAAAATGAACAGATTGATTATATTTTTAAGTGATTTCTGAAATGACATAGTAAGTAAATTCTGAAATTCACTCCCAAGTCTGATATCTTCTAAATGCTTCCCTGTAAAACATATTTTACTGTGGAACCTTATAAATATTAGAACAAAAGGCTTTGCAGAACAAACAGATCTGAAAGCACAGAAATGCACAACTATTGGTTTCTTGTATCAGTCATTCAATACATTATTAACTTCCCTGTGAGCAGGGAGAGCAGCACCATGCCTGTGCCCGAGGAGTAAAAGTCAAAATATTCCCAGAGCAGCACAGAGGAATGTATTTTCCAGGTATTGGTATTGCCTCTATTTGCAATGTGCCTAAATGGAGAAAGCTCAGTGCATCTATATTCAAATCTGGAATTAGACCCAACAATACCCCCTATTTGGTTTTCCTGGGAGGTTGCTGAAAGCTCATGTTATGGCTTAGCAGCTTTATTGGGTGTTTGCAGTGTGAGCCCAAGAGGAGTCACCACAAAGCCCCACCGACCTGGAATGGCAGGGCAGCGAGATATTTATTTTTTCATTATGAATAGGAGAAATTGTTCCTAATAATCCACTGTGTGCCCAACTCCTTTTGTTTTTATTTTTTAAATTGAGCATGGAGCTCAAAAAAAAAACAACTGTGTAGCAATTTAATGACACAATTCACTCCTCCATGTACTTTTATAGGATCAATTAGCATCTAAACAATTTATTTTTTTTTCTTGTTGCAGCCCTAAGCTTAGCCTTTATAGAGCCAATTATATCTCTGGATTTCAGTCTGTTGGAAGCTCTTGGCACAGTAGTGTTCCCAGGGAGGTCAGCAAAGGTAATAAGCTGTTCTTAAGGACTTTTCCCACTATTTGCATTTTGACGGTTGTTGTGCCCGGTATTTACGCTGACAGGTCCTGCCAGCATCCACAGATATTAAACCACCTGTGTGCTTATTTTGCCTTCATTGGCATTCCTGCGGACCTGTGTAACCAAAAGCACAGGTACTTGTATTAGTACTAAATAAGTGCAGGATTAATTTCAATCAGGTAATGTTATTCTTATTTTGCCTCAGCAGAAACACAATGCAAAGAACAAGTCCAAGAACACTTGAGGCAAGACTCTACTGCTCTAAAGGAAGCTCAGTTTTGCAATGTGCAGGTAGTATTTGATATTAGATTGGTTGCTGTTAATGTGTGAATAAAACCAACCAAAGATGAGCTATGAATGATATTCCGATTTTAAATTTCTGACAAAATAATATGTTACCTCTCATGTTCTTCATCTCGGAAAGCATTCACTGTATAAACTAGGCTGGGGTAAGGCTTGGTGCTACCTTCTGACCCATATATCTCTAAAATATAGTGTTGGTTCTGTTTCTTGCAAACTCTAGTGCATCCCTAAGTGATTTAGAAGTTCTTTTAGCTATTACAAGAAATACCAATTTTAGTGATGACTTAAAGAAATCTGCAGGCATGGGTGAGATGGGTATTTGGTAAAGCAATCATTGAGTGGTTGGGGAACTTGGAAGACGTTCTGTAGTGCAATGGTCTGAGTGAAAAAAACGTTTATTTAGGGGGAGGGAGTTCAGAACGTGGGATGATCCACATCCTTGCTGTATATGCCTTTAATAATAAATTCCACTTGAAGTGATCATCAATAATTATGCTAACTGTGAATTTTTCCACTCTTTAGTTATGTCACTTTTTTCCAGATAATGTGTTTAATCACGAACAAGTTAACTATTCCCCAGTCATGACTTACTCTGGCTACTGGCCGCTATTTCCACTTGACTGCTGTCACATCTCAGGATGAGAATGAAATATTATCCTTCAAACTGGGTAGAAAAGAGAAATTCAGTTTAAAATTCAAATCCAGAACAGCAGCATTCCTTGGTAAACTCCAGAATGGAAAGGCTGGAGGAAAATTTCACTATCTGCTGTGCAACTGAAAGTGCACTAATTATCAGTCTCATATTTGTACACCCCCTGACCTGTTTGTTTGGTATCAAGTACTGCATCTTGTCATAAATTATGAATTCCCTGAAACAGAGTCTACATTTGAGTCAATCCTTACAATGGCAGCATCACTCTCAGGTGCAGAGATAGTCAGGAATGGTTCTTTCACCACAGCTAGAGCCCCAGTTTTAGACTTCCCTACCTTTGAGAGCAGATAAAAATGCTTTTGGAAAGCTGTGTTTAGTAGCTCATGCTAAAATTTTGGTTGTGCTCCATTTATTGTGTCAATTCCTTCAGCTTTTTAATATATTTATGTGGCCCTTCAGATTCTGGGTTTTTTCTCTGGTTTTTCCTTTTTTTGCATCCTGCAGACTTGAGCTGTTTCTTTTGATTTTCCTTCTTGAGGGATCATCATCAGAATCAGTCTGTGTTAGAGTAAAAATTTGGAAAATGTGGGCAGACATTTGTTGTGTCATCAGAATTTTGCAATTACGAGAGATTTGTCCAGTGAGACCGTTTGAGTACCAGCCTCTTTGACTTACTCTCTCCTCACTAGGTTTCTTGAGAATTATTTTGAAAAGTTATTAATAAGAATGTCAGCTCCAGCCATCACTGAAGATAACAATGACAAAAATGTGTCATAAAAAAAAGCTGAAAACTCATTTCACCTTGAGATTCATAAGGACGTTTATGCACATGTTCCCTCTTCCAAAACAGACTTTGAATTTCATCTCCCAAATTTGTCCTCACTGCACACAAGCATTCAGGGGGAAAATGTTCATACGATGCTTGGAACAACTTGGGCACATTTCATATCAAGAAAACAACTTGGATCTCATTAATCACTCCAACAATGAAGTCAATTAGAGAAGTTCATCTTGTTAGGTACCTGCTAAGATTCTACTCAATGGCTCATTACTTGTAGGCAAGCAATCTGACACCATTTATAGTGCCATGTGAAATAGTGAGATGGAAAAGCATATGGGAGAGCAAACTGTGCTGTCATTAATTTTCATTTTCTGTTTGCTTTTCATGCTATTGGTAAAATAAGTCCTTTCTAATATGAAACTGTTTTTAATCTGTCCTATATCACTATTTCTGCCCAACGGATGACATGAACACTCTCTTTACCATGTCTGGCTAAGGATGTAGGATGTCAGGTTTCAAGAGCCTTGTCTGATTTTCTAACAGTGATCGCTCCCTCAATTGATTCCTCAATCCTTCAGTTATTTCATAACATTAAATACAGAGAGGGCCATCTGTGAATAAAGACTGCACTGGTGCCCTAAGGATTCCTGTCTCTTGGGGAAGGAGGGTAAGTCACAGAGTGGATGTTGGTGTGAGGAAGAGTGGGTTTCCATTCCTCTGCAGGCACAACTTGGGGATTCAATTTTTATAGTGTCCCACTCTGGGTGATTTTTGCCTTGTGTGCTCAGCCAGGGCTGAGGACAGTGCCTTGCTTGGTGGTTATTGCTGGCTACTGACTCTGCAGGGATCCCACAGTTATTAAACCCCTTGGTTTCCCTTTATCACTGCCTCCATCCCCTCCTCCCCAGCTGCTGCAGGACTTTGACCCCTTGAAGTTTTGTTGGGATTTGCAAGGAGCTGAGTGGTGAGTAGGCAGGTCCTGAACTGCAGCCAGCCCTACCCTCAGGAGAAAGGCATCCCAGGGGAGGTGACTCTGGACAGATGTAATGAACACTGCAGAGACAGTGAACTGGACCCCAGTTAACAGCTGGAATTTTTAAATCTTCTTGAGCTCCCCCTCATGCATAAAACGTTTGAATTCCAGGTGTTAAGTGGTGAAGCTTAGTCAGCTCTGCTGAGATTTGAGCTGTGATTATCCCAAGGAGCTCAGTGATTAGGGTGCAGTGCTTGCTGCCATTCATGTGAAAGAGCTCAGGGCCTTAAGAAGGGTATGATGCTCTAAAATGAACGGCTGCTTACAAGAGTAATGTTATAGCAGGATAATGTTTTATACACAAGACTCTTTTTGTACAATGCCTCTATAGTAAATGAACCTATTCTGATAACATTGAACAAGCACCACAATTTTCCAGGTGGGCAACTTCGATTAGACATTGGTCTTTTTCTTTGGGAACAGAAAGTTCTGCTAAACAGCATGCCGTGCTAAATTATTCAGCACATTGAATTTAAAATAAGATAATTCTTGCTTACAAATACTTGTCTTTCCTCTGTAAGTCCAGAAGGTGATTTAAAATAAAAAAAAATCTACTTTGGACTAGGGTTATAAATACCTAAATACCTAAGTACTCTGTCAAAATGCTGTCTCCTCCAGCACTGTAGAATTGAGAACATTGCAAGTTTTTGAGATTTATCATGGGCGTAAACATATATGGTTAGTGTCACTTTTCTCACCTTTTTTATTGAATTTAAGTCATTTTTTCAGTTTTAGAGCAAAACCAGCTCAGAGGTGTGACATTTTTGATCTGAAAGCTGAGACCTAGTGCTGTGTTCTCTGACTCTGCTCATGGTGGAAAAGCTGTATTGCTGGATAGGAGTCTTACATCTGGAACAGACACCTTCCATCCTTTGGGATAAGCCAGTTGTGTTGTGACATGAAGGTCCAGCTACTCCCATGTGTCCATAAACTCAATATAACTCATGCAGGGATTTAAATTTAAGACCACTCACCTGATTTTGGCTCAAGTGTGTTGGGGAACCATGGCTTTTAAAAATAACGTGGAATATTTGAAGTCAAGGGATGCTAAGATGAAGAGGGTGGCTGCTCAGTAGAGTGCAGGGAAATGAAAGGATGAAGTACAAGACTATGTATTTTCCAGTTAATGTTTGAAAACATCTTGCCATTTTCTTCAACAGTCATATAGTCATGTTAGTTGATAAAACTATTTTCAGCAGTAAATTAAAGGGACTAGGGATGAGCAGGATCAAGGCCACAGAGGAGCAGCAGTGACAGCTGAACATGGGGCAGGGGGATCTGCCAGAGGTGAGCATCACCTGCTTATTATGTGCACTCTCATTTTAATTACAGATACTCTCAAGCTCAGATTTATCGTCTTAGTTTCCTTAGTTTTGCTGCTCTTTCTTTGTGTATTATGAGTATAATTTTCATGGTTCGATCTATACGATTTTTCCTTCCTGAATTAGCATCTGAATTTGACACTTTTCTTGATAACAAATAGGTTGTGCTATGATGGAAGTATCCAGGAAGGCTGCATTACATTCTCTGGCAATTTATTTTAAAGACATGTAAATTGTGTCCTTCTTCCCAGGCAGAGCTGATGCTACTCTATATAGCACATCTCAGGGCTTTTAAATCCTCAGGGAAATTATCTTTTAAATTACTTAAGGGGAGAAAAATAAAAAGGCAGCAGGGCTTGACACCAAGGATTAACTGCTCCTACATAAGTTAATTGGGTTTAAAGATGTGATACCTTCTGGATATTGATTTGGATATTTTAGTTCTATAACTCCTAAATTGTAGGCAAACTTGGCACGTTATGAAGATGCTTGACTGGATTTTAAAATTTTAAGAGTATTTATGAAATAATTGCCAAAGTCATAAATGCTCTGATATTCTGGATTTTATTAAAATCAAAACCAGAATAATGCAAAAGAAATGGTAAATAACTCCATTTCTAGAAACACTAGCATCATCTGTGAAAGCAAACAAACCAATCCCACAGTTGGGGGACACCATCTGTGACTCTGTCTGTCTCTTTGTACATGTCACACTCAGTTTCCTACCACTGATTCCAAAGAGACAAGAGGGTATTTGGCATGTAGGAAGTTGAAATCTGTGGGATATTCAGCTGTAGGGAAGTAAAATAAAAGGTTTTCATCTCTTGTAGAAACATTGTTAGTAACCCTTGATGCTTTTTTTTTTTTCATAAAAGCCTTTTTTTTAACTCGCTGTCCACAGGAAAGAATATGCATTTTTCAACAGATAAATAGGGATTGGGAATGGACTGTACATTGGCAAAGTGTTATGGCACACAATTAACATTAACGGGGGCCATAGAGTGAGAGATGCTGCAAATTATTGGAGATGTATAGAGCAGGTTGTCAGGTAAATAGTGATGGCTTTTACCAGTAACAGAACCCAGTAATCTGAGGTTTTCTATAGTTAGTAATCTGCGTGGTTGCTCTTTTTTCCTTTTGCTTCATCCCTTTGCCACTTTTGTTACAATTCTCCTATTCTGAACAGCTGCAGTCTGACTTAGACTTACGTAGTTGTAGTTTTAGTTAGAAAAAATCCTTTGATCACTCCTCCTTTGTCCTCCAAGAAGGTAGAGCTGATGGTGCTCTTGTGCAGAGGTTTCACATTTCAGACCACTTTTCTGCCTTTTTTTTTTTTAACTGTCATGTGCATAAACTGTTATTTATCTACTTTAATTTGCAGATCTTTGCCCTGGAGTGCTGTAGTCTCCTACTGACGTTTGTTGCTTAGTTTTGAAACCCCCGTCATTTTCACAGGAATTATTTCAATGTGTCTCAATTGTTGGGGCGTTTTTTTTCTACTTCTCTATGAAATGAATGCAGCTTTCTATGTATTTTGAGAGTAATTATTTTTCCGTCTCAGTGTCGCTACATTTCTTCTGCTGAAATGATTATGTCATTAGAATTCCCTTCAAATGAGTCATAAGGGCTTGGCACGTATTCTGGGTGATGTACAGTGACATACAGATTGTGAATTCACAGGACGGTGACAATAAATTTCTTCCTTCTCATTTTCCCCTTTAACTCCACAGTATAATGTGAATAATTGTCAAAGATTCAGGGTATTTTCTAGGTGCAACAACTTTATTTCTGTCCCTTTAAAATATTGTAAGAGAATGATATAAATGAATAATGTTCAATTTTCTGGATTTTGTTGGTTGACATGCTTCTAAAATCAAATTTAAAACAATACTGAAATCCATAACACAGAAAATCATTATTTGTTCTCAGTAATTACAAAAACTGACAAGTTTTTGCTGCTTGTCTTTTTAAGTCCAGTTGTCTATGTAGTCCAACGTGTAACAAAGATACATAAAAGTTTGTAAAATATGAAATAAGCTCTTTATGTGACTGTCATCTCTCCAGCACAGCACATCCTGCACTGTAGGACTTTAAGTACTACCCTAAATTGCACTGAGAAAATGAAACCTTTTTGCAGAAGTGGATTTAGTGGAGAGTGAAGGGGAACCTGGAGGCACTTATGCGTTTCAGCTCTGACCTCTGCTCAGATCAGCAGGGTTTGGAGTCCTTGGAGTGATGATCTGGGCTCTTTTCTCCCATGAAGGAGATGGGAAGATAAAGTAATAAGTGATATCAGCCAGGTTAGTCAGTGCACAGTTCAACAATACACACTAAGCTGAGGAACATGGAGTATTTTTCTCTATAGAATAAAGTCTATTATTAGTCCAATATTTTAATTAAGTAAAAATTGGATTCCCTTGTGAATTAATGATTAGGGCTGCTTCAAATGACATTGATCCGAGGCTAGAAATGACATCTTTCACCTTCATTTTATGCTTACATTTCTTCCAGCCAAATTTCCTTATTCTCACCGGGAAATTTACTTAAGAAAGGACTAATGTACAGAAAATCTTTTGCATAAATATTTATTTATTTTCTCACTTTATTTCTTCTCCTTTAAGGTCTTATTTGCAAAGTTCTTGAGGTTATTTAATGAAAAAAGATGTAATTGCTGATACATCTAAATGTCTGGTGGGTTTTCTGAATTCCCACACATCCAGGACCTTGGTGATCCTTCCCACACACCCAGAGCAGGCACACATCCATCAGCATTTCATTTTCTGTTGTCTGTGCACTCAAGTAGTTTGAAATAGACATTTTCTTTTTAACCATTCTATTGTTGTATTCTATTACCTTCTTGCTAAAATGATGAACTTCTCTTTTAATTGATATTATTCCCACTTAGGCTGGTTTAAGTAGGTGCCCATCTCTCTACTTTCAAAGGTCCCTTTGTTGCCTCACTAAAGAAATGTTGGCGTGTTCCCTGAAATAGCTCAACTGGTTTGGATCTTTTCTTCTTTTCTTCCCTGCAGTCCTATTCACTCACTTTCAAGTTTGTAGTTTCTTGCTCTCTCTTCAATAATTATACCTTCATCTCCCAAACCCTCCTTTTTTTTTTTCATTAAATAACCTCAGACCAATGTAATGCTGCCATGAAATTCAGCTGGTTCCCATATTTGTGTCTATTCCCATTTTTGTGTATTCTGTATGAATTTCCTTTCAAGGTAGCTGGTGTGAAAGAGCTTTTCTCAATGCTTTGCAGTGGCCATTTTTCCCCCTCAAATGTAAGGGCCTTGACATTTTTATTCACTTTGAGAAGGAAAATTACATTGTTTGGAACACCAAACTCCACGCTAGAACATCCAATAGCCCGATTTGGACCATTCATCTTAAAAACAGAATTTTCAAATCAACCTTCAGGTTGGCAACTTTGTCCTCTAATAATTTAACGGTTTCATTTTTGACTGCTGGTTTGAGGAGGATCTGTCATCAGATCTATAGAAAAGACAAAACCTCCAGATTGCCTTCATTCCTGTCATGTCTTAAAAAGAGAAATGCTTTTCCCCTCAGGGCTGGCTTGAATGTCCATGGTACCTGGGAAACCTCAGGTAGTTTTTCAGGCTTGTGTGATTATACACTGAAATGTCCTCTTGACCTGGGAGAATGTGCCACTTTTGTTACAGTTCTCCTATTCTCCTATTCTCCTGCAGTGTCAGCAGCATTCTGAGAAAAGCTAAATTAATTCTGAAGGACTTCTTTAGGTCTTGGTGACTGGTGGATATAAGAGGTTATAATTGCTGAGCTGTAGTCCTGCTTTTAATAATTATTACTTTACGTATTTTTTAATAGTTATGCTTTGGGTTTGACCATCAGTATCAGTAAAAAATAATGCAAAGCAAATAATCCCAACAACTATATATAATTACCCGTCTTCCAGTTCTTAATATTTCTTAAATGATTGTTCTACAATTTCTGCTTCCCAGGGAGAGGGACAATTGAAGGGAAGTGTATGCAAATTCTCTGATATTAAATTTGAGGACCCAGTTATTAACATTATTTACTGGGGTCACTGAACTACCCCAATAGGGAACTGTGGGAAGGAGGAGCTGGATATGGTGACTCCCACTCTCTGAGAAAGTGGAACACTCTCCTGTGTCTTCTCATTTATTAATAGAATCCACCCTGCCTTGCATAGGAGAATACAAAATACAGAAATAATAGAAAAGCCATGTAAACGTGTACAGTGACACCACTGATAACACTGCCTGTAAAATTTAAATATACTGAGAATGGCTTTAAATTAACAGCTCTTGGAACTGTACCTTGTAAAACTCACTCATACGTGACAAGTTTATTCCATTCCTGTTAAACATACAGAGCTGGAATTACACACGTGAAGACCATCCATCGTAGAAAAATGATGTTCTGTGTGTTTAACAGGTAAGATTACAGTGGTTAAACACTGTAATTATGATAATCGTGGTTATAGGAGGCTGGGAATCCATTGCTGCCCCTGCTTTGGATTTTGTTGGAATGCTGTCCTGTGGAAGCTGTCAGGAGCAGAGAGGGAGGGGCCGGGAAAGGGGGAGATGCACTGGCATTGATGAGGTGCATTTCTCATTAATGCAAGTACACCAACACAGAGACTTTGCACGTTCTCGAGCTACGAATTGAACAGAAAAGGAAGATAAACAAATATTTAACCCAACAAGGAACGGGACTACTCCTTTAGCAAGGTCAGGAGTCCTTATATTGAACAATTATCTCAGGGCAAGCTCTTAAACCTCATTTAATTAGGGTATGACCTGGCCTGTTTTCTTTGAGAAAACATTTGATTTCTGCTTCCTGAATAAGATTGTTTGACCCAAAGGTATTCTTAGTTGTTTAACAATAGTAATTCTGCCCCTGAAGATCTGTCCACCCTTGACTAAAATTTTATGGAAAGAGTTGCTTAAGTATCAGTGGCGCCTTCATCAAATGGCAGGATTTTTTTCACAATATAGATTATTTAAAAAAAAAAAAGGAGGAAATATATATATTGGAGGCCCACAGTGCTCAAGTTTGACTATCAGTTTATTCAATTTGAAAGGCTTTTTGATTTCACTTCACGCACCAAAATTTGTGCAAGATGTATTGACTGCAGCTTTTTCTCTGCAGAAGCAGCTGGAAGGCTCTTATTTGTAAGGAAACACTTGACAAAAACCCACATATAACCTCAACAGGCTAAAATTCCAAAATCTAGTGGATCTTGTTCTCTCTAGGAGTTATTTGGGTGGGAAAGAAGGATAATTTTCTCTGAGTTTGCATTTGCGGGGTGGGGGGAATGTGTGTGTAAAAGCTGCGCAGCAGAAACACAGAATTTTAATCTTTTTTCCCCACTCACACAGTGTCAGATGCCAGACTCTGCCAGGCCCCTGGGGAATGCAGTTCCTCACTGAGTGGTCAGGCAGGGATGTAGGAATACCTGGCTGGATGGCTCTGCTGGCCACAGCATCTCCAAGGACCTCATTAGTTCTTTGGAAAGAGAAAATTTCCCATCCTCTCTCTGCTCTCTGTTGATTGCTCTAATCTCTCCTTCTCTCTTTCTTTTGTTCTCTGTCTCTTTCTCTCATTTTATGTCCAAAATGGCTAAATTAGGAATTGTGGAGATTGTTCCCACCACCACATTATCAATATCCAGAGTACACGGATGCCAAAGACAGAGTGAAACACCGATTATCTCTTCAGAAAATCCAAAGAACTTTGACAGGGCCCATCCTCTGAGAGAGTGGGAGATATTTTCCCCTTTTCTCTTTTCCTGTGGCACAGTTTTTGTATAATAGCCCTAATCTTTATTGCTTTGTGGTATATAGTTCTTGCCATTAATGGCCATCAGGATTGATTAAATGCCTGAGCCTCAATGTGCCTCCCATGAATGGTTATCAGGATTGATTAAATGCTCCAGCTTCAATATTTAATCAAACTCACCAGCTGTTTGCTGTACACTACAAAATCATCAGATTATTCCTTAAATGTGATGCAAGAAGGATTTTCCTACTGCCCCCAGAATCTCACTGCCTCAAGGGAGCTCGTGGGAAGAGTTTTTCATTATGTTCATTATGTTCTTAACATATAGATAACAACAATGGAACCAGTTGAAAGGAAATATTACACTCAGCATTTATATTTGGTAATAACAATAGGGACAAGGAATAGCACACAAAACAATTTAGATGAGAAAATAGGAGTTGTTTGCAGTAAAAAAAAATTAAAATAGTTAGATTATTTGTAAATGTACTCTGTATGTTTGGGTTTGTTTTTTAATCCACATGTCACTGCCAGGAAATAAGACTGCATTGATTTTTACAAGAATTACTCTATGTAGCTGATGTTACCACATGAATAAATTACTAAGTATTCATCCTTCATTTAGATTCCACTGTATTACAAATGAATTCTTAGCTCATAATTTGCACTTTCTGCAAGTACCTTGTGGTTGAGTGTCAAAACACATTCAGAAAATCCTCCAGGCTAATTGGTAAACAGGAAAAACTAATTGTAGTTTATAGGAACATAATTAGGCTGGAAGGAGAACCGTGATCCCTGAGTTAGAGGGAAAATAAATGCCTGCATGGCTCTCCAGCCAATTTGTCTCTGGGATAACCAGGAGCCTGGGGGACCATGTGATGCCTAAATGAGTGGGAAACAACAATATCTATTCATATGTCCTGCTTGCCTGACAAGCTGAGGCTCCTTCCAAGGTTAATTCAGCATATGGGTGTTATTTGTGATGCAGTAAAGACTATATAGGTGGTAATTCATATCTGAAAATAGTAATGGGATAATGAAAAAATTAAGACAAAGGAAACTGTAAGTGAACAAAGGAAAAATAAGTATGAATTGCTTAATTCTAAACTAGCAGATTTCTGGAATAAATTCTAGAATAATGGAGTACTTGGTGAGATTGGAAGGATGTGTATATAAATTATAGGAGTGGAATTCAGTATGATGTGTACTTTCAAGATGAAATTGAAATATTTTAGCAAGACACCAGGGACTGAAGCTGTAAATGACAGAACAGTTCAAACGCCTTGATATTTGTGCAGATCTAATCTTAGCTAATAACTGTACCCCATTTAGGGGATTGCTAAATTCAGACAAAAGTCACTGATATTCTGTTGTAGTGGAGATCACAGAATCACTGAATTAACTAGATTGGAAAAGACCTTTGAGATCATCCAGTCCAAGCTATGATCCAACACCACCTTGTCAACTAAACCATGGCACTGGTTGCCACATCCAGTCTTTTTTTAAGCACCCCCAGGGCTGGTGACTCCCCCACCTCCACAGGCCGACAATTCCAGTGCCCAATGACTCCTTCAGTGAAGATTTTTTTCCTAACCTCTGACCTAAACTTCCCCTGACCCAGCTTACGACTGTGTCCTCTCATTTTTTCCATGGTTGCCCTGGAGAAGAGACCAACCTCACCTGAGCACAGCCACCTTTCAGGGGGTTGTAGAGAGTGATCAGGTCACCTCTGAGTCTCCTTTCCGCCAGGATAAACAACCCCAGCTCCCTCAGTCGCTCCTCACAGGGTTTGTGTTCCAGCCCCTCACCAGCCTGTGCATAAACTACCACAGTCTGCCATCAGTGCTTGGGAAACTCCAAACAGTAGGAGCAGGTCCCCTTTCCTGTGAATTCACTGAGCATCAGAAGTGCTTTTCCTAAAAACACCAAGGCAAAGAAAAAGGGACTGTCTAACACTTGTTATCTACAAAAGGATGGGAGAATCCTTACATCCTAGAGAATAGTTGCTCTAAGATGTTCAAATTGCTGTTTACAGCTAAGGGGGTGAATGTTAATGTAACTTCTGCCAGTGTTGTGAGGTGTCTTCTCCATTATAGCTGGGAAACCATAAAAGAGAAAATTGATTATTTAATAAAAATTGAATAATTTAGCCAGCTTAGGAAACAGCAGAGCAAAGAACCATTCTTGAGTTCCTAAATTTTATGTCAAAAAAGGCACTTGATTTTGGCTTGATTTTGGCATTAACATCACTAACACTACAAATATTTAAAGCAATTGAGTCGGATTTTGAGCCGGCATTAATTAATATCACTTTGCAGCATTGTTATAGCTGGGTCTGTTTGCATGTGATGGCCGGATCCTTGAAATTCCCAGTCTAGAGTGGTTCCTCACTGTTCTCTTCTCCCAGTTTGACGTGGAATTGCCCGAGTCTACTTCCATCATCAAGATTTTCTTCTTCTTCCCTCGCTCTTGGGAAGCATCCTTCCTTCATCAGGGCAGGAGGGCAGCTGCTCCGTGCTTTTAGTGAGCTGCCTTCTCTGTGGGTCTCCCTAAGCAAAGTCACGGGTAGAATTTAAGGGCTGAAAGTAAAAAGAATAATTTACATTGCCAAATGCACATTTGGAATATATCTGGAAGATACATATACTGGAAGAGTCCCTGGTAAAACCCCTTCCCTTCTCCTCTCCATCCTTTTTTACCAGGCCTGAGGCAAAGCAGATCTGAATGTCTGGGGATAAAGTAATGCCTCAGCAGCTCCAGAGCAAAGGTGTTATCACATGCAGTGTCCATCCCCACCTGCCCCGCGGGGAGGTGTTGGGAAAGAGGGATACAAGTGCCCTCTGTCTGGAAATGACCAGTTTTTCCACTTAGATTGCTGCGTTTAATTATGTTTTTACATCCTCATTTAAAATTGGGAACAATGGAGGCATTTCCCAAGCTCTGTAAATAATGTCATTTCTCTGAGGGGTGCACGACATGACTGGGATGTGTGTATTTTCTCATAATTGAATCTTGGCTGTATGGAGAAATATGCAGATAAATAATTTAAGTTTCTTTTGTTTTCCTCCTTTTCTTCTCACTAATGAGAGAAGTTGTAGAGAAGGGAAGAGTTCCCTCAGTTAATTGATAATTTTCTAGCTGACAGTCACACCAAAGTCCCTGGTGTGAAATGCAGGGAGAAAAGAATCCTGAGTGAAAAGTGGAGAAATTATAATAGTAGAAATTAACTGTATTTTGCTGGAAAACTTGGCACAAGGATTTAGGGTCTCCAGTATGTGTCTTAAATAAAACCAAAACAAGTAATTACGGAGTATCTTGAATAAAAACTGGAAAGAAAAAAGGGTGCCACAAGACTACTTCTGCCAGTTTTCCCAGTGAAAGTGAAAGGAAAATAAAATTTTGAACCTTTTGGACAAGTCCAGAACCAAATCATCAATTTACACTTCATTAAGTAATCAATTTAACCTCCAGGCATCTCTAGTGGGGTAAATATTTTGCCTTTTTGCTCTGTGAGCTGTTGAATTTTCAGATTTTTCCTGTTTCCTGAAACATCATCACTTTGGAATTCACCCAGTAAACCAAGAAACTTCTTTCTGAGTGAGTTTGGAGGAGTTCCCAGTTTACACTTAAATTATGGCAAATGGTGTAAAGAAAAAAGGATTAGACACAGCAAGTTTCATGAGCACTGTATGGTTGTGGAGATGTTTTTATTTTCACTGCTAAAAATCCCACTTCTTATTCTGAGATCTATTAAGAATTTTTCTCTCACTATTTGCAGCTAACTTTAGTATGTTAATATGACTTTGGATGATGGAGGTTAAAGGCAACATAATGCAGCTTGTACTTGTAGGACAGCTGTTTTTATTGAGGTATAAAATGTCCTGACTCCACAGTCTTGAAACTGCTACTTTAAACTTAATAACCAGCGGCTGAATTTTCTTTCTTTAGCTGAAATGTCACCTCCAGACCCTCACACAATGGCTTATTGCTATCCTTAAAATTCTAGAATCTAATATTACCCTTGCTTTTCCACCACCTTCGCTCTAAATTCACACACGGATTAAAGTGCTTGGAATTCAGTGCAAATTTCCCCCCCTGGGATTGCACTGAGTGGTGATATTCAGTTACTGTATTTGATGTCAGCCTGACTTTGGGGGAATCTGCTCCCTCTCCATGCTCTGAATGCCCTACTCAGCTGTTTCCATGAGGACCTGAGGAGGAAATTTCACCTCCCATGCCTGGCTGCCACTGGGATTTCTCAGGAGATCTATGATACGTGATGCAAGTTGCTGCAGTTTTTCCCCCCTTTCAGTTAATAGCTTTAATCCTTCTGGCCCAACTTCTGCAGCACAAATACCCACAAAAAACCTGTGTGTCAGCACTTGGTAATCGCTAATGAATGAGTTATTTTTTTTAATTTTGTGGTGGAGGGGCTATGATGAAAACACAATTTGCATTCCTGTATATAAATGACCAGTTATAATGGGATTTTGACCATCGGACAAATGTAGTCACAGAGATTCAGCCTGCTGTGAGCAGCTAATTAGAGTCCAGAAACCATAATAAAGTATTTATTGAGTATTCTTTGAGCAAATCACAGCACTTAGACAGCAGTTCATGCTTGGAAAGAGCACTGCATAATTTCGTTCATTTAATAAATAAAATCCAGATTATGCCTTGGAAAAGATATCTCAAATTCTTCTGAATATCAATCAAATTTTGCACGCCTCTAGACAGCAAAATTAAATCTCTTCCAACAAAAGATTAATTGTCATCTTTATGCAGTCACGGACCTGATGGATGTCAGCTTCAGGTATGAGATTTCCAGAACTGGGCTTCTACTCTGCTGCATGGCTGGATAGGCTAAAGCCCAACTGAGTTTATCTGAGAATTGTTTTGTGAATCTCAGAGTGAAGGCTCCAGAAAATAAACTGTATGTCCTACACTGTCTGGTATCTGCAAACCAAGATTTCCCCTGTTGAGTCTGATTTGGAAGATCTGCTGGGTATAGAAGGAGGTGTAGAGGTAACAGGAAGGATTTTGATAAACTGAAAGACATCGAGATGATCTTTAAGGTCCTTTTCAGCCCAAATCACTCTGTAGGGTCGGGGATTTTTTCTTTTACTACAGATTCAAATGTGCTGGAAAACCAACAAACTGTAAATCATGAGCTGTGTGGGATAGCCAGATATACCAGTGCTGTAGGGATATTAATTATGATTTACAAATCCTGCTCAACAACCAGCAGTATTATTCTTAGAATTAAGAATTTTAGACAGGAGATATCTCAGGTAAAGACTTGCTAAGGTCGTGCAGAGCTGCTTGGGGAAAAAAAAGCAGCTTGGAGCAAAGCTGAAGAGAGTGAGTCTTGAATTTGCCTTGAAGCTTTTTGTAGAACTCAGAACAGATTTGAGTAAATGTTTGGTAGAATATTTATTTTTAAAGGATATTTCAATATTTGGTTTACATGCTGACAGCTGCTAATTTTTGCACTTCAAATTTCTCAAAGAAGCCCAAAACGAGGAACTATTTTTTAAAGCACTGACTAATGTTTTCTTTACATAAAATCTGAAGAGCTAAATGTTGTTATTAAGTGCCTACAAGCTGACAACTTCAGTAGCTGAAGCCAGGGGCTTGTAAAATAAAACAGACATTTAATACTGAGAGGGAGGAGGAGAGGCCTATTTGGAAAATGCCAAGTCATGTTGCTTCACATTCTGGCCAGATAAATAAACGTCATCAAAATTGGGTGTGAGCACTGAGCAGGTGTCTGATGGAGTGGTTGTGATGCCTTTTTTTTGGCTTACCTAAAAACAGAGGCCAGACAAAATTAAGAGATAAAAAAGCATTTATATTTATTGAAGGGCCTTCAGGTACATTTAGGGCAGAAGAAGCAACCCCAGGGGCTACACTCAAAATGGACGATGGGTCATGGGTTTTCACCTTTTTATGTTTGGTCCATTTGCATGTTGTGGGTTAATCTTCCAATTACAGCTTCAGGTAAGGAAGTCATTTACCCCAATTTTGCTCTCCCCAACTCATTTTTGTTTGCATTTCTTGAGGCCTGAGGCAGTGAGGTGTCCTTGATCCCCAGGCCTGGAGAGGAATTGTTGTGTCTGACCAAAACGGGAAAGCAGCAGCTCACACCGTGTGTGGAGTTTAGAGTTACACACTAAAGAATTACAGGATTACAAATACATGAAAAATACAGAAGCTAAAATCCTAAGGCACCAGCTGCTGGTTTCAATAGAGGTTTATCTGGACTGATGGAGTGTTCATTGGCTGCTGCCTCTGGCCATGGGAGTGTGACAGGCACAGACTCCCAGCAAGGGTCACACTGGGAAGTTTCCTGATAATAACTACAAATATAGTTCACCTGCAGTGAATCCAGGTGAGCCAGCTCTGGTCTGGGATGATGAATTATTATTATTATTATTTCATCTCACAGATTTCAGAAATTTGCTTGAGTAGCAGGGGTGTGGAAGGGAAGAATTCCCTGGAGGAATTTCCCCACGGAACACATGAGTTCTGCAGTCTCTGGCTGCCTCCTTAGGAGCTCAAATAGCTGAAAATTTTTCAGCCCTTCAGGTATCTCATTCAACCCCAAGTTACTGGTCAGCTTTGCATACAGGGGGAGTTCTTGTGTTTAGTTTGAACTGATTCTGGTTGAGAAATTAGCAAGAGTTCTGGTGCCTGTGTGTCTTCCTCATCCTTCCCATGCCCCGTTGAGAGAGAAAGGAGAGAGGGTCCTGAAAGCCAAAGCAAATGTGGTGAATGACTGACTGAAACCTTCAGACTGGGATTTGATGCATGAAACCAATTCACGAGTGAATATTCTTGTCTGTGATGGAAGAGGCAACCAAGTGTTGCACTTGTTCTTTCACACCTACAGCTCCTGTTTCTGCCAAGATACGTTTCCTTCACTGGTGCCCTTATTTAGCATGCTGTCCACCTACTATCTGCATTTCCATTATGTATTTTAAATGAGCAATAAAATAACCATTTACATAATGAATGCACTTATATTGATATTATGTTATATAATTTAGAGATGGTGCTTAATTATGACTTGTTTATAATTAGGTCTCTTGCTATGCCAGCTAGCTTTTATGTTATTTATAAAGTTTCAGGAACACAGAAAAACATGAGTATTTGAATGTGAAAATAATCTTTGATATTGTTTAACTCTTTCGTGTCCACTTCCATTTATCTTGGGGCTCCTCTTTTGCTGGGGAGTGTATTCATGGCAAATAGAGTAGGTTTTTTTGTGAGGATATAATGGCAAGAAACTGCTGCTGTTACCAGTTTTAGGTTGGATTTACTTGTTTAGTTGTTTCAGAGCAGGACATTGGAATGATAAGAGAAGGGCAGCAAAGCTGAGGAAGTGTCTGGAGAATGAGTCCTGTGAGGAGAGGCTGGGGGAGCTGGGAAAGGGGCTCGGCCTGGAGAAAAGGAGGCTCAGGGGGAGCCTTGTGGCTCTGCACAACTCCCTGACAGGAGGGGACAGCCAGGGGAAATCTGGGATCTGCTTCCAGGGAACAGGGACAGGAGGAGAGGGAACGGCCTCAGGCTGGGCCAGGGGAGGCTCAGGTTGGACACCAGCAGGAATTTCTCCAAGGAAAGGATGGTCAGGCCTTGGAAATGCCCAGGGAGGTTTGGAGTGCCCATCCCTGGAGGTATCCAAGGAATTCCTGGAGGTGGCACTCAGTGCTCTGGGCTGGGGACAGGGTGGGGATGGGTCACAGGTTGGACTCGTTGATCCTGGAGGTCTTTTCCAACCTTAATGATTCTATGAATATTTCAGGTATTTTTGTTTT
Organism: Cyanoderma ruficeps; assembly: GCA_008694505.1. Lineage (NCBI taxonomy): Eukaryota > Metazoa > Chordata > Aves > Passeriformes > Timaliidae > Cyanoderma > Cyanoderma ruficeps. Next base: position 1,314,954 of record VZDJ01000223.1, read on the forward strand.
GTTTTGTTCTATTTGGTATGAATAAAAAAGTTATTATTCACCATTTTATCACTTTAAAAAAACTTAAGACTGAAACCTTCAGACTTGGAACATGTGTTCCAAAGAGATTTGGGCATCCAAGTATCTTCAAGTTATTTTGAACTGGATTGTTCATTTATTTTATGACACTAATGTTTGTCATCTTAAAAAGTCTTTCTTGTGATGCATCAAAATGAGTAGAGACCAAACTGTCATGGATGAATAGGGATAGCCTTCAAAAGGAGATTTTGGCTCCAGGGATAACCGATACATTTGAATATCTCACTGTTTTAAGGAATCACTCAAGACCTTTGAAGGGTGGTCTTCAAAAACAAACTGTGGTGGGAAGAGCAGCAGTTCTGCTGATTATCAGAAAAGATGTTTGTGGTCCCACGTTGGGGGTTTGAGATGTGCTGAGCTCCCCTGCTCCACCCGTGGCTGCTGGTGAAGATGGTCCCTGGGAGATGTGCTCATTCACAGAAAACTGAGTTAGGGCTTGCATGGTGAAGTTAAGACCATTTTTGAAAAGCTCATAAACACAATCAAGAATGAGAAATAAAGCACATCTTCAGGAGCTGTTATCAATGAAAAATTACCCTTTTTTAAAACTGGGAGGCAGCCACTTTGCACTGAAAAGGTGGATTCAGTTTGCTTTGTCATGCGAGATTCCTTCCCTTGGGGAAAACGGCAATTCAGAAAACATATTTTGGAATTAATTGTGATCTGGCTCTGTAACTCCTTTAAAGTTTAATAAAGCAGGCTGGTCCCTCCAGGGTTCCTTTGGGAAAACTAAGACACTAAAATATGCAGTGTAATGGTTGTGACTTCTCTCACAAAGCTCTGCTCCTGCAAAGACAGACTAGGGGTGACACAGACTGGAGAGCACCTCCCCATCTGGAGAGCCTGTTCCAGAATGGGGATGGAAACATCTGGAAAGGTCTGCTCTCTGCATTAATTTTAGTTTAAAAATAATTCATGTTGGATAATCATGGAAGAATTTGTAGATCATCTTACAGAATGGTCAATGGGCCTCCCTCTTTTAACAATCTCAAAAAATAGCAGACATGTATTTATGAATCAGGGCAGACTGAAACAACTGAAGCAGCAGATTGCTCTAATTCCTAAAGAATTTTTCTTTACTTTTAATTCCAAGTAATTAATTGGCTTTTGGATTATCCCAGTTAGTTTTCTGCTCCAATGCAGAGCTGTATTTCAGAAGAGTCTGGGCTCCTCATATGGTGCAGAGTGTCCTTTTCCTTCCATTATGTAAAGTTAAGCTTATCTGTTACAGCAACATAAATGCTTTTCTAATTTCGGGTGGTTTTTTGTTTGTTTTTAAATAGAACAGGTTTCACATTATTTATTTTTTAATTATTGTTAATTTTCTACTAGGATGAGTCTTCAGACTGTCCTTTTATTTGTCAATTGATTGCTTTCACAAACATCCCCTCTTGGAAAACACACACCTTTTTCTTTCTTTCTTGTTTGTTCGTTTTTAAAACCATATTAATGAAATAGAATAACAAAACAGAATAAGAAAAGGAAAATATATTTGAGGTGTTTGTTCTACTTTGAAGCCCAGAATCAGAGAAGTGGTGGTTGTAAGGGGCCTCTGGTGGTCTCTTATCAAACCTCCTACTCCAAGCTGGACTTCCAGGTCAGCCAGGGCTTTGTCTAATAAGTCTTGTATTCCTGGAATGGTGCACGACATTAATAGCTGACACCTTAAGGTTCTGAACATATTGTATTCGCTATATATTTAGAGGTCTAGTTCAGTTCTTTTTGAAGTATATAAATCCTAGTTGTTGCTTCTCAGCTTTTTCTGCATAGAACCTGTTCAAACTCATTCACAGGAACAATGAAAGACTGAAATGTTGTCTGTAAGCCCCTGGAGAAGGTTGGATTCCTGAATGCTGCAGCAGAAAGACATTTTTATTCTGTCCTTGAAGTGGAAAGAAAGGATTCCTTCAGCGTTAACTGAAGATCTGTATTTTGTTTCTAAGGCTTAAATTTGAATTTAAATTCAATAAAAATCAACTCCTTTCTCTGCATAAACATGCTCTAGGGAATTATGACCAAAATCCACAGCTAAGATATGGCTAATTTGGCAGCTTGTTTATTGCTTTATTGATTAACATTCAGGGAACAACAGCAGTAGTGAAACACTCCCTTCAGTTTTCCATCCCTTTACTCCTGTTTTTCTCTCTCTGGATTACTTTGTGTATAATCAGTAGAAAATGTCAATTGTTTTGATATCTGGTGTCTCAAGGAACAGAATCAAGATTTCAGGCTACTTAACTGTACTTCCAACTTAGCTTTTCTATAATAATAACAACAACAACAACAACAAAAACAACAGAGAGAAACAGTCTCATTGTTTTGGTTTATTTGAAAGATTTTTTTATTGCTATTATTCATGCAAAATGTCAAGTGGATGGCACTCCAAAAAACAAAAGCATGAAAACTGCTAGATAAAAGGCTGTTTTGAACAGACTGTAAAGTTCTGAGCTGGTGCAGTTACATTGCAGGTATTGGTTTGAGTCAGCACATGTAAGAATTTGTGTAGGATATGTTCTCCATAGGAATAATTTGCAAGAACAGGAGAGGGCATTTGGTTAAAGCTAATCACACTCTGCCTTTCATCCAGCAGTCCAGGAAGAATTTTTTTAGGTAAGCAAAAGTGAGAAAGACAAATGCAGCTCTTTTGAGAAGTCTGTAAAAAGAGTGGGAACAGAACAGATTGGGCATGTGAGGTGGAATTGTCATTTTTGGTCTCTGTAGAGCCATAACGCAGCAAATTATATCTGGATATCACATCTAGATATAGATATAGATTATATAGATATAGATATATACAGATACAGATATGGATACATATATAGATATAGATACAGATTACATAGATATATAGATGATATAGATATAGATGATACAGATATAGATATAGAGGATATGGATATAGATAGATATAGATATAGATATAGATATAGATTATATAGATATAGATAGATGGAGATATAGATATAGATGATATAGATGATATAGATGATATAGATGATATAGATNCCAGCTGCATTTTGTGCCATAAGTCAGGGGATTCTGCAGTAGCAGAATCTCTCCCTTTGGGAGACATGTAGAATGCAAGATCACCATCTTAAACACAAGAAGGATAATTTATTTAGTATAACTCCTAAAGGCACAAATGCCACTTGTAGCCTTTGTGTAACTCGTGTAGGATCCAACCCCAGGTGAGTTCCATGAGTTGCCAGGTGACAACAAAAAGCAGTCACTGTCAGAAGCTGTGCAGAGGGTTCACGCTCATCCCAGGACCTCTTTTCTGCTGTTGATCACAGCATGTTCAGTACTGATGGCAACACAGAGTCTTTGATTTTACAGCATGTTTCATGCCAGGCCCTACAAAGCAGTTCCTGGGCTTTCAGGATCCTGTTCTGAGAGGTGTCTGCAGAGCTGATTTTCATGCTCTGGGTCCTGTGTCCATTTTGGGAAGAGATAGTCTGTAAACCTGAATGCTTTCAGCTGGATTGCCATGCTGGCTTTTTTATCAGTGTGAGCAACGAATGGCAGCACTGGAAAAGGCCTGGGATGCAATAATAAATGTGTGAATAAACACTCCAAGTCCTGTTAGCGGGGATGTCCGAATGCTGCAGAATGTAACTCACTTGAGCAGCACAGGCACGTCACAGAGCAGGTGTTATATGGGACAAATCATATCTGTACTTGGGAGGTGAGATGCTCTGTCACCCCCCAAAAGACAGGGGAAGATATAACCAGGCTATTATTGGTTAACATGTCCCACAAGTATTTAAACAGGAACACCAGAGGAAGCTTTCCTCATCATCCAAAACGTCTGGTGGGGAAGGAAAGAGATCAAAGTGTCTCACTGGCTTGTTTTAAAGGCTGTGAATTAGCTCTGAGCAAGGTGTTAATTAAAAAAACAATCTGGAAGAAAGTTTCAGGATTTGCATTTTGCAACAGAACTTGGCTCAAGTCAATAGAGAAGTTTATCTCAGGTTAAGAGCATTTTCCCTTAAGCCTGACTTGGTGTGTATTTCAAATGATGCAAAACAGCTCTCAGCAAGGATCAATGCATTTGTCACATCATAACTGCACCAGGTGATTTACATTACCTGGGACTGGCAGTGGCCTGATTTATCAGAGCAGACCAGACTTAAAAGCCTCATTCTGCAGTTCCATTCACAATTTTTCTAAACCATCTGAGGAGAATATTTTGTGTGTCTTTCTCCCTGTCATACTGTCTTTTAAAAACACACAAAGCACAAGACTAATAGACTGAATTGTCAGGAAAGCTTTAGGATCTGATGGGTCTTAATTTGATGGTCTGTGTTCTGTCTCTGCTTTTTGTTGCTGGACTATTCAGTATGTGGAGTTCTCAACTGTGTTGGCACGAATGGAGATACGTTTCAAGAAAACCTGTAAACTTCATCTTTATTTGAAATCATTACCATTTTAATTAAAGTGTTTTAATTTTAATCTGATGTAGTTATAGAAAATACTGATAGGGTTCTGTGATGGCAAGAGGAGCATCTGGTTTTCATTGTGTTCTCCACAATTTTCCAGCGAGGTGTTGAAGGATTCTCTGGGTTCCTGCAGGCTGTGGCTCTCTCTAAGAAGATCCCTCTTTTCTTTAATTCTATACCTTACTTCTAACCCCCCTAGGAAAAAGCTGACAAGAGAAACAAGAAGGCACTGTGAGCTGGGTTTTTGAGATATTTATAATAAAGAATTTAAAAATGCTCAGAGTGTGGTGCAGTAAATACATTGAAAAAGACAACCCAGTAATGATTGCAGGTAATTAATGGAGTTGTGCTTTTTAACTGTTGTTTCTACAGTGTATCCATGCTGAAACTCACAGGAGGCACCTCTTCTCTGTTAGCTGGATTTTTAACTTGCCCAGCTTCCCAACACCCTCTGATTTATGAGCTCATGTCTCTTCCAGGGTGTCTATAATTAAGCAAAGATAAGAGCAAGCTACAGTCAAATGAAATTTAACTCATTTCACATCTTCTGAAAGGCTCCAAACTTTATCGATGCTGGGATATTGAATGTAAACGTGCTCTATTTTAGTCTGGCTTATTTTTCCTTTAAGGCTGATGGAAGGGGGATTATTTTTAGCTTTTCTGATATGTAACAGATCCACAGCAGTAAAAACCAGCTCCCCCCCAGAATGAATCTCCTATGTATTATTTAGGATCCAAAGATGCTATTACATCTTTCCACCTATTGCTGTGCTTATCTGAGCATGGTATGAATGCATTCTGCCATAAAAGACGATGATGTAAAGTACTAGATAAACTGCAGAGCAGGTAATCTCCTGGCATGCCTTATTGCTTGGGTTTGAAGTGGCTCTAGAGCTTCTCTGCATGAGAAATCTGTGATTTTGCAGCTTTTTTGGCCTGCAGGTTGGAGTCCTTTTCCCTGCTGCTTTGACATGGGAAATGGTTGCTGCTACTGCTGGGTTTATTGCCATCTTTAGCATTGTTAGGATAACAATGGTAGCTGATGAAACAGAGCACATCACACCATTGTGATGGGCTAAAAATTGGGCATTTTAGCAAATGAGTAAATGGGATTATTCATTTTGAAGCAAATGGGGAAAATGCCCTTTGCAAAGTGCTTTGAGAGCTGCAAACACAACAATGAATTGTACGTGCAAATTGCTATTTATAACTACAAAAAATGCAGGTAGCTGGGAGTTAAGTACAGGATTGCTGTAGATATTAGAATAAACCCACATTTCATTAAATGAGTCAGAAAATGAGAGTTCTGGAGGAGGCTAATCAGTCCATCAATGCTAGCAAAGATATGTGACTCACCACACACTGGAGAAGGATGTTTTAAAGTGCTGAAGGGTGACGTCATGTTTCGTCACCATCTGGAGGGAGTTAACAGCAAAATTTTGGTTCTTCTTGTGGAGCCACTGTGGAGCTCACATTCCTGCTGTAATTAGGTGGTAGAATGTAATTATTCCTCTGATTGCCTTTGAAAATCTTGGTTTATAAGTAAATATATTTCCCTTCTCAGGCATAGGTTTATCAATGCTGCCTTTCATTTTTTTTCCCTTTTTATCTTGTTCTTCATTAGCAGTTGTTCTGAGTGGCTCTGAAATATTATTCAGGCTTAGCAGTTTTAGGGAAGTTTAGGAAAGTTTTAGGGAAGTGCAGTTCCTGCGTGATGCTGAGGCCAGAATGTTATCAATAACTCACCAGCAAAAATGTGAAGCCTTTTGGCAATCTTGGCTGTGGTAGAAAATATTAAAAACAAAGCACTGTAGTAAACTGATTATCTTGGTAATCCCAGTACTAATGTACTGCCCCTCTGAGGGTGACTTTTACTGCCACGGCAAACAGCAAGGTTTGGTTCTCTTCTTATGAAAAACTCCAGTGACCCTAAGTCTGAAATCAAATGGAGATCTCAGTATGATTTTTCTTGGCTCAAGGAAGTTTCTGTGGTGGCTAAAAACTAAGGATTTCAGTGAAGGAACCCCAAAATGTCACAAAGCTGGGATGAATAATGCCTGGAAATGGCAGACAGACTTGAGTCAGTGCACAAGATCTGACAGTTTTGAATGAATGCTGGATTCAGGGCTCCTTGTGTCTTTCCATTCAATCTGGTGGAGGTACCAAAGGGAGAGAGAGAAAAGCAGTCCCCACCACCTGCAAAGCTCAACTGCAGTGTATGCAAAGTGCCCACAGTTAACTGAGTGCTTCAGCATCGGATTTAAGTTCTGTGAGGGCTCAGTTCCGTGTGTTTCAATAATTGTCTGCAACAAAAATAATATTTATGGTCTATCCAGTCTATCTGCTTCAAGGGAAAAGAGAGAGACACCATCAGCATGTTTCAGTTACTGTGGTTCTGCATGGAGTACCCTGATGGTTCTAGCTTGAATGGGAGTTAGCTGATAAAATATAAAGACAGGAAAAAAAAAAAAGGAAAAATAAAAGATAGATGTTGAGAGCCATGGATATAAGTCAACATAAGATTGTCATCTGTATATCAAAACTGTGCAGAAGTTTTGAAGTCAGACAATATGAGCCTGGAGACTTTCAACTCCACTATTTAGTGGATTATGGAGCTGGTGACTACAGGAGGCAGTGGCATTAAAGAATTCCAGTGCTGGCAAGTGTCAATATTTCTGGATATGTCCAGATTGCTCTATCAACATGAGATGGGTGTGTCTAACCACGGGACATCGCTCCCAGAATTGAGAAAAACTCTTGTATCATTTTTCTTATTCTCCAGGATGATTCTGCAGCACGAGGTTTAAGAGGGACACACAACTGAAACTTCACTGCAGATATTACAAGGGCAAAATCTTCAGTGAGAGGTTGTAGCTCCCTTCAGTTGGGCATTTTACCTTTCTTTACCCACAGGGTGTGGCAGGAAAAATAGAAAAGGGTGGTTGATTTTTGTGTTATAACAACAGCCAGCAATCCTAGGGAGGTTTGGTGGGGCAGTAAATTTTTTTTAACTTCCCAACACTTCTTTTCTACTTTTGAGGGTATCTGGGAGCTTGCAGAGCTCGATGCTGGGATATTGAATGTAAACGTGCTCTATTTTAGTCTGGTTTATTTTTCCTTGCAGAGCAGGGTGGGCTGTGTGTGAAGGGGTTGGGGGGAGCAGGAATGTCCCATGTCCTGTCCCTGCCCCCACCAGAGCTTCCCATCCCCCTCAGAGTGGTTTCCACGTTCTACATTTGCAGCAACAAGAGGATGACTGGATTAGTTTTAAAGTGATTATTGCCATGAGCAGTGTAATTGGAACACCAGTTATCAGTTCACAGATTCAGACACTCACAGCACTGAACTGAATGGGAATGAAATTAACGTAAGCACGATGTTTCCAGAGTCATATAAAAATTACTTTATAACTTTTCTGCACAATCTTCCATTTATTATTGTCCAAGCGGCTGCCTCACTCTGTAGCACTGTGTCAGGAATTCTGTGTCCTGAGGTGATGCTTCCTCAGGCTATTGGGCTGTAGGACCCTGCCTCAAATTGGGCAGGTTGGCAAATAACAGCAGGACAACAGCTGAGCTTGAGGTAAAACCAGCCCAGCATCTGCCTCTGTGAGGGTGAGGGTAGAAAATTGCCTCTCTTTTGACCTGCTGCTGCTGTCTGAAAGGCATTGAAAAACTGGAATGGACATCCTGACCATATAGGTAAGGAAAGCAATTTTCCATGCAAGGGAAACACCATAAATGATTCATAGACCCCATATTTCTCATGGTTATTTCCTGTGGGTGTAGAGAAGCAGGGATTAGAAATGAATGGCACTGCTTACTGTTCATAAAGGGCTTGCCTGGAGGTGATTTTGCTTTTTAAGCTTTAAAATTAACTCCACAGATGCCAGTCCCCAGAGCTAAAATCTGAAAACCCTCTGCAAGCTTCAGATATCTGAGATAGAAAAGAAGCACCACAGGAGGGAATTGAACATGATGGGAAAGTATTTTTCTTGTCTTCCTTACTTCCATCTGCAGGATCAGGGCCATATACAAATGATATTAATACCATTTGTGCAGGAACAGAAATTTTAACTTTTGTTCCCTATGATGTTCCGTACAGTCTGACACCACACTAAATCCCAAACCTCGTGAGACCCACTCATGCTCTTCAGATACAGGATGAATCCTATTTCTCCGCAGTGCAAGTTCAGTTTAGATGGAAAACAATACACATGGGGATGGGTAGAAACTCTGTCCTTAATTTTAATGGGGATTTATGTGGTGTAGTGCAGTTGATATTGGACTATCTCCTGAGAGAGAGGAAATACTGCCAAGAATAAAAATGTGCAATAAAAAGATCATAGATTCTATCAGTGGGCAATTAGGAGCTTTGCAGCCTCTGTATGTTTTGCTTCTGTATCTGAATGGGAAGTATATGATATATCAGATATATCTGCCCAACCTCAATAATCTCTGGGGAGACGGGTGCTGCAACCCACTGTTCATTTGATGTCAGCTTCCACTGTTGAAAAAAAATTACGCCTCTCAAGTAATAAGAAAGTACTATAAAATATTGGAAAATGGGCTTGTTTTGATAATTTGATGTGACAATGAGTTTGAAATTTGTAATCAAAACCTTTTCCAAAGGTTCCCTCATCCCTCTCCTCCCTTTTATACTGTGACAGCACCAGAGACCCCCCCCCAGTTCCTGTAGTATCACATCTCCAAAGACTTCCCTATCCCCAGGAAGGCTTCAGCATTTTGTGCAGGATGCACATTCAGCAATCGATATCTGTCACTTGCTCTTAAGAGTAGCTTTGGTAATGTCTTAAAACTGTCCAACAGGCTGACATAAAGGATCTTTTATTGTGCTGAAGAGATTTAATTGCTGTAATTCTCAGTAAAACCACTATTAGACAAGAATTACATCCTGATGCACCTTGTTGTGGTGGATGTGCTCATACACCATGAAGTCCCAAAGAATTTGTTGCATAAATGTCTGTTACTATTATTGTTACTATTATTATTATCATTGTGTAATAATAGAAACTTTAGCTCTAACTTCTCTCAGGCCTACATTTTCAAAAGGATTTTTTTGACTCTGGATAACTCTCTCCCATTCAGGAACAGCTCGAGTTCAGGCAGGCCCAAGATGTCCATATGTTTAAAGTTTGGTTAATCATAAAGCAGATTAGGTTGCCTTTAATGTCTCATTCAAATTTTGGATGCTGAGCAGATGCTGAGCTGCTCCACCATGGTTGCACATCACTAACTATCAATGTGCTGCAAAATGGGGGATTATATGTGTTTATAAGATGTCCTGGTTCTAGCTGCTGCACAGGCACTGTAGCACACTGTAGATGTGTGGAAAACACATCTCAAAGCAAAGCTTGAAGCTGAAATCCTCCTCTGTAGAAAAAGAAATAAATTATTCCTTTTGATATCTCCTCATGCTGTTATAATTCTTGACAGAATTGCCTCCTTTAGCAAATTGATTTCTAACAGGATGAACTATACTGCTTTTCTCGTAATTGTAGGAAATGTGTTTTAAGCATGACTTAACACTTCAGAGGACTTGCCCATGTGCAATTCTAGTCTCTACTTTTTTTACATTCTGGTAGTCCATGGTATTTTCTCCTGGAGAATAGGAACAAGAAATTAGACCAGTTCAAAGATTTGGGTTTATTATGAAATGTTCAGTGGTTGCTGATTAAAATATTACTTAATCGTTTGTACAATATGGTCATTTCAAGAATTCTGAGAGCACTCCCTAAATAATTAGAGGAATGCTGGAGTATCTCTTGTAGGTGGATATGATCCCCTCATTTCTGTCGTCTGGCTGCAGGCAGCTCTGAATGACCCCACTGGGTGTTGGTCCTGTGGGGAAATAAACATGAGCTTGCTCGAGACACCTCTGTATCCCTAAGTCATATTTACAGTTAATGAGGGGTATCTGGGTGAAATTTCTGTTCCATAAATATGCGTGCTAGGATCTTTAATAACCACAAAGAACCGAGATCTCTTTTTTGTGCATTTCCGTTAGGAAAGATGTCTTCTCTCTCTCTNTTTTTTTTGTAAGATTGGTTGGATAAAAGATTGTTTCATGTTACATCAACATAACTGTAATACCACAGCTAATGGTTATTGTTCCACATGACATTTTAACTGCTGGATTTAAATGAAGAGATATCAACTTATTTTTAAGGGGCTTTCCCCAGCATGGGAGAGGCCTTGTGTAAAAGAAGTCACACCTTGGAGTGATTTGATCCAATGCAGAAACACTGAATGAAACCACACATTCCCCTGAGTCTGTTTTCATCTTTGTAGACCTTGATCTTAAAAAGGCTTAACTTCACATGCTGTGCTGGTACTCAAATATAAATAATCCTGTGATTTACTGTGCTTATGTACGTGCTTAGGGTCTGGAAAATTAGGGCGTTAATGGTAACATATGCTTGAGATAGGATTTAATCAAAGAGCTGGAGTTGTGTACCTAAAGATAGTTTTCCAAAATCACAACAGTTGCAGGCAGAGGAGAATGTGTGTTTATTTTTCTTTGTAGTTCTTGCCAGGCAGAAACATCATCTGCAAAACCTTGTTTAGTGCCACACTTTTCCTTTCTTTCTGATTTATATTTTTACATATATATATATATATATATATTTATATATAACTTTTTTAATGTGTTTTCCTTGCAGTTGAGAAAAAGAAAGACTGATTTAGGTGTAGAGCGCCAAGGGCTGGAATGCTGAGTCACCCACAGTGAAGTAATGAAGTTTGAGATTGTTTTGTTATATGTAAATATGTGAAACTGCTTTGGCCTTCCTTTAATTGCAGGGCTTTTCTGTCTTCTAACACAGGTTATCTGTGGTCGTTCAGAAACCACGGGAGACATTTTTGAATACCTGAAATTGACAATAGAAATGAGTGCAAAGAAGTCCAGATGTTCATAAATTGCATCTTGCTGGGACTGACACTTTCGAGCTAATAGACATGTCATTCATGGGAGCTGTCAGGATGAGTTTTATTTAGGGAAATTGGGGTTTCTGAAATCTGTTACTTCTTCCATTCCTGCTGGGCTCAAACTTCACCCAAAAAAACCACCCCTGTACTAAAAAGAGACCCAGTAATTTTTCCTTTAGGACAGTGATCATATACACTTGTGTCAAGAGGGTGATCCTGCTCCAAAATCAGAACTCTCCCTTTTCTCTCTCCTGTTTCCTGTCTCTGTGTCAGAGCAGTTTCTGTTCACAAGAGACTGGCAAAATTGTGAAGGTTTGTTGTTCCTGGTTCATCCTTAGTCAGGTAAAAGACCTTGCTTTGTGAATTGATTTTGTGTTTGATTTAGACCCAGGAGAGCAGATCTTTTCAGGCCAATTGAGATTTTTCCTTTAGACTAAAACGTCATTTGCTTGAATTGTGAGGTTTAAATAGCATCTAAAATGAAAGTAATGATCAGTTTACCAGTTTCAAACCTTTCTAAACCCTCATTGAATTAGTCTGATTTTGGATTCCAGCACTGCCTTTACAGTCTTTGTCTAATTATATTTTAAGGGCATAAACAGCTCAAGGGGAAATATACAGCTAAGAAAGGAGATACCTATGAAATAACCTCCTCAGTAATGATATTCAATGGAGTACTGCTGGCAATGAGCTTTATTTTTAAATGCATTTGCCATGTTTAATTGCATTTATTTAGCTTTCCAATATCTTAGCCTAGCCAGCGTTTGCTCTTTTTTTTTTTTTTATTTTTTGGTGGTGTCATTATTCTGTGCAAACAGAACAGAACTCTGAAAGTCTTTGGAAGTTATATCCGTGTTTACTGTAAGAATAACAACTTGTCTATTCTTCAGCTGAATAATCCATTGAAATTGCAAAGGCTTTTCAAATGATCAAGTTGAATCTCCAGACGTTCCTCTGATTGCATCCAGAAAAACTATACTCAGCCGCATCTAAATCTCAAAGCTCATTTGAGACACTTAGGTAATTTATTAATTTACCTGAATTGTTTCTTCCACCTCTGAATTTAATCTGATGGAAGCTCATCTATTTTAAATGTGCCTTTATTTTCATCCTCTAGGAAAACAAATATTTGTCTGTACAGAAAAGCTGTACTTAGCTGTGGTAAGTGGCTCCTTTGATTCATGGGCAGAAGCTTTATGGGACTCCTTGTTATTCCACAGAAGTCTTATTTTCATTTACTGCCCAACATATCATAAAAAGTTGGCAGTCACTGGGAAGCAAAGTGACGAATGTCATTTAGTGTTCTTCACATCAGGGCAAGAAGCACATTCCTTTGATCCAAAATGCCATTAGAATCACTATTCAGATAATAACAGCGGGACATTAGCTGAGAGACTCACAGGGAACTCCATTTCTGTGGATACATGAGGACTGGCACAAATAATGCAGAGAGCCTGTTATGTTCCTTACTCCGGAGTCTTTAAAAAGAGGTTGGATAAATATTAGAGAAAAGGGTAGAGCTGGGCTGGTTTTGTGGTAGCAATGAGAGCAAGGATGAGTTCTGGGAGCCCTGGGAAGGTCTGTGTTTGTGTGGTTCAGTGCTGGATGAGACACAGATCCAGGAAATGAGGACACAGCACTTGTGACACCACAGTGCTCTGACCTGACAATTTTATGTCATGGCCTACCCTGGCTCGTTTCTTCCATCAGTGCCAGTGAACCTACAGCTTCTTCAGGTACTGATCCTGCAACAGGACAACATTTATGTATAACACACACCTCATAGTGCTCGTAATAATCAAATCACCTCAAGACTCAGAAATGACAACTCAAAACTCAGACATGCCTTCTGCTGGGAGTGTGCTGTGGTACAAGGTGTTTATAGAGTGGTACAAACCTTCTTAGTCATGTGAACTTGGATTTAACACATTCAGGAACAATTGTGACCATTTACATGCTTGTTCCATGGGTTTACAACAGAACAACTCTTGCCTTGCCTGTTTTATGGTGCCTACATGTACAGTACAAGCACACTCAGTTTAATTCATTTGCCCTCAAGAGGAGCATAAACACTTATATATTGAGACACTGAATTTGAAGTGCTCTCAAAAAATCCCTGATCCTTTATGCTTAAGTGTAACACTGATATGCATTCAGCAGCAATATTGCAATTTCAGTTGCATCTAAACAGAATAAACCCCTGGAAACCATTACAGACATAACAATTACTTTTCTCTACTTTCTGACTTATAATAAGCAACGGTTATTGAGAATTAAAGCTATGGGTAGTGGTGCTTTCAGTAACAATAACTTCTTCTTTAGGTAATGCATTATCTAATCATTTATCTTTAGAAAAAAAAACCCAGCAGCAAAACCTCAGAGCATTATTTTGAGAGGCAAAACCAAAACTAAATCTATCGATTCCAATCTGAAATTACCAACTCTAATTGCGATGCAGAGGAAATTAGCCATGAACCTGTATTGTAAAAAGGAGCTCTTCAAACCCATGGAAACACAAAACATTCAGACAGGGTTTTTAGATAGAATTCTAGGAGCCAGTGGAAGCAGACAAGTGTGTAATTAAGGCTAAAGATGCTTCAAGCAGCTTTGGAAAGAGAGAATGTTGCTGAGATCCCAATAAAAAATGTAAATCTGTATTTCAAAAACAGCCTTTCCCAACTCCACTTTCCCAGCAAGGTGTCCAGGTTGGAGCCTTGCTGCTCCTGAGAAAGCTGCCTCTGTAAATAAGGGAAATGCGTGAAGTTTCCTTACGGAATTTAAAGGAATGATGAGATACACACCTAATTATCATTTTTATGTCATTGCTGTGATTATTTTTAGAGAGAGCTTATCTAAAATTCCTCTTACTTCTGAAATGGCCTTATCAGAAGATAGTACAGCTGAACAGGTGATGGTGTGTGTGAAATCTATTTTTATTGCCCCCAGTGTATTCTTTAGTCAGTAATTTGTAGCAATTGGAGGTAGGATTTTAAGGTACTCTCAATATAACATATTCTTTGGCTTATTGCTGCTAGTCCATTTGTCTCATTACAAAAGGTGTGTTAAAAAAGAAAAAGTCAAGATAATGAAATACCAGCTACAGGGACTGTATTTAAATCAGTCTATATTTAGCATTGCTACATTTCAGAATGGCATCGGAGGAGCAAGGACAGTTACCTGCTGACATTTTGTTTGACATAAAAATGGGGGGGGAAAAAAAAAGTAGTCTGTGCTGCTCAGAGCTGATATGGGAGTCACTGAGGGCTTTGGATGGGTGTGAGGAGGATAAGAGAACACAAACAGGATGAATCTGGGGTCCTCGGGGCAGCCACCAGAACATGGTCGCTGATGTTGGAGACAGGAATGTCACAAGAACACGCAGAGTTCATGCAGCAACAGACGAATTTTATTGTTGTGCGTCCCCTTATGCAGGAGCTTCAAATTTCCTGCGCTGACACACGATTGGTTAAGGATCTTAACTCCGCCCCGCTCACTGGCCAATGGGTGCATTCCTGGTTCAAAGGGATTGGCTGGTGTCCCCTGTTTGAACCTTGATCTGACCTATCATTATCATGTGTGGACGCGGGATTTTCTGAGCCTGAGAAGGGCTGAGCTCTTCCCAAGGGAAATTTCCAACAGTTTTCTTTTTCCCAAAACAACCTTGCGTAAACAATATTCCTTTCCCATAACAACAGGCCTGCTCTATTAAATTAATAACTAGCCTGTCATCTCTTCTAAGTGTAGTTAAGTAATTTGCAAGTTCCCATGAAAAAATAATCTTGGTATGAAAACTCGTTAGCATAACAACCTATTCTGAGGTTGAAAAACAAATTTACCTGCAATGACAAGGGATTTGTCCCGTGAGAATCAGTAAAGAAAATATGTAAACGATACAAGAATAGAGAGATTTGACAGACAAGTAAAATACCTTTTACTAACTAATAGAATAATTGGCAAGAAAGCTATTAACCAATTAAAGTTGCATATGAGGTCTGTAAAAACTGTATAAAATGAGTTATGAAAATAATTGGCTTTTCCTGCATGAAGAAGATGGAGTCTTGGCTGACCTACTACAACAGTTGCAAGGCTTCTCCCTTTTTCGGTTCAATTATCACATCTTTGGCTCTCAGCCCAAAGACTTTCATCATAGTTTCAATAGGTATAATCTTAGGACTTCAGGGAGTATGAACGAACCTGGGAAATAAAGGCTAATTCATCTTGCAGTCAGAAATGAGCTAAAGGCCCCCTTGCAGCCAGTTTGATCTCTCTGGCTGATGCACAGGTTTCACTGCTCCCCAAACATGAGGCAGGAAAAGCACCACGGAACATCCCAGCACTGCCATTCCTGCAGGGTCTCACTCAGCCACATCCCTGGGTGTTTGCCTCTTGAGCACTGGGGCACCAAATGCCACTGTGCATTCAGGGTTCTGCCTGTGCAGGGGATGACAGATCTCATGTGTCTCTTTGTTTTTACTGCAGTAATTTGTAGCCTTGGTTCGTGCCTGAGATGTTTTGGTTTTCTGAAATTTTTTTCCCAGGGAATTTTCTGTAAACAAGAGAAGTGTTTTTGTAACTGTAAACTTTGTTTACATTCTTTCCCTAGGAGGGACTTCTTCTTGATGTCCCTCTGGTCTGACCAATGTGATTGAAGAGGTTTGTCTTTGGTTCACCCATCAGATTGGTCTGTGTAGAATAGTATAGAAGGGAGACACATCCCAAAAATAAAGGAGCCGTTTTCAGCTTTCTGAAGTCAGTGTCTTGTGTCATGGCGTACAACAGAGTCAGTAATTGGTGATTTTATTCTCCATAACACAAATCACTTTAAGTAATTAATTTCCTCCAGAGGCCCCCTGAGATTTGTGTCCTTTCCAAGTCATGATCTTGTTACATTTCAATGAATGTTATCTATTCCATATGTTAGAGGTTTTTCAGAAACATGTTATTGAAGTCCACAGTACGTTATCAGTTGTGAAACAGGTAACTTTCAAAAGACAATACCTCTTATTGTACAGTTACCAATTCGAAATTAAAAACTTTAATAGTCTATAAATTTCACACCAGATGCATGCTGACATATTTTACCCATACTCATCATTACTTGTCAAGCTTCAGGGTCTGGGCTCTATAATAAAAATATATTTCAATATTACTTGGTATGCGCCATAAATTACTTAGAAAATTAGATCTTGGCTTCAACAGGGAATAGATTAACAGATTATTTATATCATGAGAGTTCACATCTACTGATGAGTGAAGTGTTCCAGAGCGGAAAAAAATCCTGTTGTTTGAATAATGTAAATAAACTCATTGCTCATAGGTTAACTGAAAAAAAAAAATCAGGATTGACTTTATTATGTTGTATTTTTGTATGAATACCATATGACATATCCTTCCATTCTTACTGCATTGAAAAATGGACTGTTCAGCATTGTATGAATCAGCTTTTTGAGGAAAAGCTGTGTTTGACAATTCTTTGTCCTGAATTTTTGCTCCTTTCTCTCTTTCTGTGTTCTATCACTGCTAATAGAAATGTAGGGGAATGAGTCAAGAAATGCGTTGTTCAAGAACACTTTATAAAACTTTATTTAACTTTATTTATTTATTGATAAAACTATATAACACTTTATTTATAAAACTCAAAACTCTTTGTTTCCAAACCCAACGTGAAATGGGGAAGACAAGGCACTGAGCCTCATTTACGGGGATTAGCAGGGCTAAGCTCTACATGCACAGCTCATTTACATTGGAGTTCTTTACATATATTTTGAATACTTTTTTTGTTAGAAGCACAGGATATTTAAAAACAATTTTGTAGTCCTTTAAAGACAGTGATTTCACCTTGGAGCCTGGGTCTGGCAGCATATATCCCATACAATGCTTGCCCTGAATTTGGGGATTTATATTTTATTTTCTTTAACAGCTTGCACAGTGCAAGCACTGCAGATATGCACTGTGCAAAGGGAAGAAGTTAGACAAATTATTTTGATGTCTCCCTATATGGTTATAATTCTTGACAGAATAACTATTTTTCAGCATATGAATTCCGAAAGGAGAAGCAGCATATTGAATTTCTCTGCATTTTACCTTTCATGGAATATAGCAGAATCATCAGTATACACATCAGTGGAGAGCAGGGAGACCCTCAGTGAACTGATGCTTGGACTTAGGCTCCAAAAGCCCATGTATTTGTAATTAAAAGGTTTATAAGTTTTTAAAAGCCATTCTACCTGTTTTTCCTAAAGAAGCTGATAGATTGTTGCATTAGTCTCTTTTGCTATCTGTCAGGAAAAGAAATCTTTCCCTTTGGGGCAGCACTGGGGCCCTGTGCACCCCTCTCTGTCCTCATTAGAGGCACAAAGCCTCCTCTCATTGCTCAGTGCATCCCTTCCCCATCCTCGGTGCCTGTTGGCTCCAGGTTAGAGCCACAACAGCATTGGGATAGAGACAGGAAAGTCTGGAAGTCTCAGCACATGTTTGCAGTTCAATTTCACCCTCAGCCTGAGCCCATCCAGGGCCAGGAGGGCTCAGAAATGCAGGCAGCCATTCCCTGCCTGCAGCCAGACCTCATCTTCCCTGCTTCTGGCTCCTTCTCATGTGCTTCCCTGACTTATATCAACCTGCTGCTTGCATATATTTATTCCCTCTTTCTCACACGTATTTTATAGAAAGCTTTCCGTTTTCCTGAACAGGGACAGTTGCTCTGGCAATAAATGCAGGGAATCAGCATCAAAGCACCTTTTACTGAGTCAGCCTGATTTTTATTCCCTGCAAAACTGCAAATGTGGGTTTCAGGCTTACTTGTTGGATAGCTTTCCTAATGTGCACTGCAGGTGCACAATATATTTGCAGTGGCTCTTGCACATGCTGATACACACCTACATCTGTGATGGAAATGAACAAATGTCTCTGTGGCCCATGCAATTAAAAATGAATGGCCATGTAAAAAAGAGAGCGGGGTTGTTTCCATATGATGATGACATCCATAAAAATAGATCATTGCACAGTAAATTATCAGTTTATAGATGTAGGGGAGGTTTTCAGCTTCGAAATACCAGTTTGCTGAAGCACATTCCCACCTCTGCCACCTGCTTGAGTTATTATTATGCGGCTTTTTCTTAATACTGAACTTATATTGAAATATAAATTTATTCTTCTTTGAAGTTCTGGCACTTGCAGGCTGTTGTTATGTGTCTGCATGAGTGTCTGTAGGTGGACATTGCTGTGCAGCTGCTGAATTCACTCATTCAAATAGTAACAGGCAAGTCCTGGCTGCACTAAAAAAAAGGCCAAATTGCCATTACCTCAAAATTCATCCCAGAGCCAGTGGAATGAGCAGTTGAGGCAGCTTTGACTCATCTCACTATATATATATATATATTTTTTTAATTGATAGCAATTGTCTGGTGTAATAATGCACTGGCAGTGCTTTCATAGGGAGTTAATGTATTTTTCGATAAGCAAAATCTATCTGCAGCTGGCTGTGGCTACGTAGACAAGCTGGATGTGCTCAGATTTTTATCCAAGGGCTACATCAGCCATAAATCTTCAAATCTGCAAAATATTCCTTCAGGAATAAACTCAAAGTATTGGGTCTACTGGGACTCTCTAAGTTTTGTGGGAATGTTTTAGGATGCCAGGAAGATCCAGTAACAAATTGAACAAGATTTTTTTTCAAAAAATGACAGACTAAATAGGTATTCAAATTTAGTCTGATTTATTCTCTGCCCACAAGGAGTTTCTAGTTGAATAAACACCTCAAGAAGGTTTTGGAAGAAAAGTACAGTTGATGGAAGATAGATATTCCCAGAATTTATCTCATTCAGTGATGCTTATTTGTTATTTTATAAAAAACTCAACAGCAGCATTAGCTAGGGAAAAGTACCTATATGGTGCTATTGAACTGGCTGACATAAAGAACCATTAAGAGTGCTCACAGGGTGGGATGTTGGTGATTCCCAGGAATGTTATTATGAAAGGGGCTGGGCTTCTCCTGGTGCTCTGCTGTGAGCAAAAAGAATTCTGCTCCTCAGTGGGAGAAATGTGGTGTAAGCAGCATTTTAGGCCTCAGTTCCATGAGACAGCTGTTTCTGTCCCAGTCTAAGCTGGGTTTGAAGTGTGTGTGTGCTCATGTGTATAAATAGCCAGTGAATATCTTAGGAAAAAACAAACAAAAATGATGTTTTTCCTGTCTCTGCTCTGATGCTTTCTGTCTTATTTGTCTGGGGTTTGGCAGTGCCAGTGTTTGTTTTGTCACATTTAACTGCTCAAAGGACAGGGCCACTAATGGAAGGCAACACAATAGGTTCCAGTTTTATTGTTTGATGCCCCTCAGTTGCCAGTGCCATTTCCAGCAGGAAAATGTTTTGAGCTCTGTGAAACAGCAAATCATTTAATTGCATGGGTGGATATGAGCAGCTTCACCTGTTTGAAAATGTCACACACAGTGCATAGAGAGAGTTTTTAAGAATCTCACTGTTCTTTTAAGCAAAGAGCCATGGAACCCCCATGATGCTGGAGCAAGATATAGATGTTCGTGCCTTTAAAATGTCCCATGAGCGAGATGTTGTGGCATAATTATAAATGGTACAAAAGAGAAAGTTCAGCATTGCAAGTGAGGCTAAAATATCAGAGCAATACACTTAGCACCAAGAAGATAAATCATGTCAACAATTCCAACAAATCTGCTCCTGTAGCAATAGGGAACAAAAAGACATGGACCCCCCTTATGCATCCGAAGGAGATCACTTTATTGTAGAAATCACTCCCTTTTTATACCTTTGTTTTATATATATATATATATACACATAATATGATTGGCTTTTCACAAATATTGAAATGAATACTATGTGTGTTATATTAGAAAGTGATGTTGTATTAATAAAGTGTGCTTAAACTGACTGATTGGCCAGGATAACATCCAGTGAACACGTAAAGAAGACCCTGCTATTGATATACCAACTATCAGCATTTATCATCTGAAGAAAGTGTGAATCAAGGCCCAAACTGGAGGTGATAATGAAGACACAGCCAAGAAACACACATGCTCTAAAATGGTGGACCCAAGGAGGGGCCATGCAAAACAGTTCGTGGAATATAGAAACAAGTTTATGGAGAAATATGAATATTCAACAGACCGATGAAATAAAAAGGGTATTTAAAGAACGTCTCTGAAATAGCAGGTTGTGGACTTGCCTGAATGCCAAGTCACCCGGCCAGCCGTACTTCCTTTTGCTTAATCTGTTTCCTAATTGTCTTATTTTTTATTATTAAACCTACTTCTTAAAATCTACCAGGAAAGTAAACTCCATTTTTCGTACCTTTGATCCCAACAAGGCAAACCCAAAAATTAACAGAAGAAGGGCACCCATTGCCTGCTGGGCTCCAGTCTGCTGCCTACAAGTCATAACTGTCTCTCACCCCCAACTTGCCTTCCAACCATCCAGCCTGCAGCTGTGCCTTCCCACTGGGTCTTCTGGTGATAATAAGCCTTAACTTTAATAATTATAACCCCTTACCCCACATGCTCCCCCTGTAAACAGAATTCAACACACTGATAGCATGGATTTCCAATAACATAACAGGAGAATATTTTATGTCTAAATTCTTTTTCTCCATGTATTGACATTTTATTTTCACTCAGCTTTCATTCAAGGTTTATCAGTGAGTAGAAGATTACCCATTATTCAAGTGTGTAAATGTGTGTTCATATGGTTGCTTAAGTATTCACAGTTTTTGCTACACCTCTGGTGCTGGATTCTCCGTAGGCATAATTCCAGTATTGAGTGGATTCCTGTTAGAGGACAGCATTGTATGTTGGGAGGGTGGGTGGGTGATGTCCAGATCTATTTGTGCTTGGTTACATTGGTGTGCAAAAAAGCTTGTTTTTCCTGCCTTTGTGTCTAGTTCCTGATTTCTCCTCTAGCAGTGACAGGCACAGACTCCAGGAAGACTTTTTCCTTCTTTTTGCATTCCACAGAAACATAAATTTGCCAACGTGCCCTCCCTGTGCATCATCTCAAAGGTGGAAATGACACTAAATCCTTTCACTAATGATTTGAATAAGTCCTTTGGATTTCTTTCTGCAAAGATCTTAAAATTAGGTCTTCATTAAGCTGATTACAACATTCTCATTAGAAACAATCATATTATCACAAGGTTTAGTTTAAGAAAAGATGCTTCATTTTGAGAGATATATTAACTTTTTCTCCTCCTGCCATTTGCAGCATAATTTGATCCTTATCTGCTCTAGCAAATCAAAGGTCTGGTTTTCACTGTGTTCATGTTTTCTTGGGTTTTTTTTTCTCTTTTTTTCTCTCTGAAGCCTTTAACAACCCATGCTACATGTAATCTTCTCTTGTTTTTCACTTCATTTATATTTTTTCTTTTCCAGAAAGTCAAATATTGCCAAGTAGTCCCCATTGTGTGAGAATATGACACTGGATCACCCGGTGTTTGGGTGGTCTCAGTCACAAGACTCAAGTTCTCAGGCATGTATTGAAGGGCTCTGAAAGTTTGGATTTATACACTGTATTTGTGATTTTTTCTGAATCCATTATTATATACAGTAGACTCCGACTTGCCAGCTTTTAGAAGAGGCTCTTGGTGTTAGAAATAGGAACAACTCTAATCCTGCCTCTCGTGGGATGTTATCATGAGGTTTGCAAACATTGATGTGGGCACTGGAGAACCGCAGAGGTAAACCATGGCCCTGTGTCACCTTCGTTAGTTCATCTGGTAACAAAACAAATTATTCTTTAATCGTAGAAATGGGGACTAGAATGTACCCCTGGAGGGCTGTGCTCCAGCCTCTTGCTTTAAATGTGGCTGGCTGTGCTGCATCAGGCCAGTTTGTCCATTGCTGAATCTTCAAAACCCCTGATGATGTCGTTTCTGCAGCCTCTCCCCCTGACCCTCCCCAAGGCTCTGCTACCCCCGCGGTGAAATCCTCTGCAGCTCATTTCTCCTGCTCAGAGAGATGAGAGTTCTCCTAAAAACTGAGCTTTGATTTTGGAGGATCTCTCTCCATTCAGCCTCACAGGCACCTCCCAAACAAAGGGGTTTCCAAATCCCCCGTTGTTTTTGACAATTGCTGAACCAGGTACATTAGGCAGGAGAGCTTCACACAAGCGGGGATGGCTAATACAGGGGGCCTATTTGCTGAAAAAGCAGCTTAGAGTCATTGCTTCTCAACAGCTGATAAATTCTGTAGTGCTCCTTAGGAAAGCTCGCTGCAGAAAATCACAAGATGTTTGTTGCCCATTACAGCACTGCTATAGCAATATATTATTTAGCAAACAGACTTTCATGTGCAGTTTGTTTAATATTATCATCATACGCTTTAGTTCAGCTTTGAAGGGTCCTTTTTTCTTGTTTGTTTTGTTGGGTTTTTTTTTCCCCCTTCCTTATTTAAACCTGGGTACCTGGCCGTGAAGTCTGCAGCCATTTGTAAACAGATTTGCAAGCGCAGTTAAAGGGTGACTTTTTTACACGGAGGCACAGCACGGGTTTTTGCCAGAAGTTTCAGCCTGCAGTGGGGAGCATCGATTTCCCACTGTGGCAGATTCAGACACGCAGAGAATAACCCCTTCCTGGATCAGGGACTCAAAAGCTCTTTGATCCAGAGGAGACTGGCTCGACTTGCCCAGTTTTCAGAGGATGTGTTTGAAATGTCTGAAGCAAATGAAGTAAGGCACAGCTTTGGTATAGCAGGATCTGTTTATTCATTGTGTTAGTAACGCCAGGGAGGTTAAAACACAAACATATGTGGCTGATTGATGTTTGCTACAGAATGTACAAGGACTGAAATGCTGCAATAAGATACAGAGATGGGCAAAGAGCAAATGTGGGGTTTTTTATTGCCTGGAATCCTGCTGTGCCAGTGGTTTGAACAGTAGCTGTTCCTCTGGATGCAGCAGTTCTCTGACAGTATATCCTGAATGAAAATAATATTTATTATTGGAAGTGCTAGAAGAAACCGTGAGCACCTGCGTTTGAGATGCAGATACATTTTTTTTAAGAATGGGTCTAGAAGAAGCCCTTAGGCTTACTTGTAACTTAGTTTTAAAGGAGGCAGTGATTAAGCTAGATCAGCTTTCTGTATGGTGTGCTAATCTCCTTGACCCAGATCAGTTCAAAAATGGAAAAAAAACACCCAAAAAATGAACACCACCACAACCACCAACAAAATAACCCAACAAACAAACAAACAAAAAACCACCTCCCAAAAACCTAAACACAACCAAGAAAAAAAACCCCACAAACATTTCAGTGTAAAGACATCATGTGTTTGCAGACACAGCATCAGAGCTGCTGGGCATGACCAGCACTGTCATACCTGTTTTACTTGACCAGGACAGTGTTAATGCTGTTCCTGATGAAGAAAACTGGCTTCTGTAGCCACAGAAAACAAACCTTTCAGAAATTAGAGACAAAGTGAAGTATTTAGGACAAAAATAATCCCATGATTATTTGAAAGCAATTCATCCTGGCTCGTCTGACAGTATGGTTTGTTCATTGGTTGCCTTGCAGGTTTATTTGACTGCTTTGCAAGGATTGATCACGACCTGCTCCTGCTCCTTGCCTGGCAGGATCCTTTGTGCAGTGTTTTATTGGGAAGGTGTTTCCGTGGCAGAGGTGACAGGCAGTGTCTGCTGACAAGGATTACAGGAATCGTTATCTGTAATGTCAGAGCCATTTAGTACACACTTGTTGGGTGAGGAAATTTCCATCCTGCTCTTTATTGCAGCAAGATAATCATTGTTGTGTTTCAGAGCATGACAGGATTTCTTCCAAGTATCAGTTATCTGTGCAGGAATCTTCTCTTGGGTGCCACTTGAGTGAGCTTACTTTGTGTTTAAATTGTATTACTACTGTGCTTAGTTTGGAGAAATAAATGAAACAGTGCAGCATATTGCTCTGCTTTGTTCAGTTTTAATTTTGACTCGAGTGTTCTGTGTATCTGTGGCCACAAACAAACTGGAAGCAGAATATTGTGATTAAGTTAAGCACAGTAACTCAGCCGTCTCAAAGCAACATCGGCTTGACAGATATGACAAGCCTGGGATTTTGACTTCTCCAGATATATTCTGGAGGGAGCTGAAAAATGAGAATCATAAGCCCTCTTTTCTGAAGACAAATCACAGTGGGAACTGGTGTGTTCTTGTTAGAACTGGTAAATGGGGAGTGAGGTCCGAACACAAGAAGGAAACGCAGACTAACATTTCAGATTAGATTCTGTTTTGCTCTGAATACCTCATTCTGGGAAATTTTGTAGAAAGGAATAACGTTTCTTGAA
Organism: Cyanoderma ruficeps; assembly: GCA_008694505.1. Taxonomy (NCBI): domain Eukaryota; kingdom Metazoa; phylum Chordata; class Aves; order Passeriformes; family Timaliidae; genus Cyanoderma; species Cyanoderma ruficeps. Next base: position 1,339,712 of record VZDJ01000223.1, read on the forward strand.
ATGGAGATTAATGTTGGATATTTATCTGGACCTAGGAGTTTTCGCCCTAAATATTAAAGGAGACTTCTTGTGAGGAAAATTACACCAAAACCAGAAAAATCTACTTCTAATCCTGGTTTGTGTGGGCTGCTTAGGAACCATTTTCTCCATAGCTCTGACTCGCTGGGGTTTAGGGCTGGCAAATGCAGTGGTGCTAAAGCAACAGATCATATTTCTTTCAAAATAACTATCCTGTATTAGATATTATCTAAATAATAACGATTGTGAGCACAATCTGTCATCGTCTTGTCACTTGGACTCTTCTAGAAACTCCAAGATTAGCACAGGGCACCAACTCTGGCTCTGTCACGAGTGACAGTTCCCTGTTGTGCTTCATTTACTTCTGTTGTATTTGATTTACTTCTAAAGCTTCTAAAGCATAAACTATAAATCTATTTGTTGACTGATTTCGATGCCCTCCTGAACCCCAACACTCCCCTCACAAGGAGTATTATTTAATTTCTGCCCAGATAAAGTCATTTTATTATGTTTCTTTTCCTTCCAACCTGTTTAATTTAAGTTTCCATGAAAACTCTAAAACACATTAAGAGATGTTTGTAGATGCATATTGAAGGAATATTCTTTTAGCTGGAAGAAATATTTTCTTTGTAATACCACCGCAATGGGAAATATTGGTATTACTGAACATCTGTTTCTTTTTTTCCTTGGGTTTAAGTATCTCATTATTAACCCCAGGGCTTCAGTCCTTCCAGTCTGGATATGCAAACAAATGCATTCCCAAGGTCTTGGAAGAGATAAGATGTATTATTTCTTGGAACTTGTGATAATGTCCATCATTTGTCTTTGCTGATAAAGGAGAATAAAGGACAGGTTTTTATGATATTCAGTGATGGCCATTTGGCCTGTGATTTTCTCTGAGATCTTGCCATTACATTCAACTCTTCATTGCTACTGTTCCTAATTTTGCACCTTGCTGTGTGTAAGTGTGATCATATACAGACACGTGTGCACATAGATACACAGAACCCTCCCTTATTCGTTAGTGAAAAATGTATAAAATAGGTGCATGGTCAAAATGCTGTCTGCTCATAAGGAAGAGAGGAGTCAAATGACAGGATTACACATCTAAGTATGGATAGATAATTAAGCAGGACTCTTAAAAAAGAGCTCGTCTTAACTGGAGGCCTGAAGATGTTTTTCCTGCTGGATATCACTGGACTAAGAAGCTCTCATGTGCCAAAGTGAATTTTCCAAGCATAGAATGAACAATTTCTAGCTAAATTTTGTTTGAGGCTGTATTTAAAACTGCGCTGATAGGCTGGTGCTCTTTTTCTTTTTAATTATTATTTTTTCCCATTGAGAGGAAAACATCTGTAGAAGTGCTCTAATCTCTTGTGGCATTATATACAAATGTTTTTAATCTTAATCTATTTGCTTTGAGCATGTGTTGCCATTTGTCAGTGACTGCAGCTTCTATGAGAGGTCTGAGGGCTGTCTGTTCACCCCACGCTGCACGGAGCAATTGCCTCGACAGATTAATATGTGCTTGTCATTTTTCTCTTCATTTTCCTTCTCCAAACACAAAAGCAAACACATTTGGGAAAGAAGACATCTTCTTTTGTCAGAATCCGTGGTAATTAACACAAATAAGCAGAGCCTTGTTTGACAAGAATGGGTTTATAGGCAGGGTGTTTGCTCCCTCAGGAAAAACTTCCTGGCTCTCTGTGGAGTTCCTGCGGTGGCAAAGTGAGGCAGAGGGGAGGTAATTCCTTTAGCTGGGAGATTGGCTGGTTTCTTTCCCTGCACTTAATGTAGGCTGCCCATGGAGTGGGGAGTGCTGCTCAGCTAACCCTCCAGAGGGAACAGAGATGAAAAAGGGAGAAAAATACAGTGGAGGAGAGGAAAAGGGAGGAGTTTTGCCTTTGCTGTGCTGGTCAGAAATTACCCGTGAGGAGGCAAGCCACGCCTGGCGCTGTTTGACACCACAACGACACAGACTCTGACTTCAGAAGGCTGAAATGATTCTTTTATTTTTGGGATGTATCTCCCTTTTATACTATTTTACACAGACCAATTTGATTGGTGACACAAAGACAAACCTCTTCACTCACATTGGTCAGACCAGAGGGACATCAAGAAGTCCCTCCTAGGAAAAGGAATGAATACATTTCTCCTGTGTACAGAAAATTCCTTGGGAAAAGCATTTCAGAAAACCAAAACATCTCAGGCATGAAACCAGGGCTGCACCATGCCTTTCTGCCATTCAGTACCTCTTTGGGGACGTGAAGTTTCACGTGATCTTTTTTTAGCTTCCAGGTGTATATGAGCTGTTCCTCCACAACCCTCCCTGTCCCACCTATTATTTTATTTTACGTTGATTCTCTTTGATTTTTTAATGGGTTATGTCCTCATGGCTTTGCTGTGTGACTGACACCAGCCTGGCTTTGTGACCTTCCATCCCAGGCTGAGCTTTTTGGGAAGACAGGACAGAAAATTGTAGGCTGGTTGACTGGTCCATGCCTGTGGGTGGTCTTGTTTTATCCCTTTTTGTCCTTTAAAAAGCTGCCCTTGCATGTGTGGGGAAAAGCCACACTTTGTGCAACCCACCGGCAGTGTAACTGTTGAATTTAAAAAATATATTTAATTATATGACTGAAAGGAAGGAAAAATCCAGATGCTTCCTGAATGATCAGTAGGGGATGAACCTGAGGAAGGGCAGAGCTGAGCCAGGCTGAACTTTGGAATAGGAGGAGATTTAAGGCAGGAGTCCAGACATTATCACAAGAATGTTAAAAAAAATAATGCGTTGTCCTCTATTGTTGTGTTATCAAATGCCACACCTGCCCTCATGTCACCTCAGAGTGATGTGGAGGGTTTTTTGAAGATCAGGTGCTGTTCTCAAACTGGATGCCCTCATTTTCAGCCTGGGAAGGAGCAAGTGATTTCCCTGTGCAGGAAGAAATTTCTGCCTCTCTGATTTCCTGAACACACTTCCCAAGTGCTCAGAAACTCCTGAAAATTCTCCTGCAAAGTCAGCTTTACTTCATCTCAGCAGTAGGTGTTTTGGGAATTTTGCCTTTTTTTTTTTAATCATTATTTCTGCATTTTACTGTCTGCACATTTTATAACTTTTGTGCTAATAAACCCATCTAATTTAACAACTATTAATCTCAGCATTTTGAAATCACTGTGGATATTTCCCATTTGCTGTTGAACATTTTAGGAATCATCAATGTGACACGATGTAAATCTGTAAATGAAATATTGCCTTTCCCATAAAATCTACATAGATTTTTTTGCCTTGGTTATTTTACAGTCTGTTCTCTGTGGTTATTTTTGAATCATCAATGTCTTTATCCTTGCCTCTGGAATACAAAAAACTCTACTAACTATTGAACAGTCTTTGTAAGTTAAGCCAAATGAGGACTTAATGACTTCTCAGACTCAAGACTTCATCCATCTAATATTTCATACACATATTTTAAATGCTGTTCATTTAGTTGAAATATCCTGAGAGTGGCCATAAATTGATGTCCTTTTTTTTCCCCATCTGTAATGGGAACAGAAAAAATTAAATTACTCTGGTTTTTTCTGTTTCATTAGAACAGTAGAGAATAGGTATTTCCTCTCCTCTCAACTACCAACATCCTTTAGCACAACAGGTCTTTTTAAGTTGTGATAACCTTAATTCGCCTCTGGTTATAATGATGAGTAAACTCCAAGAAGTTTAAAACTTGAGAGGAACACAGACTGATGCAGGTGTTTCATCTAAAATATTTGAGTTTGGGCAAGATTTCTAAGATTTTTTTTCTTAGCCACGAATTTCATAACAGGAATTTTCTGGGTGGGATAATTAGTTTTACAAATTAGATACATAGAATAATTTATAAACTTCTATTAGTCTCGAGTGGGGAGTAAAAAAATTTTAAAAGTACTTTTGCTTCTTTTTTTTTATTGCATCTACTTTTGTAGTCCTTGGAGGAGGAACAAGATAACATAGATCACCCAAAAATGTGGAAATGTCTGGGACAGAGGCCATGATTCAGTTTGCCTCCTGCATCCCACAAGAATGATGATTGATGGACTGAGCACAGAGGTGCTTCATCACAGTAAATCGGGAACTGCAAATATCTGGCTTGGCAGGGACTCTGCCAGGCTCCGGAACTGGGGCTGACACAACCATGGGGCTGCTGGGGCGAATGGACCCATGATAAATTCACATGAGTGAAAATGAAAATAGACCTTGACTGTCTATTTCCAAAAGACAATTATTTTCTGTTAGTGTTTCCTACAAGTCTCCCAATCTTTTTAGTGTTGTAGCAAATTATCAAAAGAATTTACACAGTAAAATAGCTGCATTTGATTATTTGATGATATGCCGGCAACGTTTCTGATCAAAGTGAATGGCAGAGTCCATCACAGTGTCTTTTTAAAAAGGTCAGCAAAATTTTTAATATCCTAAATAATCTAAAAATTACTTTGGCTTTATTGGATAGCAGGATGCAAATGGACCATTACCAGATGAACTTTATGCCTCATGTGACACCTGCACATGAATGCATTGCATTAGTCACGGAATCACCAGGTTGGAAGAGACCTCCAAGATCACCAAGTCCAACCCAGCCCCGACACCTCAACTAAACCACAGCACCCAGTGCCACATCCAGTCTTGTTTCAAACACATCCAGGGATGGTGACCCCACCACCTCCCTGAGCAGGCCATTCCAGTACTTTATTATTCTTTCTGTGAAAAACTTTTTCCTGATATCCAACCTATATTTCCCTTGGTGCAGCTTGAGGCTGTGTCCTCTCCTTCTGTCAGTTGCTGCCTGGAGAAGAGACCAAACCCCACATTTGTTGCTGTCTGCCTTCCTGGGATATCAAAGGAATGAGAGGAAAGCATGTGGCACAGAGGAAGACAGGACAAGGAAGAAGGGATGCAAAGACATCCAATTAAGTGCAACTTTCTGAAATTAAATCCTGCAGGTCAAATTAGAAACGTATCTGTCAAGGTATTCTTATCACATATCAAACAGCTAATTTAAATACCATTATAAAAAAGTTAATTAAGCATAATCTGCAAAAACTGGAAGTATGAAAGTAAAGGGCTAAAATTAATAGTGCAAGAATGAGATTCGTTCAGTTTTAAACTAATGGTTTTTACATGATATCTTCCGTTAAAGCATATTCTCATTGGGGGACTGCAGGATAGTAAATTTTTATCAGGATTTAATTCTGTTTAATTTAGATCAGAGTTCTATAATAACATTTACCACAGAATACTCAAATTAGGTTAATTATGCATGTCAATATTTGTTCATAAATCATTCTTAAAAATAGACTTGGGACTCAAGGTGGGTATTAGTGCTAATGTGGTTTAGAGTGCTGTTTTTATTTGGATGCAGCAGAAGCTGATGGTGCTGCTCATTATATATTTGTGAAGACCATAAAATCATGAGTGGAAACAACCTGAGATTTGATGAGACGTCCCAGGATTCAGCAGGGCAGGTTGTCCTGGATGACTGTGGACCAAACCCATAATGCAGGAATTAAGAACCCCTCGGAAATGATGTCTGGAACATGACCTGACTGTTCTTCACAGTGACGGTGTAGCAACGTATCTGAATAACTTGGGCCATCCCCTGTACCAGCCAAACTGTTTGTAGATAAGAAGACACCTGCACTCTTGTTTTACAGAGTTCTCAAGGATTCGTCAAGGCTATGGGAACAACGGGTCTAAAAATAATGAGAAAGAGCCTGGGGAAGTGTCTATAAGAAATGCAAAACTCAGAGAGAAGACACACAGCGTGGTGATGGACACTTGACCAATTGGGTGCCCTGAAGGATGTGTGCCTGTCTGATGGAGAAATGACTGAGCCAATGGAGACACTCCTGTAAGTGTGAACAGTAGTGCTAGAAACCATAACTGTAACCTTATCTAAACAATAAATGGCTTCTGTTGGAATCATATTGATTTGTTTATTTCAGTAGCCCATTTTCCCCCTGCATGATGGCACAGAACTTTTGTAGGAAAACAATCATCAGTCACTTGGTTTCAGCTTTGAAAACTGTTTACAAGAGTGTGGGCATTGCAGGCAATGTCCTTCAACAAGTGGATGACAAAAGTGGACCCTTTAGAGCTGCAGGCATCCCCCGGAGGGACAGAGCTGTCCCATTTGTGGTCCACAGTGACTCTGGAAAACTAATCTATCCACCCAAACATTCTTTCATCACATGTTTCTTTTCCTTACTGACACAGAACGTACTTCATTCTTCACTGGAAGGGTGTGCAGACATCCTCCTCCTCTCTTCTAAATCAGATAACCCTGCTTTAAAACTCAGTGCAGATGCTGAGTGATTGCAGTGCACTTATCTGCCACATTATTTACAAATCTCAAGAACTTAACAGCTAGAAAATGATTAGTTAAAGGACATCATAAATCTCGACACAGCCCACACAGTGAATGTGCTGGCTGTTATCCAATCCTTGCAGCTGGGCAACACATTTTTAGTGTGACCCAGAAAAGGAGAATTTAAATGGTTTTTACGTTCTCTCAGTGGGGAAGAGTCACCAGTTCTACCCATGGAGTAGCCTGGGATGTGTTCAGAGTGTCCCACATTGTGTATCCCAAGCTTGTGGCCTCGGGGGCTGCTCCCGAAGAAAAGGAACCCGCTGGTCAAAGAGCAGCTTTTACAGGTTTGGAGGGCTGGGGGAGGGCTGGGGGGTGACCAAGCTGGCAGTGTTTCACCAGAGAATAATCTCATCCTGATAAACAAGTCAGGAAGATTGAGAGAAAGGGATAATAAAGCCAATTTAATGACCTGTAGTCGGAGCAAGAGATCTGATATATATTTCTGATTCAACATAAAGGAATATTTATTTCCTCACAGAACCTTCTCTGGCCTGCAGTTGCAGAGGTGAGTTGTGGTGTTTGTCAGCATGATTTCTGTAGTGGAGCATATTCTTTCCAAGGGTAGCATTAAAGTAGGTGCCTCTGGATTAGGATCCAGCAGTGCTGGCAAGGAATTTTGGGGTAATTTTGTCAGATATGGCAGCTTCTGAGAAATCTCCAAGGCACATTCAAATTCTAATAGAAGGAGCTCAGTGGATCCCCAGATAGTAAATCTGGTATCTGACTTATTCATCTCTCTATTGATTTATCTGTCTTGTTTATCTAATCATCTTTATCACCTGAATATTTTAAAATCTAATTTTATTTAATCCACTTATGTTTTTTCTAACAATCCTACTGCTGTGTTATTTTAGTGGGGAAGCTGGAATCAATAAATGAAATGGCAAAAAGGAAGAAAGATTGATTTTTTAATATTATTTCATTTATTTTTAATTTCATATGTTTTCCTTTTATTCTTTGTCTTATACATTTTTCTATTCTTAGAACAGTAGGGACAGCTTGTTGATTTTTAATTTTATTTTTTCTTCTACATGAATCTGCAGTTGATAAATGCTTGTACTTGATGAGACAATTTTCCACACCCAGCAGAGGCCTGATTTGTCTGAGCTTTGTGGTAACTCCATTAACTGCAGTGATTTTGCAACACCCCATTAGAAATTATGGCTCTAAGTGGAACATGCTTTTGGGGATGCTCAGAGAATAAAGATTTGCCTGGGGTGGACAACAAGCGGAGCACACGTGGATAAAAACATGCACATGCACAGAGACAAATCAATGTTTTCAGGGGGGTCGATGGGCACAGTACAATAAAGAGGGAAAAACAGGATGGGTGCTGCTGTGACTGCAGCAGGATGAGCTCCTGTGCTGCTGGGTGAGTCCATGGGAACACAGGGACCCCACCAGTTCAGGATGGGAAGCCACAGCAGTGGGAACTTGTGTCCCATTCATAGAAACACGGAATGAACGAGGCTGGAAAAGGCCTTTGAGATCATCCAGTCCAACCTGTGACCCAACACCACCCGTGGCACTGAGTGCCACATCCAGTCTGTCCTTAAACACCTCCAGGGATGGTGACACCTCCCTGGACAGCCCATTCCAATGCCCAGTCACTCCTGCAGTGAAGAATTTCTTCCTAATGTCCAACCTGAACCTCCCCTGGCACAGCTTGAGGCTGTGTCCTCCTGTCCTGTCCCTGTTCCCTGGGAGCAGAGCCCGACCCTCACTGGGCTGCACGCCCTGTCAGGGAGTTGTAGGGAATGATGAGGTCTCCCCTGAGCCTCCTTTTCTCCAGAATAAACAACCCCAGCTCCCTCAGGTTTGTCACAGCCTGGTCCTGCCAGCTCCAACCTGCCAGAGCTGTGCTGGGGTTGAGGAGGAAGGGGACTTCCCTTGCTGGCAGAGCCTTTGCACACACGATGAGGAGTTTGTTCTGCACTCAGCAGAACACACCCTGCTCCCTCTCTGAGGACACTGCACGGGGATTTTCACTTCCCCACCGCCCAGGCAGGACATTGGTGCATCCCTGAAACACCACGTTACCACCTGGAGCCAGGCTGTGCTGTGACAAAAACGTGGCCACTCTTGGTTCATTCTGAACAGGATGATTTTCTGTACTGCTTTGGTTCTCAAACGACCTGAGAGTCAGCGAAGTGCAGGTGGGAAACTCTGTTGGGGTAAGGCTGAAATTTGGAGATGGGATTGTCAGGGATGGTGTTTAGATACACTCCACTCAGGAGAGGCAGCTTCAGTGAAGACAAAATTCTGTTGCTCTCAGGAGCAGAAGAATCAAATCCCAGCCTATCTTAACCCAGGCTGGGACTCTGCCTTTGTTATCAGCTTCCTGTGTTTCTAACTGGTGGTAAAATGATCTTTTTGAAAACACCTACATGTGAACAGTATCAGTCCAGGAGACTCAGGAAAGAGTTTTCCATTTAGAAGTAGATCCAAGTAATGCAAGAGTAATGAGATCAATTTGTTCTGGTCTTTCACTGACTTTCTGATTACTTTTAGCTCTGGCCAGAATCCAGCATGGATAATTAAATTCATCCTACCTAATTCCCCCAGTAGTTTCAGTTGCATATGGCATTCTTTGGCTTCTGTTGTTTTTTTTGTTTGTGGTAACTGCTAAACTGTTCTACATTTCACCCCAGAATTGGCTGCATTTCAAAAGCTCATGAAGTGTTTCACATTTTCTATTGTTTATAAGGCACCTTGAGACTCGTGTAGATTAAAGGTCCCACCTGAGTTGAAGAATATATTACCCAATTCCCTCATATAATTCATAACTCATAGGGTTTAGAATCTCACTAAATATCTCCACATGGGATTAGTGGGGTTGGAAGGGAGCTCTGGAGACCAAATAGTCCTTGCTTGGAGCAGGGTCAGCTGTGGTAGGATGCTCAGGATTATGCTGGGTTTTGCATATTTCCAAGAATGGAGACTTCATACTCTCCCTCAATCTCCTGTTGCAGTGTTTGACCCCTTGTGAGCACTTGTTAGATCTCTGGCAGGACACAGAAAGTGTTTGGAATCTGCAGCCAGTTTTCATGTTGAGTTTTGTTGTATCCTCTGTTCCACAGTTGTTCCTGTGGTGTCACTCCCAGGTCCTGTCCTCCACGGTATTCCCTTCTCCAGGAAAGCTATTTTTGTATCCCATTGGTGACTGTGTAAACAGTGTTGTCCTTGACAGTCACAACTTTAATAATTTAGTTCATTTCACTAGGCCACTGATCTGGAAGGAAATTTCCAATGGACAGATCCTGTAATTATTTTGGAAAGACCCAGTCGATGGGCCCTGTCTGATCAAGACCTGGAACCTTCACCTGGTTTCACTTTATTAAGTGCATCAAGTGTGTGTGTGGGACAATCATAAATCTGTTTGTGTTAAGGTCCAGCCAAGCTCAGGTCCTCACCTTGGTGGCATCGTAACAAATGTGCAGCAGGGTCTGAGGAATGAGGAGTATTCCCCAAATGTCTGCAGTGGGAACTGAGTTGTAGTGGGATCTTACTTCAAACATTGCACAGAGCTGCAAGACAAAGTGTCATTTCACTGAGATCACAGCTAAAAAACTCCGTAATTCTTGTCAATTTTTAGCCAATGTTTGGACATTTATTGGGAGTGGAGAAACTCATTAACATTCCACAGCAGAAGAAACACAAAATTTAGCATTGTAATGTAATACTTCAATACCGTGGTAGAATCATAGAATAAAATCATAGGAAGGGTTGGGTTGGAAGGGACCTTACAACCATCCAGTTCTAACCCCCTGCAGGGACAGGGACATTTCCCACTAGACCAGGTTGCTCAGAGCCCCATCCAGCCTGGCCCTGTCAAAGGAGAACACTCTAACTGACCATATAAAAGCGTTAAGACTCTTGAAAAAACTAAATTCTCTTTCTTGTTTTAAAATCTCAGATGGTCTCAGAATTGGTAAAAATCCCCTTTTTTACCCTAGCAGTGTTGTGAGTGATAAGTTTAAACTGCTTCTTGAATGAGATCTCAGCATGAGGTGTGAGCTTTCCTTTCCATAGGTTTCCTTTTCCTTTCCAGAGGTTCAAAGTCCTTAAAGCCCCATGCACACTGTAGCCCTGGTTCGTGCCTGAGATGTTTTGGTTTTCTGAAATTCTTTTCCCAGAGAATTTTCTGTAAACAAGAGAAGTGTTTTTGTAACTGTAAACTGTGTTTACATTCTTTCCCTAGGAGAGGCTTCTGGACTTCCCTCTGGTCTGACCAATGTGATTGAAGAGGTTTGTCTTTGTTTCACCAATCAAATTGCTCTCTGTAGAATAGTATAGAAGGGAGACACATCCCAAAAATAATGGAGTCATTTCCAGCCTTCTGAAGTCAGAGTCTGTGTCATTGTGGTGTAAAAGAGCGTCAGCACAACACATTTTTTACCCTCCAGAATAAAAATCTTCCTGGCTGTTTGGCTAAAACAGGTGGTAACTAAAGTTCTCCACCTGCCTTGCCAAGCTCACGGCACTGTGTGAGTGCTGGCTTCCCTCCTCATGGGTGGTAATGGCTGGAGAAAGCAGTTGCTGCCTTTGGATCCTCCCTTTGCCAGGGAATGTTACCCATTGCCACCCTGCCTTTATCTCCCGCCTGGAGCCTGGAGATTTAGGCTGGTTTCTTAATAGCTTTGTTGTAATCCACACTTGTCACTGTGATATGTATCTGGGAGGCAGGTATTAAGTATTAATAAACCTGCTATTTATCTTGGGTTTGCAAGGTAGGGAAGATTGAGACCCTTATTTCCCAAGGCATTTAAAAGCGTGTTAAAAGTCCTATTAAAAATCAGTTCAACTACTCACATGCATAGAGATAAGGCTTTATCTAGACTTGGACCAGTACTCAGTGCTCGACAGAATATAACCCTAAATATATTGTCTCTGTATTTCCACATGCTCTAGATTTGCACATCAAATAAATCAGCCATCCTTACAAGATCGCAGATTGTAATAAAGCATTTAGCATAATAAAGCATTTATCCAAAAGTGTTAACTTTTTTATCTTCTACAGGCATCCTGAAAACTTAAAGTTATTAGATAACTAAAAAATAGTTTATGTTGCTTGCATATGGCATAGAGTGCCTGTGGTCAGTGGGTTTGGATTTCTACATCTCTTACTGACAAAATACAACATGTATTTGGTTCTGGAAAATGTTATTTCATCCCCCTTTCCATCCAGAAATAAAAAAAGAACTCTGAAAATAACAGTACAATTCAACAAGACAGTTCAAAGAACAAGCAGATATTGCTACATAAGTGCTCAGTTATTTTGTGAAGTGACATTGTGCTTTTCCCATGCAACAATAGATTCATCAGTCATTAAGAATTACACATGGACCTGTTCATTCTTTCCTTTAAAAAAGAATGCATTGCAGGCCAATAGAAATAAATGTGAGCCAAGACTTGATGGAACACTCCCCCACCAACTCGTGTGAAATATTTACAGAAATCCTCTCACTTAGGTGGAGATCTCACTGATTCTGGTCCAGGGCTGGAGTCGTCAACAAGGCAGGCACTTGGACTTGAGGCAAACACAGCTCAGAGGTCTGCAGCTGGGCTGGGAAATTCAGAAAGTCACATGAAATGCCCCAGAACAGCTGCCTAAGCAGATATTTCAAATCCCATAAATTGTGCAGCAGGAACAGGGGAAGAAGATGAACCGTTGCTGATGGGGTTTAAGTTGCTGATTCATTTCCTTGTGTGTAGCATTGCTTTGGGTTTGGATTTCTATTTATTTTATTTGCTTATGCATTTTGAATGCAATCCCTCCAGATAAGTTTATTATGAAACAGCAGTGCAGTGAATCAAGTTAAATCCCACAGAAATTTGGGTTCTGAACCAAATCTTCCCAAGATTGTGATCTTATGGTCCCACTTGAGGGAGATCATTAATTTAAACATTAGCTTTGTCCTTGAACACTAATGTTAAATTAGAGTTTCCTGGAAAATGCCACAAAAAGTCTGAAGCCTGAAAAATAAAATTAATTGAAAGGAAAACCGCTTTCTCTTAAAGCAGAAAAATTTCTTTGCTTCATTCATACCTTGTGCTTGTAATTTTAATTTCCTGCTTTCCAAACAGACTGTGTTATCAGCGTTTTGAGTTCTACTGTGCTTGGTTGTTTGTGATGAAGATAACACTTCCTGACCATACACTTGACTGCAACAAAATAACTAAAGCAAATAAATTTCAATAAGGAGAAAATTAATCACGTTATTTACTGCTTCTCATTAAAGGCATTAAAACAGATGTGCATCAAGGAAAAAAAGATTAATTAATAGAGGCCAACAAGTGCAACATTTAAAATTAAAGCAATTTTTAAAAGGTTTAGTTGCAAATAGCTTATAATGGAATATTTAATTAAAAAAAGCAACCAATTAAAAAAGCATGGAAAAAAATTAAATTAAATTACAATCAACCTGACGACTTCCAGCAATTAAAAGCCTAAACTGTAGCTCCCATCTGCTTAATAAATATTCTGTCAGAACAGTGTGGGGCAATAATTTAAATGATGTCGGTTTAAGAATTCAGCCGTCAGCTTCCTGTCTCCTTCTCAATGCTCCTCATAGAAGGTATGATCCTTAAAAAAAAAATAAAATCTGTTAATTCTAGTTGGATGGCTTTGTTTTAAACAAGAAAGGTCGCAGCTCTCTGGTAGATGCTGGGGCGGTTTTAGGGAAGACACTGATCTCTACGTTTTTAAGAATAACTTTCATGAGGGGAGTGGGATGAAGTTCAACCATGGAATAGGTGAGTCTGCAGTGACCTTTCGATTGGTGGTAATTCATATCATGAACAAGTTGGTAGATTGCAGTCGGTGCAATGGAATTGGGCTGGGGGGTGGTTACAGCCCATATTTGAGAAGTAAAAGGAACAGCAACTCTTCCATGAGGCCTGCATTAGTCGTGGAAATCCAATTTTTCCTGAGGGTAAGTCTGCAATATATCCAGAAGGTTTCAGGCTATTTCACTCAAACTCTTCTGTTCATGTTTTTGTCCCTGCTTCCCTGACCTTGGTCAGGAGGTTGGAGTCAGTTAAGTGTTTTCCTCTTTTCCAGTGTGAATCCTTCAGCAATGAGAAAATCTGGTCTGGTTGAGGTTTTCAAAACTTTTTGGTTGGATTTATCAACTTTTCATTACATGTGTATTTTCTGATTTGACCTGGCAGAATCATGGCATGAAAATTTCCACAATGAGAGAGTTTTTGATGTTGTAAGTTATAAGATCTTTATTAGTGAGGGTTTATACTTTAGAAATGGGTACTGGAAAATGTTCCTCCAGGTAGTGTCCCTACTTTTCTGTTGTTATCTCTGTAATAATTAAATGTTAGCTAACTCTGCTTGACAGTAACATTGGGAGTGCTGCCTGGACACATCAATGCCATCACTTACTGTGTGAGCTTTAACAAAATCCCAGGTTTGGGAGAGCATCCTTGTCCATGAAGGCACCAAGAGTTGGGTTTGCATTAAACCACAGAAAAATAATTTCACTTGCCACATCTGAGGCTTCCCTCTGAATCAAACTCTCACAAGTTATTATTTGGCTGAATTTTGGGTCTAGTGAAGGACAGAAGTGCTGGAGGTTTCCGTGGTGCACAGCTGTTGAAGGTGACAGCAGAAGGGTGACGTGCTGTTTTAAGACTGTCTCAGTGAATTCCTGATGGTGTCAAAACCACCACCACGTCTTTCCTTTACAGTTTCAGTCACAATGAAACAAACCTCCAAGGCCTGGAGTGTATCTGCAGCTTATTTCTTCTTATTGGGGTAGGAATAAACACTTTGAAGGAGTTGTTTTGACAGGTAAGGTAACACCAGTGAACGATGAGATAAGGGAGTGGATGGCTGGAGTTTGTTTTCATTTTCTTCCTTGGGAAGAATAGGAAGAGAGATTAGGAAAAACATGGGAGCTTTTAAAAATAACACCTAATATGTGATTCAGTATCTAGTCTCAAACCCTTACTGTATAGTTTTATTTATATATATATATATTCAAAGCAAACAAAACTGACATGATTCACAGTGTTCAGTAACTGCAGTGCAAGGTCAATTAGCCTCAGTACAAATTGCAAACACTTGCAGACATATAACAGAACCCCTAAAAACAGCAGCTCATGGGCAGATTGAGCAACATAACTCACATACACACGTTTACCAGCACATTTTCTGAGTTAATTCCAAGACTTTCTGAAAAGTTTGGGACCTGGAAGCAGCAATGGCATAAAAACAAGTCACCTGTTTTGGGACTTCCATTGCTTTACTCACTCCAGTGCCTGGGCAATGTTTAACCCCTTGGGATCAGACAAAGTGTATCTCAGCTTTTGCCAGACCTTGGAAGTGAGTTAAGGTGGCTTTTTCACCCTATTTCCATGCACTTTCTTCACTTGCACTGCAATTCCCAGTGTGGACTCACATTTCAGTTTGGATGCCACACGAGACGTTGGTTGCTATGTGCAATACAATGGCAGTTACAGAAATCATTATGGTCCTGCTGCTGGGCTGAAATCTCAGGAATCCAAGAGCAAGGGCAGAAAATACATGATTTTTGCTGGTTTGCTGGTTTTATTGACCGTGACTAGGCAACACAGTGCTTGGAAGGATGAGAGATTATTCTTTCAGTCTTAATTTTGGTCAGAACCCAATCATAGCACGGGAGCACTTATGAATGGATGAGCAGCATCAAGCATCAATCTTTATTTATCAGTGGTAAAAAGTAACCCCATAGTCATAGATTTGAGCTGGAATAATACTGGGATTGAGACTTGCCGCAGTGGAAATACAAAAGTAAAAGGAATTGCTGTTAACATTTAGAGGGACTGAAGAGCATGCGTGTAGGCATGACATGGATCCATCAGCCATTGCAGCAGGCATTAATTTAACTTTCTGCAACACTTGGATAACTTGGATATAAGCCTGGTGTGGAAAATCACATGAACATCAGTTTAACCCTGCCTGCTAAAATGGAACAGCAATTCTTTCCAGCACTTCAATCAGCTCTATCAGGTTATTAAATGCAGGCTGGTGGTGCCAGGAGCTGCTCTGTTGCACAAACTGATACATTTACAAAATGAACACAATTCATGTCAACATCTATTGGAAATACCCAGAACGGTTTTTCCAGCTATCACTTCTCTGTGTGTTTATGAATAAGTTTATGGGGGTTTGTTCTGTTTTTGGCAGAAGGGAGTGCATTTTTGAATATCCACATTTCCATGAAAACAGGATTTCAGTCCTACCTGGGGAATAGAACACATCTATTACTCCATCCAGTATGAGCAAAGCTGGGGGGGTTGTTTATGGCAGAGAGGGTGTAAGTGTGAAGTGCTTTGATTGAGGGGCATGAGAGGAGGGGTTGAGGAGTCTGAGGGTATATTTTGTTTTGCAGAATTATTTTGTGATACAGAGGAAGAGGAGCTATTCCAAACTGAGTCTAACTCTAGCATTAACTTCCAGTTCTAATTTACTGCACAGTTCAATTGAATATTTCACTGTGAAGATACCAACGAGCTGGATCTTCATCTTCTTGAAGGCAGCAGAAACACGTGTCCACAATGGGCCATGCCCATAGGAGCTGATTTATTTGGTGAGAGAAGGAGGGAACGAGGTTGAAAAGAGAATTAAAGAAAATATGAGTAATGTTGCCAGATTTTGACCTCTAGGTCAAGTAATTACATGAAAGTCTTGACTATCTATTTTTCTACCTGTATCTCTAATCATCTCTTGCTCATTTAATGTGTCTGTGTTTATAACCATGAAAGCCTCAATCTGGAATATTATCATATCATGATCATAAGTTCATGGTACTGCTCAGAAATCAGTTTAATGCATATCAGCATTGCAATCACTGTACATATACACAAATATACATCCTTTGAATAGAAACCTGACTTGGGGAGTTCTGAATTCTCAGTTTGGTTACAGCTTGGTAAGTTTGGGATGAGACAGCCTCTTTGGAGCCATATCCCATTTAACCAGAGCCTGCTGAAAGACTCTATAAGGACCTGCGTGTGAGAGGTTCCCAGGACTTTTGGCTAGTTCAGTCCCAGAAGAAAGTATGCAAAGAAATGCTAAGTACCTCCAAAAATTGGTCTCTGAGACTTCAAAAAGCCATCCCTGAAAGGTCCCTCTGAAAAGCACTGGAGATTCAAAGGACCAGGGCTGGGGGGTGGGGGAATGAGGCGGAGCAGGAGGAGGGTGTGCAATGCAAACAGAAATGGGAGCAGAAATACAGCCAGGAAGGGGAATTGAGAAGAATTGTGAAAGTGAGAAGAAATAAATGCTTGATCTTGCTCTGTCAAAGAATAGAGGAGTCAACGAGGAGATCTGAGAATTTCTAAAGACTTCCTAATCTTCAAAGACTTAAAAAATATTAAGGGTTGGGATTTTTTTTTTAGCACTTATAACATTATATGAGACATAGCAGATACAAAAAGTGTTTAGGCACATATGAAATAAAAACATTTAAAACAAAATCAGCACTCAAGGTCCTTCTGAAAAGCAACCTGCCACCCCCAGGTAAGAAGACGAGGCTGAGTTTTATCATCTTACCCAAGATGAATAAAATTTCAGAGTTTAAGCACAGCTCAGTGGCAATTTAGAGAAGAAGAACAGTTATTTCCATTGTGAGAGTGACAACTGTCGGGTGACAGTGACCTGCACAGCCCTGGGAGAGAAGCCAAGCACAGAACCAGAATGTTCTAACAGAATATCCCCTCGGCACAGGAAACAAAGCTGAGTCCCTCATTAGCATGCCTTCACTTCCCTTTTGTCATTGACATTTCTGATCCCAAGGGAGTTATAATGAAACAACACACTGCAAACTGCCCCAGTTTTGTTACTGTTTTTATTGCTAATCCTGTTTGGAAGGAATTTGTGCTTGACCTTTAACTGGGTAGGTTTACAGTCAGGTCTCAAGGAGCTGACAATTAGCAGCTAATCAATAAAGAGCATCGTTGTTTCAGTAGAGACTTTTGCTGCAAGGTTTAGACTTTTACTGGTCTCCAAATATCTGGAGTTCAGGTTGTGTCAAGGCCTTGAAGGTGGGCAGAATGTAGAGCAGAGAGCAGCACTCATTCTGCCCAGCTTGACCAGTCAGATGAAGATAGCAAATGTTACTTTCAGATCTGTTGACTTATTTTCACTTGCCTTAGAGTAAAACAGGCTTTTCAAACTGTCTTCATGCACTTCATCTTTTGAAATCCAGCCCTGTGTTAGGAAGAGTGAACGTGAACCTGAATTCATACATATTACATTTTAAAACGAAAATCTTATTGTGGTAAATGGTAAAAATCTATTTCTGTCCCGTGCCATCTGTCATCATGAAATCATTGTGTTCAAAAAAATGCAATGAGCAGAACTGGGGGATTTGAAAAAGGGAATCTAGAGCTTGAGGGCAGTTTTTGTTTGGCAGGCCCCAAACACTCAATGACTATGGTCTAGATTTCTCTGAGCTGATATTTTGATGTTAATTGTCCCTAGAAAAACCTCCTACTCCAGAAGGTTTCTCTGAGAGTAGAGCTCCCAAAAGGGAAGGAACACTCAAGAACTTGGAATAAGTTCACAGAGAGCTACTGATGAGGATAAATAGCTTTGTCTGTAAATTACTTGGTTCAAACCACTATCAAAATCTTCCCTGCACTATGGAAATGTCCCTTCTCTCCCATGCAGCCTCACATGTGAAGCACAGGATTGATAGACTGTCTTTTATTGGTTTTAAGCCAACTCATAATTGAACACGATATTGCAGTTTAAGATGAGAGGTCAATCTGTTTGCCAAGTAATTGTCTGAAAATTACAGGGACAATAAAACACAAAGTTGTACAGTTTGTAACATACAGGTTCAGGCTGGCAAGAAATGTTTCTGCATTTAATTGACATTTAACAAAATAATTACAAGTTCTTCAGGATAATTAGAATACACACTGTATTTGCAAAGTGCTTAAAATACTAGTTGACCTTTAGTAAGTGTGTTAATCAATAACAAACATATAACTTTCTATTATGTCAATTAAATGCCCGTGTATTTCACTCAGACGCTTAAAGGTGAAGGTTAAGTCATGTTAAATCATTGCCCTGTCAGGATGGGCATTTGTCTCTGACGTGCTGCTTCCAGAGAACACAAGCAAAATATCCTCTGAAATGCCCCAGGGATCTGCCTGATCCAGTTTTTAATTTGCAGCAGGGATTTTAGAGCCTTGTACTCCTGTGAGTTGCAGTCACAGAACTCATTCCCAAGATGCAGAGTTCTGAAGAGGTGATCCCTCTTTTGTCTCTCCAAAAATGTTAATGAATTGAAGGGTTTCTGTGCTGAATGGTGCTTCTCCTGCAGCGTCTTCCAACATCCAGAAAAATATAATGACCTTGGATATAAGGCATCTTTCAGCAGAAAGATTAATATCTTCTCCCCAGATAGATATATCGTGATGTTTTATATGTACTAATGAGTTCACCCAATAAAGGTCAGCGTAGAGTCAAAAAATATTTGTGTTGTTTTCCGCTCTTCTGTAACAGTTGGTGCATGACCTCAAAAGTAAGAGGTGGAAATGTTTGCCCGTTGCAATCAAAAGTCGTAGATTCTCTGCCAAATTTAGCCACGTAGCTAAAAAGAAGGAAAGAAAATACTATTTTTCTTTCTGCTCTTGTAGGAATTCTTCCAAGTTGTTATCTGTGCAAAAAAAAATCTATTCCCAGCAAAAGTGATCTAAGAACAGAACAGCGACTCATGTGATGTAAATCAGCATTGCTCCACTAAGCTATAACTGCTCTATTTTGTTCAAGAACTGATCAAATGTATTTGGGAGACATGCAGTAAATTAATATGGCAATTCTTTCTCTTTTTCAAGAGTAATACGCCTCTGACTTTGCATAAGGGTCAATGAAGTGTTAAATTGAGGGTGATTAAATACATAGTGTGAAAAAAATGATTCTAAGGGAGAAGATATGAATGAGGATGCAATAAAAATAAGGTAGTCATTGAATGATAGAAACACCTCCTGATGTACAGAGCCCAAAGCTGTAATGACACATGTGCAGGGAAAATACCAAACAAAACTCTTTCCCTGCCATGAAATTGAGCTTTCTATATAGTTCTATAATTTCTTTTCTTTGTAATTTTCAGTATTGGCTCTGTACCTAGAACTCACTTACATAGTTAGAAATTTTAAAGAGTCAAGTAACTCGTATCTGCTTTTTAACAATATTATCCCCAGGCCCAGACCTTCCAGGAGAATTCTTTTTCATAACTCAATGCTTATCTAAAGGTTTCTGTTCTTTGTCCTGCCTTTACATTGCTATCACAATGCAACCACGTGAGATGCTTATCTTTAATTTGCTGAGGACATGCAAATCAGATAGGGTATTTTCCAAGTGATATGTAAATTACAACCACTATAAAGCAACTTTTTTGTTCAGTTTCAATATGGACTAGATTTTACTGACAAAATAAGGAGCTCTGTGTTGTCTTAAGATCCCAAGGAGTTCCTAATTAAAACTGAAGCCATGCAGGTCTACAGGTTCCCATGATGCTCCTACCCGAGGTCATGACAAGGTGCAATTCTTCACAGTCACTTGTTATATCCGTCCTTTACATCCTAAAACACAGCCCAGACAAGAAATCAGACCATCAATATCTACATTACCCCTGTGAAATAAAGCCTGATTTTTCAGATATTGTTTTCTGAATAAAACATTGCTCCCAAGTTGTAATCTAATTCCCCAACAGGTAAACAGGGAATCCTGCAACAGAGCTGATGAAACTGAAGTGAGACTCACATCAATAAAAACTGTCCCTAAAATATGCTTAAAGTGGAGTAGTACACCTTGGGTTTAGAATACACAGGAGTAGAGATTTACAGTCACTGAGAAGCTGATGATGAAGAAGTTGAGAGGTTTTATGAGCCCTGAGGTAACAAAATGCCAAGTTATCAGTCAGGCCATTTAAAAAGGAAAGCTCAAAAATCACTTTCAAAGAGGGCTGTTGATTTTCCGTGTTAATAATTGATAAAATAATGTACAGACATCTTTGCTGTAGATGTAGCTGCCAAAAGCTGTGAAGCTGCATTAATACACCCTGCATTGCTTTGATGTGAAGATTTAAAATGTCACACACACACACACACACACACACACCCTTGGAAAGTTTTATGCAGAAATAAGCTGCTAATGATCCATTCATGAAGAGGTCCCAGTGACCTGATCTTTATGAATCACTGGTGTGTAAGGTGGAGCACAGTCCTAAGGGTGACATTTCTCGGTAGAGTGACTTTGCAGTTTTTCTTCCTGCTGCTGAATTGGATCATCTTGCATTTGCTTTTTTCTGATCTTATGGGAGTCCCCTCATTCCCATTTTTCCTAATACGGCTTTGATATATCTGGAAGTATGGGTGGAGTGCAGAAAGAGGAACTGTTATCTGTACTGTTTTCAGCTGGCTGGAAAACTTGCCTAAGGAACTTGGATTTTTTGGTTGTTTTTTTTTTCCCTAAGCTGTAAGTTTCTTGTGTAGGGAGGCATCTGGGGGAGCAAACAGAGCTCACATCAACTTCAGCAGCAATTACAGATCACAACCAGTGCCAGGATTTGCTGGGCATCCTCTGTGCCCCTAAAGCTCAGACCCTGTGGCTCTTTGTCACACAGGTGTCACTGGCTGAAATAGCTCCACTGCTCTCCAGAGCGTTACACCTGTAGGAAGAGACCCAGGTCTTTTACAGCACTTTATGACAGGCAGGTGGCACCTCCCATTGTACCTGGGGTTACTGTTTTTCACCCTGTGATGTGGCTGGTGCTGGAGTTTTCAGCTGTGCAGGCTCTTTGCAGAGGGCAGGACAGAGAGAGAGCAGCAGTGTGTGGCTGCAGCCTTGCTTTAGCTAGAAAAGCTTGGCTTTTCACACACTCTGGCCACCAGCCTGGGAATAAAACACTGAAAGCCGTGTCAAAGTGTACACATTTACTCTAGATAAAATAAATAAAGAAGTAGAACCAAAGCAGGAAATATTTTGTCTTCTCTGTCCATGGTAGAACGAGCAGTGCTTTGACATTTGAGGGATCTATTTGCTTAGGGCCTGGCAGGGTTTGGGGCCTTTGCAGGTTTTGGAGACTTCAGCTTGTGAAATACTGATGAGATTAATAAACACACGTGGGTTTTTTCTGAGACTGATATACTTACTGCCCAAAATTTAATAGAGTAACGTTGGTGTGTATGTAAACACGGCACTTTGCTGAGTTTTTAAGTGAATTTACCGCAATAAATAAATTCACTTTTTAAGTTGTGACATTGTCTCATCGAGGCTCTGAGATTTTTGTGTGTGAGCTTTTATTCGGGTGACACAAGCTGAGTAGATATTTCAATACAGAGTGAACAGAAATAAGCCATTCCTGAGTCCAAATTACCCTTATTTTTAGTATTTACACTGTCTTAAGCTCCAGGACAAATCCATTTTACAATAAAAAAGAGAGTGAAAGCTTCAAATGAAAAGTTTTTCCCTGCTTTGCATATTAAACTCTTAGTTTAAATTCTGCCTTTTCCACATGGCATATATTAAAATAAATGAAAATATATTAGGTCTGATTCTCCTCTCAGCAAGACAGATTTCCCAACTGTGCAATTCCCATGCTTGCAATAATGGCTTTGCTAGCTCAAATTGCATAGAAGAAAAGAAAAATCAAATCACAAAATATTTATGTTTAAAACTGTACAAGAGTCTAATGGCTCACAAGGATGACTGAAACAATGTAACAGCCCATAAAGTGTTCTTTGGCATGACTTTTTACTTGTTTATTTAGTGATCCTGTCAAAATAGAAATATTGGTGGATGTTATAAGGCTTGGGGCTATTCAGAAATACACAGCAAATGTCTTCTCAGGTCTTCCAGGAGGAAAGCATTTAGTACAGTTATTTTGGTGACATATTTGGTGGAACTGTAAATTACACTGTAGTTATGTCAAAGGCATGCTCAAATAAAATTACGGAAAGTGAGATATAAAACAAAAGGCTCAGCCTTCCTGTGTGAAAATCTGTAGACTGCAGTGAGAGTTCCTCCATGGCCAGCAGATGTCAATGCAGTGATAAACTGCAGCTCACTGGGACTCCAAACCAAGCCTGGCCACCACCAGAGTGAAGGCAGAGGAACCACTCACATCCCCAGTGGCAGACTCGGCTGTGCTCTTCCAGGCCAGTGCAGCATTCATCTAATTTCTTTGGACAACTCCTCAAAAACCAGTTTTGTTTGTCCACACAGCCAGCACTGATTTTAACTGTAGTTAAAAATACTTCATGATTCCTATGGCATAGAACATCACTTGGCTTTTCTCTTTCCATTCTCCCTCATCCTCAGCTCCTGCTTATATGATGGGCTTTCTTTTCACCCACGTGCAGAATAACTAATGTAGACTTTTGTATTCAGTGCTGGTCAGGTTTTCTTCCCAGACTGATCCAGGGAACTCCCTGTTGTGTTGTTTGTTGTGTCAAGAGTCATTTCAAAGAGTGGATGTTCCACTGATGTAAATGATGTAGGAAACAGCAGAAATGGACGTTGTTAACACTTTGTAGGTGGAAAACTCGTCCTCTTAGTTAGTAGTAATTCTTCTATTTAGTCTTTTACTGTCATGTTTCAACACTCTATTGATTTTCTTTAAGTTCATCATATCATTCACCTTTTTCTTTACTGTACATGATGTTTGAGTATTGCTATATTGATTTCCCAACAAGACATTTTAGTTTCAAAATATTAATGACTCTAAGTACTGCTGCACGTTTTTTTGTTTCATAAAATCAATCAGCAACAGCCAAGGAACAGAAAACCTTCCTGCCTTTCTTGTTTTTTGTTTGGAGTCATTAATCTGGAGAAGTGGTCAACAGCAGACTTCTTCCAATGAAGATCAAAGTGTCAAAAACTTGTTTAGGAAGTTGTTATATGTGTGAGATGTCTGCAGTTGGGGTAACCTCAGTGAGGGGTCACTGCACACGGAAGGTCAGACGTGTTCTGCCACAGACACCCGAGAATTGTGCTGAGAATTGTCACATAGGTACAGGTTGGAGTGGCTGCAGCAGTGATCCCGTGTGCTTCCCTCCAGCTGAATGCCTTCATGGCACTGTTTCCAATATTACTGGAAAGCCTACATTTGTCTCAAACTCTGAAAAAAAAAGAAATTATGTTTTATCACCCCACACCTGTGCCTCTCTCCTTAGCAGGTCTTCCACCTGACTTGAGCAATTTGTCACCTCCTGGAACTGGAGATACCCCATGGACTTTCTCCAGCATTATTGTCTCCCAGGGCTGTTATCCCTGTGCTGGGGCTCTCCAGGGAATAACTGCCCATGAAGAGCCATTACAGCAGGAGTAAACCCACCCACCCCTCTCAATTCTCTTTCCCTTACTGCTGATCTCTGCTTCCTCAGATAAGAAAGTGGTCATATGCACAGAAAGACACTGTTCCCTACTGTTGAATATTTCATAGGAGTTTCCTGTTGAAAGATTGATTTTTGCCACAGCTGACTTTATTTGTTGTCAAGATGCACATACACATTGTGGTTTCAAAATGTAAATACCAACATTTCCTCTTTTGTCTGTGTTGGAGAGCTCTGACTGTGCCATGTCATGAGCCCTGTTTCCTTCAAGAATCTGAAACATGTAAGCAAAGAAATGTTCAGTTGAAACTGCTATTCAGTTCAATCCCCTTGAGGAGTTCTCACACCTGTCTGTGTAAGGTTTGCATAAATTCTTAGTCTTAGACCAACATTTGGCAATTCACACAGGGCAGTAAGCACCATAAGTGCTTATATATAAGCATAAAGCATAAATATATATAAGATAAAATATACTATATAAGATAAAATGTACTATATAAGATAAAATGTACTGTATAACATAAAATATGCTATAGAAGATACCCAGACTAAAATAAGATTTTTATACTGGTTTATCTACACCTGTAATTGTGCATCTTGAGATTTTTTTTTTTTTACCTGTAAAGTATAGTTGTGTTTTAGCATAACATCTTTTCATTATAATACAGAAATTTTCACACAATAGTTTGTCTGACACCGGCTGTCACAAGGGACTAAACCAGGGGAACATCTATTGCTTCATTGTATGAACACCAGACTCCATTTTTATTACAGGATAATGAATGCACTAAGCCTGCAACCTTGGGAAGTTTGGGGAATATATTCGACTTCAATCACACCCCGTGTATCAGTTTTATTTAATTATTGAAAGCATCACTCTTGGGGATGTGTTTGTTGTACCCACTGTTAACACAAGGGCTGTCCCTTACAGTTCAGATGTGGAAGGTTCCTTCATAAGGGAGCGGTACCACAAGGAAAATCTCCCAAAGATTGGTGTGTCACTTTCTGACATAACAATTTTTGACCCAGGATTGCCTGCCATGCTGCTGGTGTCCCTCTGTCCCAAATGACCCCAAAGTGTTGTAAATTTTCCAATGTCCTGCTGCAGGCTTTTATAAAGTACCCTTCTGGGTTCTGTCCTGGCATTTGGCATTAGCAGTTTGTTGTGGAGCCGGGGGTGTAGGAGCAAACGCCGACGGCAGGGAGAGGGAACTCTGCAGACCTGAGACACTCTTGGAACATGTGGTTTTATTGCAAGGGTCGTGGGTAAAAGGGCCTTGCCTGCAGCCACCAGCCTCGGCTGAAGGGATGCCCCAAAGACAGAGGGAGAGAGCAAGGGCAAGAGACCAAGGTCCTCGTTACAGTACATCATATCTCCTTTTGTCTTGAATATTCTAATTTACAGTGACCAACCGGTGCGAGATACAAAACCTACAGACTTTGCATGCAGCCTGTGAGAACTGCTGCATTACTGTGTCACTCTGTATTCTAAACTCTAAAGGCTACTCTCTTATCTACCTCTTCCCTGATACCTTGGTGGGGCTACACCCTTGGGTCCCCTGGTGTCCCTTTGTTTGTTATCACTTAACCCATCTCCCAGTTTATCACCGTCGTCCTGCCTGCCATGCCTACATCTCAAAGCTAGCTTTCATTTCTATTTCACTCACAGGTATTATATTTCTAGAATCTCTTGCCAAGCAATCATATCCGTAAGCTTTTCCTGTCTCATCTTTCCCAACACAGAGGCAGAAGCCTCCTGGAGCAGCGAGCTGAGTTCTCAGAGACCTAAACCCAGTCATTCTGAAGTGCTGCTCTTGCTGAAGGAGCATTCCCAACTTACAGTGCTCCAATTAAGCACAAAGACATTGGTGCTCACAAATTTTCCAATTCTGTTTTCAAGGGTATAATGTGCACTTCAGCAGACTCTTCATCTGACACTCACCTTCACTGCATCCAACTCCCAAGTGAGGAGAGGAGGGTGACTCTGGATCTGGGCAGGACCAGGAGCACAGCAGCTCCAAAAGTCATTAAGGTCATTCAGATAAGCCTGCTGTAAACTTGCAGATCAGTTTGTAGCTCACAGTGCTGCTGATTTGGAGGAGCTCTGCTTTTTAACCAGCTTGCGTGATTGCAAACACCATAAATAATCTTTCTTTTCAAAATTAAAAATTGCTCTTTTGGGGGGGGCTTTGTCACTCTATTTTGGTGTTGCTGAATGCTCCTCCTGGGTGCTGCCAGCCCAGCAAAGCTCTTTTCAAACGTGCCAGGGGATGGGGCATCCAGCAACACTTCAGCTCAGCCTGGGCAGCACTGCTGCCTTCAACCACCGTGCACAGCAAAGTGGCACCATGTCACCCCATCCTGCAGAAAAGTTATTCGCTTGTTTGTCCTCGTTTAGTCCTCAACTGTTAACCACAGATCATTTTTTTCCTAATAGCTCTGTGGAACCAGGGGGGCAACACCCACTGGGATCTGTCTGCTGACTTAGATCAAATTTTAGTTCCAAATATATTTACTGTCACTTCTTTTATATGGGACTTGTAAATCTTTTCATGTAGAAACAGTGTGGAACTAAAGGTCTAAACTCTCCCTTTGATGTCAGTAAGAACTTGCTGCTTGGTTGGATTGCTCTGTAATATTATACATCCACTGGAAATAAATAAAAAAAAGCCTTGATAATGGGCTGTTAGAAACTTTATAGGAATTTTTAAATTAAACTTGAAGTGAGCCAAAACTTGAAGATAAGCTGGTATAATAAGCCCTGCTGTAGGCTTGTAGAAACATGCATAAATATGCATAAATGATGAAATCAAAGGTAAAATTTATCTAGATATCCTATTTGTGTGCAACAGGTTTTTGTCATTCAGCTATATATATGATTTAAATCCTAAATTAGCTGAGGGTGCCATATGGTTTCAGCGTATATCCAAAACATTGACGCCCTTGCTGAGGAAATAGTATTAAAGAAATTTTATTCTTGGTTTATTGCAATGTTTTTTCTGAGTGGTGAAGACATTTGGAGCTGCCCTGGAATGTTGTGCTGCCAGGAATAGAAATAGTGAGTTGGTCTGTTCCTCATATACGAGACCCACAAGGGAAAACCCCACAAGCAAATCAACCCATCATGGTGGGGTGGGAACTATTCTGTGTCCTGCTGATGCCTCTCTCCTGACTCTTATCGAGTCTGGGATTGCAAAAACAATCACTGAGAAGCCTACAGAGTATTTCTTATTTTCTGATAAGCATATGTGATGATAATCTTGCTTGGTCAGACCCTCTTGTCTCAACATTTTTAAGGTAATTTCCAGATTTTTTCCATATTTCAAGGTATGCAGATTTTTACGAAACACCCCAATGTTTTCACAAACAAAATTTCATTAATGCTTTTATATATTGTTCTTCATGATTTTTTGCATATAATGAGTCTTGGTTTTCCTTCCTTACCGGAAATTACGGATAGGATCAAGAAGAAAATCTGGTATCAATTTCCTTGTTCCAAAGACACGGTGGTCTTGTGCAGTGCCATGGAGCTTAATGCAATTCCTAAATTAATGTAGGCTCACTACAAAAATGCATTAACTGAAGATTTTCCAAAATGCTGATTTCACAGTAATATGAATTGATTAACACTTAAATGAAGGAAATGATAATTCTGTGCATTGGGGCTCTGATGGTTACACTGCATCATATGCTGTGTGCTTTATGCCATCTCTAACCACTCTATATTTTCTGTTCCTCAGTTTTTTTCTGCACTCCCAAAGAGCTGAATATACTCTTTCTTATTAAGAGTCAGTATTTCAGCTGTCATCTTTTCATAGGGCAACAGCAAAGGGGAAGAGAGAGAAAAATAAGAGCAATAATAACTTCTTGTATAGCATCTTTCATCTCAGTCTCCAAAGCCAAACATCATTAATGAGATGGGACTGTTGGTTTTATTTCTGACCCACATCCAGGCTGCCTTTTCTTCTGATCCTACTCAAGGTAATTAGGGAAAGGAGAATAGATAGGTGGCCAAGAAGAAGGTGACTCAGATGTTTGCAGGAGCACTGCTGAGCACTTATTTTTTCCATTTTCCCCTCTCCTGTAAGGTAGCAGTGTCATCTCCTAGAAATGTCCTTCTGAGTGTGGTATAAAATTCAGAATCTAAGGCATGCTTAGTCATTAAATATATGCAGATTATTTTCTCAGAGCCAGGTTCCATCCATTTCCTTCCATGTCAGTCTCTGATGTGCTTCCCCAGTTTAAATGAATACAACATTCTCTCTTCCAAGCCCTAATTAATGTGTAGGTTTTAGTTTTGTTGTGAGATGTTGAACAGTCTCTGATCTTGTCTGGAGGATCAGCTGTGATTTCTGTCTCTGTGATGCAGCAGAGCTTACACAGGTAGCAGAATATTTTGAAACCTTTTGCTCAGCACTGTGGCTCTTTCCAGCTCTGAGTCTGCTCGTGTACCAAAATAAATCAGGATGTGTTCAGTCAGAGTGATTATGGCTTTTTCCCTCATGGCAGTGGATCTACCCCTGTGCTTTCAGTGTGGTAATGTAAATTTTTGATAAACCATAAGCAAAGCATCTTAACCTAATTGATACTGGCAGATTCTCCAAGATAATGATGGTCTTTGAGTACAGCACTGACATCTTCACCTCCTTCCCTCTGCTGATAGGAGGAAACACAACTCGTGCTGATCAAACCTTTCCTCTGGTGAAAGTCTTAGCTATTGATACTGTCATTATCAATAGTAATTATTGATCCAGTTTGTCAGATTCGCACCTTGTTTTGATTTTACCCAGTGAAATGAGACACAGAGTACGTCTCCAGGCAATGCAAGTTTGTCTGCCAGCTCTGTGCTTTACAAATGGCTTGTGGTCATTCTTCAAGTGCAGCCCATGTTCTGCAGTCCCTAAATCAGATCCTTCTTTTATTTTGTGCCACATAAGCCTGAACAGTCAAAGCCACATCCTCCCTGGCTGCCAGGGTTTTGTATTCATAAAGGACCAGAACCCTGGATTCTAGTCTCACTGCTGATCCCACAGCTGTTGTGATGGCAGCAGCAGTGTTTAAGGTTGACATGACTTAGCATTTATAAAAAGAAACCAAGACAAAAATAATAGGCACGTAATTTTTTTATCCCTTTTCAGCCTGATTATATTGTTGTTTTTTTTATTCTGCTTGCAGTGAAACAGCAGCCTCAGGCTCTGCTGCAGTCTCTTACCCAGGGAGATAAAGTCAAGTGTATTAGGAAACCTCAATAATCTCTGATCACAGAACTGCTTCAGACAGCTGTTTAAGAATGGCATTGTTTATGTAAACAGTGTCACTGCAGCTTAATCCAAGTTCGTGTGCTCTCTCCAGAGATGCTGATCTTATCTTGCAGCTGTCAGGGTGCTGAATCTTACCTTGCTTGTGGTTTTGATTTCCTTCTCCCTTCCCCTTTGTGTAGTGTGTAAAATCTATATGGTAAGGATAATTTCTGGATGGCTCATGTGTACTGCTCCTACCATCAGGAGATCCTAATCCAGGAGCTGTGGACTGTGACTTTACTGTGGTGTAGGTGCAAAGTACGAGTTTTGGTTCATATCAGTTTGAGTGAAACCTGATGCAAAAAAAAACCCCTCAAACCACCTTTGCATGTGGGGAGAAGTTTAGTGAGAGATTTCCCAAAAAATTACCACAAAAATTCTGCTGGTCCTTAAAATATAATAATGCTAAGGAAAAGATAGAGAGGAATGCAACCCAAAAAGGACAAATGATGCCCCACACGTTCACTCAGGGGTGCTCAGCCCATCCCCAGCAGCAACCAGCTCTTCCCAGACAACTGTCCCCAGTTCCTATCCTGGACAGGATGCTCCAGGGTGTGTGAGGTTTGCATAAATAAGGTTTCCAGGGTGTGGAATATCCCTGTGGCCAGTCTGGGTCAGTTGTCCTGGGCACCTGCTCTCTGTCAGAGCCTGAGAGACTGAAAAGTCTCTGACTCAGAGAAGGGGATGCTCAGCAATGGCTACAACATCAGTGTGTTATCAACATTATTCTCATTCTAAACCCAAAACTCAGCTACTGAGAAGAAAATAAATTCCATCCCAGCTGCAAGTAGGACACAGAGTATCAGTGTACTCTGGTGTGGTTCCTGCTGCGGACAGAATATAAATACAGGGAATCCAAAAGAGAAATGGGGCTGCTCTGGGATTCTGGAATGTGATCATCTGTTTCTGCTGTTGCACAGAGAAAATAAAATAAATCAGTACAATGTGAACTGGAAGGAAAGTGTGACAGTTATTCTTCAGTTAAAGGAAAGGATAAAAAAAAAAAAAAGTGTGAAATCTTTTTGCTATCCAAAAAATGACAGAGAGGAACATTATGAGCAGGTCTCATATTTCCCCAGTAACTAAATATTGCTTTGGCTTTATTGCTCAGTTGACTTATAGAGAATGGATTTGAGGTTAGAGGAAAGAGTTTTAAAATTGCAACTAGATTACTTTTTTTTTTTCTTTTTTTGACCACAGAACTTTTGGGTTTAAAAATGGCTTGCAGCTTAATTCCATTTTTTAAAAGGAGTTCTTTCTTCAGTCAGAATTTTACAGACCTATTTAAACAAAAAGTAGAAATTATAATAAATTATACACTGTGGTTAGTTTTGTTCCTCTTTCACCCCATATTTTTAAATGGAGCTTGAAGGCAAAACTAATTATTGAGAAGACATGTATATAAAATTAGTTCAGAAGTACAGAAATACTAGTGTTGCCTCAAGCAAAGAGCTCTCAACACAATGAGTCAAATATAGACTGTTTTACTGGAAAAATTTAAGTCTTAAATTCACACGTTTTCCTTCACCATCCTTCCTTTCAAGTTACCTTGTTTAAGATGAATCGATTCCAAGACAGAGTTTTCCTGAGTGATTTGCAGTTTGAAGCAGCCAAGTACTTTCAGAGTCTCTCTTTTCATTTCCTTAAAGAAGTCTGAGCTTTAAAGGGAATCCTTCTGTCTCAGAGCAGAGGAAGAATAAACTCTTCTGACTTGAGAGTCAGGGAAATGGGCTGACTGAACCGTCAGGAGAGCATTGCTATTACAAGATCCTTGCCTTGTTCAGACCAAACGAAAATGAGAGGACAAAAACAACAACAAAAAAAGGAGAGAAATCACAAATATTGTGATGCAAACTATAAAAACTGATAAGGCCTAAAGACTGAAAAGAGCTGATAGGTCATATTTACTCCTTCCTTAAATGCTTGTGCTCCTTGGGCTAGCAGGATTCTTCTGGAGGTCTGCAGGGTGTTTGCACATTCCTGGGTGACAGTGCCACCAGTTGGAAGCGCTGAAAGAAACTTTGAGGTTTTGGTGGGTTTTGTTTTCGCTGCACATAAATGCAGTCATCACTGCATATTCCACCCCAATGGTCAGGCAACACAAAGGGTGCTTTTTTGCAAGCTGTGCCACGTTGCTCTAATTTGAAATAATGGGAATGGAAAACAACCAGGAGCATTTCTCTGGGCTATGAATATTGCCTCTTGAAAGTGTGAATACAAATTCACGTCTTCGTTCCAGATTCTTGTTCCTATGCCAACAAAACATTTGATATCACAATAGAAAGGAGCATTTTACTTATTTTAGAGCACAATTGGAATAATTATTTTCTGTTACAAGCAGCACAACCATAACTTAAACTGACAGTGCTAAATACCGTGGTAAACCTGAAAACAATTCCTTTGTTGCTTGATAAATTAAACTGACCTAAAATAAGAATCGCATTCCAAAAATGTGTCCAAGCTATCAACATAAATTTTTCCAGAAACCAGCAATGCTTAACCAGTAGACCAAGTAATGTTTCCATCCACCTTTGACTTCAGGGACGTGTTTCTCCAGTAGGTTTCACAAACAATAATGAAATTAGGTTAAGAAATCTTTTTTTTTTTATCTGACTGAATAGTGGAAAAGATGGGATGTGCTTTCTGTAGCTCCTGGTGGCTACGTGCCTGTGCAATGCAGAACTCCTGCACCTCTCTGGGCTGTGCTGGAGCTTGATTGCAGCAAGCAAGCCTGTCCAGGTTGTGCCACTGGATTCTCCAAGTTCAGGTAAATATTTCATGTTACAGGATTTATCAGCTAGTCTGGGATCACACAGGTGTGGCCAAGTCCTTCCCTACACTAACTTCCTCAAGAGTTGGTTTAAAAAGGATTAGCAGGGTAGAGATGCTGATGTCCCCCTGGGGTGGGAGTGCTCCTTGCTGGCTCTGGTTCCGTTTCTCAGCCCAGCCTGTCTCTGGCACTGAGTGAACTCCCTGTGCCCTGCAGACACGTGTCCCTGGGTAACAAAAAAAGGGAAGGGTGAAAAGGAGAGTGGCAGAGCTGCAGCATCTTACAGCCGTGGGAATCAGGGCTTGGAAAAGCTGGGACAGGGCATGATGTGAGCAGGAGCAGAGACAGCACTTGAGCAATGAGTCCTGACCCCTCAGACTGCCTAATGTGTGCTGTTCCTGCAGGGAGAGAATCAGATAGGAAAACAAGACTGCTTAGAGTGTGCTTTTGTCATCCAGAAACACTTAAACTGCATAAAATAAATTGCATTCAGTATGCCAAGAGCATGAATAACTCCACAGACTGAAAGGGAAGTGCATCAGCTTGGATGATTACCAGTGTCTAGGCAGCAGGCCCTGCTGCTTTCACTGGAGCTTCATAGAACAGGGAAGGAAGAAATGTCCATAATGAGAAAGTGGGTCAGATACCAGCGAGAAAGAACAAAAGGAACAAGAATCAGAAAAGCCCACGAGCTGCACCCCATCAGCTCTGGATGTGGGGACAGAATCTGTGTAAGCACAAATGTCACTTTTCTTGCCCTTAACAAAACCTGACAGACCTCCCACGTTGCTGTAAAGGACGCCGGCCTTGTCTAACAGCTTTGTTAAGTGCAGAGCCATAAATGCTGCAGACGAGGCCTCAGATTCTTAAAGCTTGATTTCTGACAGAAGAAAAGTGTTTTTTTCTGTTAAGCAGAGCAGGTCTCTGACCTGGGAAAATCCTTAATCCTGCTGGTGACAGCTCCTTTTAGCTGCCTGGGTCTGGCTTAAAATACTCTTTCTGTGAGGAGAGTTTGACAGACGAAAACAAGGCTGCTCCTCACTTGGTTGTGCATAGTGAGCTTTCAAATTGTTTTGTTTAAAACACAGGAGCAGCCTCCTAGCCTGGAGCTACCTGCCTGTCCTGCACAGAGCAGTGTAAAGACTTGGCCCATTGCTGTAAAAATGGTGCAAGTCTTTTGTGTGTAGGTATTTCTATGCAGACCTAGGCCACCAAGGAGGTGCAACATTACTCCATAGCCCAGCAAGAGAAAAAGCCCAATAAGGCACAGAAAAAATAGAAATGGCCCAGTAGAAAATATAGATGGAGAGGTCTTCATCCATCTGCCACAACACAGAAGCCCTGGCTGGGCAGAATTTAAGGTGTTTTTTCCACTTGCTCCCCACTGTGCCTGTCTGAGCCTTTTCTCCCTGGGCAGAGCTGATCCTGCTTCTTCGAAATATCAAAAGGTGATTTAATGTTTGTAGAAGACTGGTGTGAGTCTTTCTTGTGCCACAAGCTCCCTGAGCAGACTCCAGGCACTCAGGGCTGGGGTTCTTCACCCTGACAGTTTCCACCCCAGAACCCAATAGTGGGAAGGGGCAGCTGAGCAGGTGATCCTCAGAATGTGGCTCTGCTCTTCCCAGTCAGGAGCTGGCTGCCTGTTCCCTGTCACTGGCAGATCCCCTCCTGTGCATAATCCCAGCCACAGAACGGCCTGAGGAATAAGCTCTTCACTTTCCACCTCCTCTTCTAGAAGGCTTGTGGTTTATGCCAATCCTGAGCTACAGATCCTTATCTTACCACACGACAATTACAGAGACTTTTAAGTGACAGCTCAGTACTTCCTATCTTCCCTCATTTTCATTTTTTAATTGCAGAAAACTTATGATCCCATTAGCAAGTTGCTTGTTTGTGGGTTGTTTTTTTTTTTTGTCTAGAAGTTGTAGCCTTTTGATGGATGAGTTACGTACATGCTGACTGATTAAATATGACACTAAATGAAAATATATTCGATAATCCAGGCTTGGGATGGCAGCCAAAGTACTCCTGTATAAACCCAAAGAACAACAGAGGACGTGTGGGTTATACAGGGCCCTGCAGCAGGAGCTGCAGTTCAAAGAGTGGCAAGTTCAAAGAATCAGCTGCACCGAGGGGTTTAGTGAAGTCACATCTACCAGGTTTGGCTTCTCTGGTACTACAGCTCCAGTGAAAACTCCCTCATGGGTCCTTCTCAACCAGGGCCTGAATTCTGTCTGGGTTTTTGTTTGTTTTGTTTTTTTTTCCTTGAACAAATGAGCATAGGGAAACTAAGGCATGAAATGCAGGTGAGCCCCAGGAGCAAGTGTGATGCTCCCCAGCCTCTATCCTGGGGTAGCCAGTCCCACGGCTTCCCATTTCCCCCAAGCTTTCTGTGGTATTGAAGGACTATTTGTCTCACAATAAAAAGCAACTTGTTCAATCAAATCCTCTGTCTCCCTGGATTAAAGTCATGGTGGAGCTGTTGCTGAAGCCTGTTTACTAACCTTGAGCTGATACAGAACGAGCAGATCCAGCGAGACCTGTCCTACTACACAGACTGAGAAAGAGGAATTAACACTTTCCCTGTCAGACTTCACGTGGTTTCAATCCATTTTTCTTTCATACAAGAACAGAGAAATACGAACGCAGGGAAATTGTGATGTCAAATTGCAATCCAAGGCCAAGATCAGGAAGTTGTGGTATCAGCACCTGCATCCTTGCCTCCTCTCCATAATCAGAAGCTGCAGAAGGATGTAAACCTTTTCTAAGGAGTTTAAATCTTCCCATGACACTGTTTTACATTTTATTTAAGCAGGTCCCAATTTTGTACAGCTGTTAAATGTGCACTGTTCATTGAGGGTGATCCCAAAGTTCTCTGCAAGGGATTTATATGCAGGAATAGCACCTTTTCCTGTTGAAAAGCAGTCACCAGCTGAGGAAAAAAGCACATTGTACTTTTGGTATTTCAGTGTTATAGTTTGGAATAAGCAGAGGGTTTGGGTTCAATAAAATTTTCATTCAAGGAAAGGGGAAAGAAACCTTAGTCTTTAAGTTAGAATGGCAAAGACAGACTTTCCATCCAGTTTAAATGAGAGACAGCAACTTCCCTGGCACTGACCTGGATTTTTTTGACAGACAGATATGCACATATTTTGAGATGTGCTTCCCTGGCCAGCCCTGGACCATCTTCCCCTCCCTGCCCTTGGCTGGCACAGCTCTTCCCCCTCCCATCCCTGTGCAATCCAAATTACCTCAGCCCCCAGCCTGTGAGGAACAAAGCTCAGCCAGGACTCAAATGTAGCAGAAAGAGGAGAAAAGTCATAAAGGGGAATTTAATGGCCCAGCAAACCCTGTTGGGATCTCTACTGAAATGGGTTTGGTTATTTCAGCCCTATCAATCACAGCTTTGATGGTTTCCTTGTTGCTGCTCTTCCTGGGGAAAGATGCAGGTGAGGAGTCCCTGGTGCCGGGCAGAGGGTTTGCTAGCCAGGGCCAGCCTTGTGGCATTTCGCAGAATTCACAGAATCACCAGGTTGGAAGAGACCTCCAAGATCACCAAGTCCAACCCAGCCCAAACACCTCAACTAAACCACAGCACCCAGTGCCACATCCAGGCTTGTTTTAAACACATCCAGGGATCGTGACTCCACCACCTCCCCAGGCAGATCATTCCTGTACTTTATCACTCTTTCTGTGAAAAACCTTTTCCTGATATCCAACCTATATTTCCCTTGGTGCAGCCTGAGGCTGTGTCCTCTCCTTCTGTCAGCTGCTGCCTGGAGAAAGAGACCAACCCCACCTGAGCACAGCCACCTTTCAGGGGGTTGTAGAGAGTGACAAGGTCACCCCTGAGCCTCCTTTTCTCCAGGATAAACAACCCCAGCTCCCTCAATTCTTTATTTATCCCCATGTCACCTCCTGGTTCTTCTCCTGGCTTGCTCAACAAAGTTTCTCCATCAACACCAATGTCTCCTGAAGTTGACATTCATTTTGAATTTATCAACACCTGAGTGCTGACAATTCGTTTTGGGGACAGCAGGCTGGTCAAAATGCTGCTGTGGAATAAAAGGTTGCTGACAGGAGTTACATAATAATATTTTAAAATCCACCAGTTGCTGGCTGGTATTCTTTCTAGAGATTTAGTTTTGTGCTTAGTTTTCCTGTCCAGTAGGTTCTAAATCAGTTGCAAACATCACTTTATATAAATTTATTGGACATATTTGCACTTAAACAGGCTAGCCTGGATCTATGGATGCTCACATACTTACAAGGCAGCTCCTTACTATAAACATGTGGCTTTGTCAATGATAAGTACATTTTAAATAAAATCCAAAAACCCCCTCAGTTTTCCTGAAAAATGTTGTGTAAACTTTGTGTCAGAGATTAATTCTTTGTGTTTGTTGGCATGTGGTGAGAGGATGCCTGAATAATTTTGCAGAGTGATACATCTTCAATATATCCAGTTATTGGTCCTTATTTTGAGTTTTGCAGTTCGATAAAGAGCATTATGAAATTGTTTTCTGTTGTATCTTTCTTGGCACGAACAAGCTGAGAAAAATCAAACCATAAATATATGGGTTTGCACAGAATTCTACCAGCTTGGAATAAAACAAAGTCCTTTCCAGACTAGCTCTTCCTTTCCCACCTCTATCGCTTGCATTAATTAGTTCTGGTTTAGAGATTTCTGTGCTCATAGAGCTTCATGAGATCCACATTACCAGGGTTTTGTTTGACTTCCACTCTAAAGCCCTAATATTTGCAGAGATAAGCATATGCAAATATTTGACTACAAGCATCTCTTTCAGGGCATGCAGTTTGGTTTCAGCTCAGAAAATGCTTTTTCCTGTTTTATTTTCTGGCAAGGATGTGAAATCCTCTGTTAAGTCATCAGACATCTCTGGAATCTCAGGGCTGTGCTCTTCTTGTTGTGTAACAATTGACACAAATACAAAGTAAAATGTTCAAAACCGGTAATTTTAAACTCCTGCAATTGACTACACAGCAAGTAGAGGAAAAGGGATAAAGTTTCCTAATATATTAGAGCTGAGATTTGACTGGTGTGAGACTAGAGGAGAGCAAAATGGGGAGGTTGTTAATTTTTCTTCTGCTGGAAGTTGGGGGCTTGAAAGACTCTTTGATGGACTTACCCCTTGCCATCTCCTAATGCTGGGAATGCCCTGTGAGTGCTGCCCTGTGAGTGCTGCCCTGTGCAGCTCCTGCAGCAATCTAAAATTGTGGAGCAACAGCAGAAGTGACTCAGGCAACGTATAGATTTGACGGGTTCTAATGACTTCCAGATACAATTTTCTCAAATTGCAAATAGATCCCATTTTTTAATCTATTTTTCTAAGCATATACAGCTTACAGAAGAGTCGGTGTCCCACCAGCTGCTTATCCAGTATCTCTCTGTAGTTCCCTTTTTATTGCTGCCACTTCTAAACTACTTGGTGTAACCAAGTGAGGATGAACCAAGCTCAGGCTGCAGAGAAAATTTTTAATATGGATTGGGAACAATACTTGGAGCCCAGGTACACAGAAAGACACAAAGGAAAATAAGAGTAGATTGCCTGTTGCCACTGTGATTGTACTAAGTCTTGTTTCAAAAGATTGAGAGGATGAATTTAATATAAACTGCAGAAATATGATGTTTAGAGTAGCAAGTCATCATGAAAATTAGAAAATATATTTAGCCCTTACAAGGGCGCTGCATTTAGAGTATTATATTTTTAGACTCTCAGTAAGCCAGGCACACACTGCCTTACATCCTCTGACATTTTCATTAGTTGAGGCTGGCACTGGACATAAATATTGTTGCAGAATAACAAAGCAAAACCCAGTGAAACCAACTCAATTTGCCTTTGAGTTTGAATAATTAATATTTATGAATATATGAGGGGAATAATGACACACTGTTTTACTGTAATTGAGCCAGAACTTCCCGAGAGGCCAACCCACAAGATCTTTGGCCGGAGACATCATTTTAGGAGCAGTGGAAACCACCCCAGGGACCACAGAGGGAAACCCTGAAGTGCTTGAGAGCATCCCAAGGGCAAGGAATGGTATCAGGTATCAACCTTATGGATGGGCAGAGCCCAGAGTCTTGGTTAATGGATTTTAATGGGTTTTTGCATCTCACAGTGACTGTTTTTTCCCTGTTGTCCATTACTGAAGTAAACATTGCCTTCAAAGCACCTGAACAGGTCTGGTGTGGGTGTCCTGTGACCCAGCCGTGCCACCAGCTGCAGCTGTAGGAGGAGAGACTGGGAGCACTGGGAGGGAGGGTTGGCCACAGCAGGGTCTCCATTTAAGACACATTTAAGATGCGAATCCAGCGGATGTTTTTGGGAGACAGTTGGATTTCTTCTGCTTCTCATCTGGCTGCATCATCAGTGATGTCTGGCTCCAGGAGCAAAAGAGATGTGCTGAATAAAATCCATCTTGCCATTAACTTCTTTAAAGTTTAATGCAAGAGGAAGTGCACCAACAGGAGCAAATTATAAAAATCACCCATCCCTGACTTTGATGGATGTTCTCCTCACAAACTCACCACACACTGTTTTATGAACTAGATTATTTGCTTAAGTCATCAGCTTATGATTGATTAGAGAGGGAAAATGAGGACATAATCACTTCTACATATCTTGCTTACTACAAATAAGAAAGTTTTGTACAACGATTTATTAAAAGCTGATTAGATTAAAAACAAATTGTATAGTTGGAGCCCTGACAAATGGTTCTTTTGTATTGAAATATTAGGTGGTTAAGTGGTGTTAGCAGAGCAGACAGTGAGGACTGGCTCAGCTCCTGTATCCGAGTGCTGGGGCAGGAATTATTTACTGTGGGAGTGTCCAGGAGAAAACAAGGAAATTCAATTTTTGTCTCTATTCCATGCCAACTGATGATGACATCACTAAAATAATTATTCCTTTGTGAAGTCAGGAAATGTTCTTTATTCCTGTTTTTTTTAAAAATATCAAGAAAGATGGGATTATTGACATGGAAAAAAAAATCATAAATTGTAATTTTTCACAGCTTTGTACTGACAGCAATTTTTTAATGTAGACATCTTTTTTATAATATAAATTCCAGATTCCATGAATAAACACGTACATTTTTTTAGAGTGCATGGAATAAAATGTTTAATCTGAAATCTAGGAACTAAGACGGAACACATTTGTTCCTCTTTCCCAGAGGTTTGGCATGATGTATTTAAGCCCCAAATGTAGAACAAGTACTGAAGCAATGTAAAATAACTTGTCAATCTTAAGGGGAAAAAAAATACTGTCATGCTAAGTAGAAGAGATTAACCACTATGAAAAAGGAAACTATATCGAAGAACTATAAATTTTAAGAAAAATATGCTCCCAAGGTATCCAAAACTGATTCAACTTAATCTATAACCAGTCCTGAGTAAGAGGGTAAAATTGACTCTTGAACATTTTATGAATAAAAAGCATCTTTGTGCAAGGTCCTGTCTTTACCAAAGCCTTATAAACTACTCAATTTACTTTCAAAACTCAGTCTCTGTCTGTCTGTCCTCTCTCTCAAATTGTGAATGATGGGGAAAGGAGTAAGAGAAAGGCTCTGTTCTCCATGTGGAGAGGACAGACTGCATCCCTCACCAGACACTCAGCCTGGGGACAAGGACCAGGTAATGTAGTGAGGGAAGCGGATCCTCCTCCACCTCCCAGTGAGGGCAGAAATCTCCCAACTTATACCCAAGAACGCAGTTGTCTCCAAAATCAACTTGCCATTACTATCTAAGGTCTGGATATCTCCACTGTAGCAGAAACCATCTCACTGCAAGAGATGCACCAAATTCAAACTAATTGCAGTCATGGCAGGGCAGAAACAAGACATGGTGGAGGTATTTCAGCTTAGTTTTTTCTTTTTAATAAGGTCTGAAACCCTGTGTAAGCAGTCCTGACAGGATGAAGCGTTAATGACTGATTTAGAGTGTCCCTAAATTGAACACATCTATCACACTGAGTTAAAATCACACTGAGTTGTTTTAAATAAAAGGGATAATTTAACTTAAGTAGACCTTTTACTGCATAGCATGGTGGTGAATTTCTTGGCAAAATCAAAAAAAAACTGTAAGCTCTTCTGGTGATGTTTTTACCAAGCTCCTCTTTTCTATGACCATATTTTCATATATGTGTGAACATATTTTCAGCAGGAAAGGAAAATAAAATAGTCTGTACTGAGAGCTTGAGTAGTTTTAATTGTATAGCTTTATTTGATAGCTTTAGATGCAGAATGATTTCTAAGCATGTAATTAAACTTACAGGCACTGATGGCTTCTTACTTAAATGGCTTAAAATTAAGCATTTGCTTTTGTTGATTGATAGACTGGTTAACGAAAAAGGTACCTGCTCAACCATACAGCTGGCAGCAGGCTTGGCACGGCACAGAGAAGGAAATTATATCTATAAAGATATAATGGGTGTGGTCAGGGTGTATTACAATCCTATTTATCATCAGGAAATTATCAATTCAGCTATTGATTTAAATTTTTAATTTTTTTTTTCTTTTAATAGGGGATAAAAACACTCCAAGCTTTATTTGTGTTATTTTTTATGCATTTATTTCAGCTCTCTGTAGTGTCTGCCTGTTATCCACTATAAAGAATTCCGACTTGTTATATATGAAAGACAGGCTTATTAATGTCTCTGCTGCATGACACATCATTAAAGCTCAGATATAGTCATTACCCCGTGCTACAGGGCTTGAGATTATTAATATTGCCAACACTATGAGGACACGGGAGATGTGCCACTGATGCAGGCATTTCTAAGCCCTGTGATGGATTTAAAAAGGGGATGCCTGGATACAAAGCACAATAACACTGTCCTGGCCTTTTTTGCAGGCTTCTTTCAACATTCAGGGAGGTTTTTCTGTTGTTCCACCAAGTGTGTGCTAATTAAACCGATGGGAGGACTGAGAGCTAATTGATGACAGGATGGGTTTCCAGAAGTGCTGTGCTAAAGGGAGTGATGTTAGATTTGCTGCTGAAAACTCAGGGTTTAAAGTTGTTCTACTCCTATAATGGTAGAATTTTTGTTGTTGTTGTTATTATTACAAATTATTTTTGTTATAGCACAATAATTTCTTTTTAATTGAGTGCTGCTGTTTTGTCATGGGACTGAGTCCTCCTTCTATT
Organism: Cyanoderma ruficeps; assembly: GCA_008694505.1. Lineage (NCBI taxonomy): Eukaryota > Metazoa > Chordata > Aves > Passeriformes > Timaliidae > Cyanoderma > Cyanoderma ruficeps. The sequence continues at coordinate 1,380,701 of VZDJ01000223.1, forward strand.
GACCAGCACAGAGAGGAAAAGCAGCTCTGTAGAACTGGCAGTGGCTATATTCCATCTTTGTGATATCAAAGTAAAACAAATAAAAATGAGGCGAAGACAAGAACAGTGTCATGGGATAAGCCATGCACTGTCCCATCCTCGTGCAGGGAACAGTTTTGTCTTCCTCTTTGAGACAACCCACCATCCTCAGAGGGATTGTTCACCTCTGGCAATGGATGATGTCTGGACCTCCGAGGGTCCTTGATTAAGAAGTGGGTTTGAACTCAGAGATGTTCCAAGAAGTGGGTTTGAACTCAGAGATGCTCAATAAACTTCTTACTGTTTAACTTCTCCTTCTGCAAAATAAGTTCTTGCCTAATGTCCCATGTACCCAGTGTTTCAAAGAAACCCAGAATACTTTGGCATCTGGCCCCCGTTGACTTTGCACCTTAGTTACAAGATGGGTTAATCCAGATCATTTCCACGAGCATTGCAAAAGCAATCAGCTCCCCAAATCAGCTGCTCGTGCTGCTGTCTGTATTTCTTGACTGGTGACAAATTCAGGACTGTTATCTGTCACAATTCCTGCAGCTCAGCAGGTAGTAAACATTCCCTTTACTATGGCATATTGAATAAAATTGGTATGCAAGCCTATTATCAAAGCTTGTAAACACTTGACTAAACTATGTGGCTCAATTAGCAAAGAATAATGGAGCAATAAGTAAAGTGTGTGCAATTTTATCAACTCTTTTCAGCTCAGTGAAGTCAACAGCATTATCAGGAAAGCATAAAGAGCAATTGTCAGTATATCTCACTGAATCCCTGCATATTACCTTTGACTAAATCAAAAAAGGGTGTCAGAAAATCAGAAAAAAATTTAACAGCATCAGCACAAAATGCTGCACAGTCTGGTGCATTTGTTCATTATTTAGCAAACGTGTGTGGCTTGGTTAATTAAGAATATTAAAATGTGACATCTGAAGTGTGCTATTAAATTATTGAAACAGCAAGGTTGATCACTAACAGTACACAAACAGCTCCTTCATGTATATGTACAACACAATTTTTAAATTATGTAAACATGAGCACATTTGAAATAGTGTTTTATAATCAGCACATGAAGTGGGTGCTGTCAGGAACTTATCCAGGCTCAGCTTGGCTTAAGGTCCAGGCAAGCATTTGAAGACTAAGATTTTGATCCAGCTGTAGCAAAGCACAGGCAGCTGCCCTCAGCATTTCATTTTCTGCCAGCATTTTCAGTTGCTTTTACACCTGCTTCATTCAACAGCTTCATTTCTTGTTTTTATGCTGTGGATGAAATTGAAAATGAAATCTGCAGGCAAAAGCCTGTGATATATAAAGCTCTATTCCATCTTGTGCTGATGCAGAATTGCTCTCTAAAGACCCGTGTTGCAGTTCTGTGCTGCATTGTCAGAAGTCTGATGTTCTCAGCAGACTCTGCCTGCTGCAATGAAGCTTAGGGGTGTGCCAAGAAAATCAAAGGAGAAAGGGATGTGTCCAACACCACGAGTCCTGCAGAACACTTGGCTCCCTGCAGGATGCTGTACCCATCATCTGAAGGAGGGATTATATTCCCTTTTCCCTCCCACCAGCAGTAAATCAGTACCTGACTTTCCCCTCTTTTAAAGATCTCGACGCCAGCCCAAATGTGTGTAGGTCTGTGATGAATCTCTCTGGAAGCACGGATCAAAATAAAGAATGAAGGTGTCACCTGTATTTTCTGCATCTCACCAGGAACAGTCAGTAAAAGGCTGTCCTTGGTGCTCAGAGAAGCTGCTTTGGCAACCTGAAGTCCACCCCCTCCAGTATTGTCACGTCTCAGCTGCCACTGTAAGACCAGGAGAAGAAACACCATCAAAGGGACAGTTCGGGTTTAATCTTTGACCCCTTTGAAAATAAAAATCAGGGTCTGGTATAATGTCGAAGTTGTAAGTGTATAAAAACCTCTCAGGACTATTGGAGGCTTTTGCAGCGTCTGTAACAGCAAAGGATACATTGATGGTATCAAAAATTTTGCTTTAAGATGTTTAAAGATCTGCTTCATTTAAGGATTATTAGCCATGAGTAACTGGAGACTTTTGCTCCCCTCTAGTTTCTCTCCCCTTTCCTGCCAGCCTTACCTGGCTCAAGAGCTGGAGAGTGTCATCCCAGTGAGAGGAGTAGCATCAGATAATAATGTCAGATGGGTTGGGATCTTCTCTCATACTCATCCCTCCCATCCCATTTCCCTTTCCAGGAACAGAGAGCTCACAGACAGGCTGGAAAATCACCTCAGCTGTTCAAAGCCTGGCCCAGCAGCAGCCCAACAGCACTTATGACTTTAGTCTGAGTTTCAACTTTGTGAGGGATTCAAGTCATCCCTGGCGTGGCATTCCAGGTGGAAATAAAGCAGAGAAACTTAGCACAATATTCAGACTTGGTTCACTCACGCTGTACTTTCAGAGAAGCCATTTCCAGTGGTGCCATCAATAAGAAAATTAGGAACACTGTTTCTTGTGCCCTAAAACTCCTACTCATTCATCAGTTGAACTGTCAGGTCGAAAATTTTACCTATTTACCTGCTCTATTCCCATTTGGTTGAGCTATATGGCACATTCCCATGTGAACATTTCAGGAACATTTCAGTTATCCAAGCTTTTTTTGCTTTTGCTCAGCAAAATCAAGGCTGACTATCCCCAGCCAGGGCAGGGATCTGTCATGCTGCATTAGGTGACTGTATTTCTTATGACAAAGAGAACAAGATTCCTTAAAGACAGAATAAACTGGCAGGCAGACCTCTAGAGAACCATGGATCTTCAGCCTGGGGGGCTTTTTCCATCCTGAAGCCATTAAGTGTGGCATTAACTACGGCATATGAATGGGTTACACAGATTATAGCCATAGGAGGTGCTGGGAACGTGCCCCCTCTTAACATTGTTTGCAGAAATGCACTCCTGTTGTGAGGATTTATGTTTTCATTACAGAACAATTCCCATAATAACAGCCATTGAATAGGGATGCCTAATGTGGAGCACAGGAGGAAAAAAAAAATAGAGCTACGCTTCAAGTAATAAGTTTTGATTGAATGAATGGCTACTTTATAAACTTTCATTACTGTGATTTGGTCTGAGGGAAATAGCAGCCTGTCAGATTTTTTCCAATGGAAAATCTAATCAACAGAGGATGATGCATTAAGGGGATGAAAATGCTGCTGGCATCATTCTGCTGGACCTCACAGCTTTTCTCTGCCTTTCCCTGCCTCTAACAACTTGGAGTTTGGGAATTCTGCTCCTTTTCCCTTGGGCTGCTGCTGGGATTTTTTGCTGCTGAGCTTTCACAGAGCCAGCAGAAGCTCTTCAGAAATGTTCTCACCATCCTCACGCAAAATATGATGTTCAGTCACTCCCAAGACATGGGGACTGGCACTCCTGAGTGAGCAGCACTGTCCTCCATGGCTCTTTGCTAAACCCTGCTAGACATGAAGCTGTGCAGGGTCAGGTTGGGTTTAAGGCCGTGCTGGAGTCTCCAGAGCCTGTTCAGTTCCTTTCTTCTCTCAGCAGTGCTCAGTCTCTGTTTATGCTGCCTCTGTGTAGGACAGGAGTGTTTTTACTGGGAAATTCATCAGCACAGTGTCATTTTTAGTAGAGCTGTGACTTTGAAATAGTATTGAAACGTCACTATAACTGCACAATCTGCCTGTTTTTTCACTGCAATTTTAAAATTTCCAGCAATAATATATGATGTTAGTCAAGTTCTATTTTCTTTATGCAATATTTTGATCCATAGAGGGTTTTTCTTCTTGCTAAGATATCTGATTGCCAGGTACCTTTTTGAGGATCACATTTTATCCCTCTAATTCAAAAACACTTATGTCCTCTCTCCTCTTTATTCTTTCTTTCCAGAAAAGAAGTAAAATTACAAAGTTTAACCAGATCCTTTCTCTTTCCATTTCCTCTAGTTAGAGCAAAGTGGAAAACAGGGAAACACGTTTTAAAAAAAAAAATTCAAACTAGGGGAAGTCTCTGGTATTACCTCAACTAAAAAAGACTTTGTAATATACATTGGCAGAACATATGAGTGATATCTATGTACATGCTGGTTTTTCATCTTTAATTTTTTCTTAGCAATTCCACTACTTTTATTCTGCCTGTCTTTTCAGTTTGTATTTCATTGCAGTCATCTTTGTTATAAACTTTTTCCCATGATTTTCTTCTTTTCTCCATGTTTCTTCTGGTTGAAAACTCTGATTTTACATCATGAAAGCATTTTTGAAGGACATCTTCCATATCTGCCCCAATTCTAAATTCTCATAGCAATTTGCTGGTAAATTTCTCTTTCATTTAAGTTGCTAAATGGTTTCTTTTCCCTTCTGTTGCACTGTCATTTTTTCCCAATCATCCATCAGTTTCAGTATTTCTGTGCTTTAGAGATCAACAACAACGACTACAGGCAGTGCCCTGTATTAAATTATTTATTCTGTTCTCCTTATCAGGAGCCTGGGAGTTTACAAACTGAGAAATGTGCAAGACATACAACCAAGGCTTGGAAATTTAGACTCAGAGTGCTTTTGATCTTAGAACTATGGATTTAAACACATGAAAACAAGGGGTCATTCAGATAAATTCATCATTTAAGAGGTTTTTTTGGACCAATGTATTCGATAATCTACAGCTGGTTATCACAGCACCCACCAAAGAGCTTCTCTAGGTGCTTGCAGGCTTCTCAGGAGTTTTGGCCAGATTCAACATGCTTTTTCAAATTACCCTTTATTTAACAGCTTCTCCCATTATTTGAATTACTGATAGTTAGCTTCACCCTCTCCATATTAATCATGGATGTGATTAATCTACATTAATCTAAATTATTAATATAAATTAGTCAAATCCCACTGCAGCAAAGAAATGCAGTGAAGCACATCATAAGTGAAAAGCACCAGTTTAGGTGGTTTTACCCGGTCAGTGGATGTCACCTAACACACATTGCAGTGGCTGCCAGCACCCAATTCAACACTTCATATGTGCCTCTGATAGGACGTGCGTCATCTGAGGATAAATACATGAGCATGCCACAGCTTGAATTCTGTTTGGCTGCCTGGAATAGCCTGTAACTCAAAATCTTCCTCTTCTCTGGCAAGAAATCCTCATCAAACAGACAAATCTGTGAAAATCTGGTCTCTGACGTCAAGAAATCCCAGACTTTGGGTACCCCTCTCAGCACACAGGGCAGATTCTGTGCTGCTGGAAGCTGCAGCTGCTCAGCTGAAATAAAATATTGAAGACACTCATTATGTAGTTGCTCACCTGTTGGGTACATGACCCTCTCAATCACTGCCTTTCTTTGTCTGCCTCTCTGGTTCAAGCGGTGGGTGAGATCCTGCAGGCTCCCAGCTGGAGCTGAGCTCTTCATGCTCCTGTTGCATATGGATCAGGGAATGATGCTGCAGCTCTGCCTTCAGCTCTGCAATTTACTCACTTGCATGAGAAAATAGCACTGTGCTCCAGCTGTATCATTCCATGAAGAAGTCAAAGGTTTTTATTGACTCCTGATTTTCATGGAAATTGTACATAGATCCTGAAAAAATAATATTGCTTATTAAGATTCAAAACTTTTAACCAGGCCAAACACAGAAAAATCTGTGGTTTTCCCCTGAATAATTTTGTCTGCCAATAGACCTGAGCAAGAGATACAAACTGATTTCTTCATTTGTTTTTGATAAGTCCCTGACTAACCTGACTAAGATCCAATTACCCTTTTGAGGGCACCATTCTGGCACTGGTCACAGAGGAATGATATGTTCCAGTGGGATATGTGCAAATTCAGTTCAAACCTCTCCAAGCAGGACAGGAACTAAACGTACCACATAGCAGAGGAACTTTTTAACCAGTGGCTACTGAGGCTTCCTTCCATGACTGTCTGTTGTATCATCGAAAGAAAAATCCTGAGAGGTTTCTCGTTTTTCATTTTTCATGAAAAAAATCCCTAAATTTCCAGGTTCACATTGCTGACAAAGCATCTCTTTTATTTTCCATCCCCCCTCACAGCCTCAGCACAAGCAGTACTTTCCTGATCAATAAATTTATTTTCCAGAGCAGCTTTGACATGCAGAACTAGCTGAAACAGAGCTGTACTTTAGCACCTTCTAAGACACCCCTGTCAAGTTAGGATTTAGGGAGGATCAAGAAGTCTGTATGAATGTTGCTAAATTTGAATTGTGCAGAGAGAAGGAAGCACATTTCCATGCATCACAGTCGAAGTTTTTACATTTACAAACTAAAGGCATGTGAAAATAGGGGGATGTTTTCCCAAGAAACTAAAAATACAAAGCTACATCTCTATGTATGTCTAGCCAGGCCATGGGGTGTCTTTAACAATCCTCATGTTTAACCTTCTGTATGTTAGGTGAGAAGTTCTCTGCTGCAGTTGCAAGATTCTATCCTGGCTGTACAGAGTTTCCTTCACAGAGACAGCTCCACTCACCCTGCTCTTCTGAAGTGCTGCAGTACAAATAAATCACCCACATGGAGAGATAGGAAGGAAATTTGGGGTTATACCCCATATCCACAGGCACTATCAGGCTTCTCATGAGAGGTTTCACACTGGATCATTTCTGAGAGTCTCTGATTGTGTAGTGCTTGATAACAACGTGCTTGAGACACCTCTGTCATGTAGGACAAAGCTCTTCCAGCAGGAATAGCTCATCTTTCTCAACGGCATTTCCATCTATTTTTTGAAGCATAGGATTTAAACATATCCTTCAAACACTTGGGAAAAACTTTGCTGGTATTTGATGAGTGTATCTTTAGGTGCTGGAAGGATTTTTACTGCAGCGTGGCTTTAGGGTTGTTTTCCAAACCTCGAACCTGAGGGTTGCTGTTGCTGGGACTGAGGCAGGTGAAGAGACCAACACAGATAAACCCAGTGAACCTCCTCTGTGTGAGCTCCTTCCTAAATCCTCACCCTGCTTGGAAACACCCTGTCCTGTGAAGAACTGAGGATGTATAATCTCTTCACAGAACGTGATGAAAAACCAAGAGTGTCCTTGCTGAGCTGTGTCAGCCATGCTGTAATTCAGAGCGACTTGGTGTTGACGTGGACACAGCAGCTGTGACAAACACAGATGCACACACAGATGGAGCTGGGAGCCCTCAGAGTTGTGAGCACAGAACAGAAAAGCTGAGCCTGTGCTCAGGCAGGTGGTGTGAGGCTGGGCAGAGCAAATGATTCCCCTGGGCCATGACTGCTCCTTTAGAGCTGCTGCTGGGGTGACTGAGCCCCAGCAGCCTCCAGCAAGCTCAGTCCAGCCTTAGAAGGCAGATTTCTGTGGGTAGATGTCATCTCTGTTTATCTCATGTCCTCATGTGTTTAGTATTAAGGGAAGGAAGAACAAGTTTTACATGATGAAGCTCTGCCAGGGACAAGTTCAAGCTAAAATTAGAGTTACAGAGTACTTGTTCACCTCGGAACACCTTCCTTTTACCATCCTTGGGACAAGTAACACAACTGTACAAATTATCATAATCCACGTCAAAATTATTTCCATGGCAAAGCAAATCTCCATGCAGACATGTCCTGAAACACACTCCAGCTTTTGCTGACAGAACCTTCCCTTTAAAACAAGCCTTTGGAAAGTTTGGTTGGTTTGTTTCAACTTCTGTTTTTTCAAGGAGATTTGTTCCTTCCTGGAAAGCACTGGGTGCTTTTTGGGGGGAGGTTCCTGTGTGTATCAGCAGCTCCTGAATACAGGACTTTGACAACGTATGCAGTTTCTTGAAATATATATTCTGACTCTTTCTCACCTCCTACATCAATCTCCTTGGCAACAGAGTGACACCAGGCCACTTTGTGCTCTTATCCTGGCCTTCTCCTCTTTCAAAGGATTTGGAGTTTCCCCGTTTTTATCCTTTGTGCACTCATCCCATTCATTGGTCTCTGCTTTTTGTGTCTGATGATTTATTGACAAATAAAATGTGTCCTGTTTTTTCTATACAATCTTGATCCTCAACCAAAACACCACAAAGCTCAATAAAAATCCAAGCCACAAGGAATAAACGCAGGAGATAGGAGCAGAAAATAAGACTGGAGAAGGGAATATTCTAATAATATTTTTTTCGTAAAACTGACTATTTCCTCATGCATTTATATGAGGTTTTCTGGACCCAACTTTGATTATGTACTAAAGTACTAAATCATTTCTGTTTCAATTACAAATGGCTGAAGCCTCCTTTTCTGTCGGTCTGAACGTTGACATATGAATATTCAAAAAAATATATCTGCATTTCTTTCTCTGCTATTTAATTAATGGATGAGCAGGGTCATAATCTGTCAGTTATATTCAAATCTTTACCAAAGGAAAAAAAAAAAAAAGTTTTTCACAACAATAGAAATGGTGAAATATCCAAGCTTTTAAATGAGCCCCTCTGTGCAAGCTCTGTAATAAACACACCTTCAACATATTCTGACCTCTTCATTTTTCATTGCACAGATTAATAATAGGTAGCTTAGCAACGATGCTGTATTGTCAGTGCATGTTGGGGACTTGGCAGCATCCAAGGTCGATCTGCAATAAGCTTAGATTGAATGCCATTAGCTAGATGCCACTTTGCCTCCGGATTTTATTGCTAAATTTTTATTCTAGGAGGGGGAGAAAAAAATTACCGTGCTGACACAGTTAATGTTTGGACCACAGCAGAAAGGTCTGGATCACTTACATGACTCGTGTGCTGTAAAAGCCCTGTAATAAATTAAGTTTTAACGATTTGAAAACTGAATCCATTTGGGGTAATTTCTGCATGGAGTAGTCATTAAACTGCATGCAGTTATGAATGCAATGGTTGTTGGTTTGATTCACAAGAATAAAGGTTCAAATGACAACTCTGAACCTGGAGAATCAGGTACCTTTGGTCATCTGTTGGCTGACTCCCCTGGGAAAGCCAGATCCACAAGATGATATTAGTGCCTAAAACAGGGGTGACGTAACGGCATCCAAAACTTCTAACCACAAAATCCCTCTTTAGCTACTGCACAAAAAGAGCCATCAAATAAAACCTGCGTGTGTGCGTTTGGGCGATGATGAGTTTTGCTGAAAAGGGTCAAAAATTAAAGTGTTTAGTTCTTAGACCTGCAAAAATCTCAACTGAGAGATTAATGCAGTCATCTTATTCTCATGGCTACAGGAGAGACAACCAGTAAGATCATCCTTGGTGCCTGGTCTTCCCCTTCACAATATTTGATTAAGCCAGCAGAAAACTTCCATTGCCTTTTGAGGGCAGAGGGATCTCACCCCAAATTTGATCAGTTGAGGCTGAGAAATGAACAAAACTCTGGAAAGTGATCTGGATGAACCTTTAAGGGTTGCCAGTCACAAAGCTTTAAACCTGCTGTGCCCAACCAGACAGGCAGAGCTGTGGAATTCGAGGGTAGTTTTCAGAGTACTAAATAACACAAGACAAAGGGTTGGAAATTTCTTCCTGAAGCTTTAAAATGCTGTAACATTCAACACCTGTCCCCTGGCTAATCCCTGCCCAGTGATAGCATGAGCCCAAAAATTCCCTACAATTTTGGAAAAGCTTCAGTTGCTTTTATTACTGCTACCTGGGCCTAGACATCTGTCTCTGCCCCAGCACTCCCCTTTCCCCAAATGCCTGTTTTTGCAGGTTTTCATGGGACAATCTGACTCAATACCAGAGTCAGACATGGATGGGGAGAACAACAAACCTGTTCTGGAGCAGGTTATTAAACTGTGACATGTGAAGTAGGTGACCCATGACCCTTGAGACAACAAGTGTTAGCTGATTCTCTTAAACTAACTCAATTTCTCCCCCTGTAATTTCCACGTTTCTAGTGTAGAGAATGTATTACTACTGGAAAAAATAAAGAATTATGACAATAAAAAAAGAGGGGAAGTCAGATCAATGCTCCATTTAGTGCTCCTGGTAACACATGGTTAATGGCACGACTGAATTTTTCTTTTCCTTGAAAATGTTTCTATTCAGTAAAATGTCATTTCTTGTGCTTGAGATTAGAGAAAATGCAATTATAAATCCAGATCTGATGCATAATTTTCTAACACAGTCAAGTTTTCCCACTGTTCCCATACTACAGCCATCTCTAATTTATTTCTCATTAGGCTCTGGCATCACTAGTTAGGAGTAAAGCATTCAGAAGTAAATAAGCAGACCTGAGAAGAATTTTTAATAATTATTCTTTAAAAATACAGCAGAAGTTAAATTATTCAGTCATATTTGGCATTTTTGCTTTACATCCTATGTCAGAATTTTTTAAAAATTCAACTGCCCCCTCTTTTTTCTTCATATCCATTAATCTGTACCCTGGGTAATCTGTCCCAAGTGCATTTGTCATAAATTAAACTGGTTTTCTGAAATCATTATCACCAAAGAAAAATCAAATCAAATTTTATTCCAGCTATTCATGTTATATTTCATACTGTATATTCCCTGGAGACCAGATGATGAGCTTTGAAGTCCCTCTCTTGAGAAGAAATAGCTTTTCCCTTCCTGGTTGGCACTCCATCTTGCTTTGCTGGTTTGGAGTCAGGCACATAACAGCAGCTCTTCACTCTCTCTGTGGTGTTTGATATATTATGGACAGGGGAAAAAAAATCCAAAATTTTCAGTATGTAAACTCCTGCCTCCTCTGCTTAGTCTGCAGGTACAGCAGTCTCTGATAGGAGCACGGGGCAGGGGGACCTGCCTTTGGCCCCATTTAGTGATGCTTTGTGGCACCATCATCCATCCAATCTAAAAAGGCCCATAAAATGTAGAATAATGCTCTGGATTTCATTCCTTGGTTCCATCCCTGGGGAACTGTCCTTGCTGAGTTTATGGAGATTGTTGTGTTGATGTGTTTGTCACCTGAGCACACTTTGTTAAAATGCCCATGGCGCTTCTTCCCACTTGGAATTTTGCTCACTTTAAGTTTAGTGGAGTGCAGCCCCTTGTTCTTTTAAGGGAATTCCCTGGGACTCCTGCACAGAGGGGCTTCTACTGCTGGTAATTATTAAATGAGAGGATTTTTTAAAAGTACTCGTTTTTTATTGGTTCCTCTCACAAATACCATGTGATTTGTTCCAGCTAATTGTATCTAATAGAGCTCTCTCTTTGTGATTTGATAGTGCAATCTTACTTGCAAATCCTAAGGCTCAGTATATTCATTAATAAGTGAAAATATGTGACAAAAACTTGAATTCATGTACTTTTCTCTTTTGTACCGTGCATTTTACACCTCTCCATAGGAATACATTCAACATGCTTTGCTCAACTTTCTTTTGCTTTACTCCCTTGCACCACAATTCCTTATTAACATACAGAATTAGGGAGTTAATGAGGATACACAGGGCCTTACACCTTTAGGTCTCTTCCCCTCTTGTGCAGGTTGACAGTGCTGAAGGAGGTTGCCCCTGTAAAGAATATTTAGTGCCCATTTTCCTGAGTTCTGTTGGATTATCTGCCCTGTCTATGACAAGTATGAAGTGCCCTCTCCTCACAACGCAGGAGGTCACATCACTTATTGTTTATTATCCAAACCAACAAATCACTGAATGGGCTGCACTGGAATTTTGGTACCAGCCAAAGAAAATGTTCAAAACAACAACAATTTTAAAAACAATAATATCAAAAATATAACAAAAATTAAAATTATACCAATGCAATGGTGTACGAAATCACTGATGGTGACAGAAAAATATTTAAAAAATAGAATAAATAGTTTACTTTATAACGACATAAACTATTCTGCATTATTTGTATATTACTTTTCCCAGTGTGTTGTGAAAGCAATAGCAAACTAATAGTGATGCATAACATCAAAATAACCCACTGCCAAATGAACATCTGCTTTCAATTAAACAGGTGTATCACAAATTCAGCATATTCATAAGCTTAATTACAGATTGTTATTAGCAGGAAGTAGAGAGATACTCTAATAATTAAACATAGTTGAAGAATATTGTACTCCCTCTTTATAAACTTTGCTTGTTTAAAATAAATTAACTCTTCTCAAACTGATCATCTTGAGGAGTACACCCATAATTTAAAAACAATTTGAGAGTGGATATAGTTTATCTTTAAGATACACCTTATTTATTATTTTGAGGCTTTTGGTTATTGACTTCAGGTCAATAATGCTATCAGTGCTTTGCTCTAGGAAACATCAAAAGCTTTCCTCTCAGAAGGTGGTGAGTTATCTCCCTTCTCAAACACTGAATATTGAGTGTCAAAAGTTCAGCCTCCACAAATGGAGACACCTGAAACTGGAATTCCTACCAGCAAACATTGACCTTTTCCTTGTGTGCCTCTCTAAAGGCGTTTGACTGAAGAATTCCTACATGACATAGATACTGACCAGGGATTATGGACTAATATGTTAGAAGCACCTGAAAAATTTATTGCCAGTGAGCCTTGGTTTTGATGAGTCAACTTAAGACAACCAAGGAGTCATCATTGCCCAAAAGAGCACCTGGCAGGGTCTGGGGCAGCACCTGCAAGCTGTTCTAAGATTTACAGAGAAGCAAAGCCAGGCTAACAAACAAGAAAATAGGTGATGCTACAAGCAAGTTTTGGCCCAGCCCAGCATCTATGAGGATCTTCCTTGATCACTTTTGGACAACTCTTGCATGGGGACAAGGCACTGCTACCTTGGGCTTTCTGCTGAGTGCTCCCTCCTCTGGACAGCACAGCTATTTCAATATCAAAATAAGTAGTGGGCTAGTCAGATTTTTCTCTCACGGAAAAAATAAAAAATGTTGTGGGGGCGGTCTCTTATCCAGTTTGAAGAGCCAGATTCAGTCAGAATGTGAAAAAAGAAGTAAACGTGTGTTGCTCTTTCATGAAATCATAGTGGCTTTCCTTGGCTTGCCTGTACTTGGGGAGGAAAAAAACCCATATTGTTGAGATGGTGTTATTTCATATTTTCCTCCTCTGCTGCCACTAGTTTAATTGACCCCCTACTTCACTGCTGTTCATAGGCAGCCCACTTGTGTCTATTCCTCTGTGGTTTATGCCCCAGCCCTCATCTTCAGCCACATAAATTGGCTGACTCGAAAACTGCTGATACAGACCTGTCATGATGTTTTCCTCAGCTTTGTAAATTATGTTTTCCAGGTGAAGGACATTGTGTTAATGAACATTCTGTATGTGTGTGCTTCACTTCAGGCTGTGTTGTCTGAGAGATGTGAAAAGTCAAAGTGAACTTCATACAGTTGAACACAAGCAGAGAGAAAGATAAAAACAACAGCCGAGAACCTCTCCAGCATGAATGGAGAAATAATTAGATTTCCCTCACAGACCAGGACCCAAATCATTTTGCTTATATCCTTCTCACCAAGGAACGAGTAGAGAAAATTCTGTCCTTAATTTTCAAATTAAATGAGCCTTAATATCAGCTTCTCCAGCTACTTCTGCTGTGGGATCATGGGTACAGCTCAGGAGGTTCACAGAATACAGAGCCAGGCAGCAGATGAATTGAGTAGTAGAAACTGTACTAAGCTCCTCCTTATCCCTGGACATAAATGTGGGGAGAACCAAATTAACCTAATTAATTTCTAAACCTCTGTATTTCCTCTAGTAGTTTTCCCTCCTTCCCCCAGTTTTCTGTGACATATCCATGTAGCATGTCTGTATGTTAGTCCAGACTTTACACAGTGGAAGATGTTACAGACAGGTATGCAAAGGTTGGCTCTGGCAATTAAAGGATGAATATTATGGGTCTGTTAAAAGAAGTTTTATTGATGTAAAGTTATTATGATCTGTTGTTTAGATGTCCTCTGTTCTCCCCCTAGTCCCCTTTCTCCCCTTCTTGTTTCACATTCTGACTGAATCTGGCTCTCCAAACCGAATAAGAGACAGCCCTCACACCTTTTTTTTTTTTTCCCCATGAGAGGAAAAGCTGACTGGCCCAGTAATTATTTCAGTGTTTAAATAGTTGTGTTGTCCAGAGCAGACAGCCCAAGGGAGCTGTGCTTTGTTTCCATGCAGGAATTGTCCAAAAGTGAACAAGGAAGACCCCCACTGATGCTGGGCTGGGCCAAAACTGCTGTACAGGAGATTTCTGCTACTTGGGCAAATCTCTACCAGAAAATAACATGGGGAGGTTGTTGCTCTTTTTTATTTTAACTCTACATGTAAACCAACTGCTTGTAACATCACCTATTTTCTTGTTTGTTGACCTTGGCAGGCGGGACATGGAGGGACGGCTGTACCTATGCCTGCGTGGGGCAGTTGGAAGGAGGAAAGGCTTGTTGCTAGGGGGCGTGGCATGGCAACACCTGGCCTCCAATCAAGTTGCAGGAAAGCAGTCTCCACCAATGGCTGGCAAAGAAGTGTTGACTGACGGGCGTTGGGCGGGGCCAGGGTTACCAAGGTTTAAGAGGCAGAGCAGCCATTTTGTGGCCGAGCACGTGGCGGTTTAGTTCCACGCTCCCAGCACTGTAATTTTTCCTTATTCAGTCCTTTGTTGTATTTTGCTAAGGCTTAATAAACCTTTGAGATTTTTAAAAGTGAGCGTCATTTCTCACAAAGACAATTTTTTTTTTCATTCCTTCTTGCCCAGCGTAGCAGACTTAACTCAAGGAGGAGTAAAAATAAAGAGCAAGTGCATGAAATGCTGCCCTTGTTCATGTAAATCTGAGATAGTAGCCAGAATAGAATGAAAATGGAGTTTTCATTCCACAGGCATATACTTTTCATTTAGAAACCATACCAAATGTAAAAGGGTTGAGGGAAGCAGAGTTTAAATTTAATGAGTTATTTTAATTTCATAGTTTCGAATTTTGTTTCACTTCAGTGACTTCAGTGTTTCTGTTGGATGATACAGCACAGTTGAGACAATGGAAATGAAATGCTGTGATAATGCCACTGAAACTGGGGGAAAAACAAAAACTGTCCAGCAACATTTTTAGCATTAGAGAATGAAAACACTGCTTTATTCTGGCCAGGATGTTGTTCTGACCAGGATGTGCAACAGAAATAATTTCATCCACATATTTCCCAGGTTGTGCAGAGAGAATCATTCCATGACACATGCATTTTAGTAGAATTTTCACACATTTTATACAGTCAAAACCCATAGAAATTCATTGGTTCAATGCTCATTGGTCCCAAGGTGCAGTTCTTAGTATTTGGTTTTCCAATGTTAATTAGAGTCTCATTTTTATCTCTTTTTTTTCCCAGACCAGGTGTCTCTGACCATGCCAGGGGGGATATTTGGAGTTGATGGTCATTAATGGTCATTAATGGTCCTTATTTTTAGTGGCCCTTCTGTGCTTCTCTGGGTCTGTTGGGATATTAAGCTCATCAGACCTCTCCTGGTGGAATGACCCTGAAAAGATACTTCAATTCCCTTCCCCCAGGGCAAAGGCCAACAAAAACTGAAATTACATTTTAAAAATTTAAATTTGTATCATTTCCACACAGAATATTGAGTAATCTGATCTGTTACCACGTGTTCTGATTTTCGTAAATCAGTTTTATTTAGTGGGGCAAAAATCTGTAGGAAAGCTTTCAATCAATTCCCCCGTGTTCACCCAAAGGAAATGACAGAGATTGTATTTCAGACAAACCTGCAGCTGGAGTAACCCAGCTGAGCTACTGTACAAACTACAGAGCTGCTTCGGACTTCCACAAGCACAAGGAAATCTATCTAATAAATTCATTCACAATTTTCTTCTCCTGTATCCTTTCCCCACCATGATACAGTCACCTTGAAGTGGACATACTAATTACTGGGTTCGTGCAGTTTATAATTACTTTTTAAGTACCTAGCTGGCACTTTCAGCAGCCAAATTTAGCTGATTTATTATAACGCTTGAAATAACCATAGATATTTTGTCAATTATTCTGGCTTCTTGGCACTAAGGCTCTGACTGAACACTGCTTCAAACTATTATCAGCTACTCAAAAGGTCTGTGCTCGCTGTCACTGCCCCACAGAGAGCACAGAGATTACTTAGGTTTGGGGTTGCTGTTAGAAGTCACTGGTCAATGAGATTCAAGTCAACTGGGAAAGTGTTAATTTTTAATGTCTTTAGAAAGAACTAATCAAATCGTAAATACATGAAGTAGTATTTGCTGAATTGACTTTTTCCCTCTTATTGATCCATAGCCAATTTTTAAGGTGCTTTGAAGTAGAATAACTTGAAAAAAGGAGTTGTTTTAGGACATTTGGAAGCATCTATCAAAGAAATGCAGCTATTGCATCTATTAGCTGCAGCATTTGGGCTCATTGGGAAACCCACCTGTTTGTCCAGTATCATGATGTAGAGAAGTTAATGAAAACTTTATATAATGAGTGATCTCATCCTTGTGTCTTTAGCTCAGCAGAACTAAGTGAACTAAGAATTAAGCAGAACTAAACTCTTTGATGGAGTTTTACAGGGCTTTTATTTCTTCCTACTGTCACCAGTAACCTGTATTTTAAAAAGAGAGATGTGTTTTAATTTCTATTTTTATTTTCCCAGCAGAGTGAGTGTTCGTTATACTTCATAGAATGACTGAAAGGATAAACCTGGTCTCACTTTCACAGCTCTTAATTTGGATCAACTTCACGGGAACTAGTCCAGACTTGAATATTTTTAGCGGGACCAGGAAAACTTGACTCAGTATGGGTTTGATTCTGATTTCAGTTGAGGTTGTCCACACCACAGCTCTAACTTTATGTAAAACCTTGGGTTAAGTGCATTAGCTGCGTGGCCCCGTCCTTTTCAGGTGGAAATTACTGCAGGACCATTTAAATAAAGTCTTAATCAGGTGCCATACAAACTCCTGATTAAGGTTTTTAAATAACAAACTTGAAGTTAAAACCAGCGGGGCGTAAGAAATTCCCAGAGCGGTGAATACAGAATCATTAATCTGAACCACTTTGGGTTTCTGCTCTGAATGTGTTAGTAGAGTGCTTAATTAAATTGTGATCCTACTCTTAGGAAAGTATCTGCTGTGAGCATACATTCATTTTTTTGCTAATCAGAGACGCTATGCAATAGAACTCATCGAAACAAGTTGTCATTTAGTATTTGAGTATGGAATAAAAGAATTTCATGGAAAAGATTTGCTTTCTCTTAAGTAGCAGTCACTGCAACATGAGATCAGCAAGAATATCAGTATGGAGGTCTGAATGCATGGCAAATCTCCCAGAATTTTGTGGACTAGGATGAGGACAGGACTGAGCATGGTTCCTCCACATCCCTGGGGCCCCTGTTCGCAGTGATGCAAAGCACAACAAACAGATTCAGTGGACTGATGTCAATGGAAAAACTGAGTAAACCAAGTCAGAATCGGAACTGAGTTTTTTCACATTTCCTTTCTATTTACCAGCTGTGTTAGCTGCTGCTACCAACCCATTTTACAGAAGAAGAAGCCATCACAGCAATGCACAAATTCGATGCTGGAGAGAACCAAAGCAGTGCTTTGTACTTTGGCCAGGATCTTCTACATTTTCAGTGCAGGGCACCCTTAGGAGCAACTCAACTTCAGTTTCCTCCACTTCTGAGGAAATACCTCCTGGTGCCTCACTCGGGGGGCTGGGGTCAGTTGTTTAGCTGAGGTTATCTCTATCTATAATCACATCGATGAGGAGCAGATGAGCTCCCAGGAACACCAGTTCTCCGGGCAGACAGAGCAGGGAAGACACATTCAGGTGGCAAAGCTGCTTCTTCCCTTCAGGTTGTCAACAGCTCTGCCTGAGACATCATCTGGAGGACAGTCGGGATTCTGTGAAGCTCATTAGTCAAATAAAGAGATTAGGTGTTAATGATCTTTGGTGTTATAAATATGCATGGGATTGGGGATGAACAGCCTGTAAATTACTGTTCCAACGGCCTCTGTGCTGGGCTCTGCAAAGATTTCCCCTACACACTTTCTGCTGCTCTTTTCCAGACTCTTCCATGAATTTCCTTGGTCTGGGGATGGCTGGCTCTTGTCAATCACTGGAATGAAGGGAGCTGTTGATTTTTGACAAAGGTGGCATTTCCCATGAGGTGTGTCCCAGTCAAAACTGTGTCTTCACCACTGACCTTTCCAGTGTCAAGTGACACAACAGTGACACAGCCAGAGTCTGGGTGGGCTCAGCATCACCCCCAGAGAATCCCAACCTCACAGGCACAACGATTCTCTGTAGGTTTGGGGATTTATTTTTTTTTTTTCCATGAATTGTGGCTAAGCAGGGGAGTTCTAAATAGAAAATTCAACTGGTACTGACAGAATATAAATTAAAAGCTGGGAGGGAGGGAGAAAGGATTCCCCAGGATGAACTAATAGGTCACGGCAGGAAAGCCCAGCCCTCGAAGTCCAGCAGGACTTAAATCAATGGGACTGTTATCAGCTCTGGGCTAATTGCCCTTTCCCTGTGTTCAGTAAATGTGCACACCCTGAGTTTAAGACTGGATTTGGATTCCACTCTCTTTAACAAAGCGCTTCTCCACATGTTGAAGTTTCAGTAATTCAAGGCTCCTGCCAAGTGCCTACTGCTACAATTTCAATTTAGTTAAAAAAGGGGTGAGAAAGCTCAGCCCATCCCAGGAGGTTCCCAACTACTCTTTGCAGGAATTAGGGAATTTCTTAGACTTCCCATGCAGCAAAGCTCAAATATGCCGCTAAAAATTAAGTTCCTTTTATAGGTATTTTTTATATATCCACTGATTTAAGGAAACAAGTTCTTTACAGCAAGTAAATATAAGGTATGTGCAATGAATATTAGAGTGCTTAAAAAAGGAATACAATACAATATGTTCTCTGTGTGATTGGAGTATCCCCAGTGCTTGTTTTCCAATTAAGTGAAAAACCACAGGAAAGTAAGGATATATAAAAAAGAGTATCTCTGCAGTCACATGCTGGATATTGGTAGAAGCAACTAACAGTAATTTTTTTTTTTTTGTCTCAGAAGAGTGTTGTGAGAATTAACTCATAGCGGAAAAAATGCTTTTAGTTCTGGGATGAGAGACCCTGGACAAATATAAACCCTTTCAATATTTTGTACCAGTCTTGCCAAATTTCTTCTCTTATAATCCAGTTCCTCTTTGCTGGAACTACTTGCACCAGAAGGTGGAAATAACAACAAGGATATTAAGAATATTGTATTTTCTTATACGTGTTAGAAGTCACTGTTTCATTCAACTAAGAATTATCTGTATGATTAGATGGTTATGTATGTTATTGCTGGTTAGTTACACCTTAAAATGGTTCCTGCAATCAGTTAAAATACCATCTTAGGCTTTTTATGATACCTGATACAAGACTTTCCACACACGAGGCAGAATTTGGCAAAAATTCAGAGATTGGTAATACTTGTGTTGTTCTCTTGAAGCTGCACACAGAAAAAAGAACTGTGTTAAACAAATATGATTTTGAGGCCTAAATGTAGAAATATTAACTTTCAGTGTGGGATATAAACTAACTAATCTGGAGGCTCTGTTGATTTGATATGACAGTGCAGAATTTTTATCTCATCAGTGAGTGATAGTTTGCATATGAAGTTTGCAAACACAATATGTTTTTGTCATATAAAATATAGTTAATTTTGCTCACTACCACAAGGGAAATTTTGGAGTAATTTTATGAACACATTCTGTAATGAAATGAATTTTGGGGCTCCCAGGTTCAGTAACTTTCTGAGAAGAAGAAATAACTCTTCTTAGTCTCACTCTGACAATTGCTGGCAACTATAAAATCTATAAATACTTTAAACAGAAACATTTTAAAAGATTAGAAATTAACCATGGTGAAATTGGCTGCTCCTTTCTCTCATTTCAGAAACCTGAAAGAGTAAAAGCAAAGAGAAACAGGTGGGGGGAGTACAGAAGCAAAAACCAGAGAAAATTAATCCAGCTCAGAGCCAGGTTCAGGAGTTTTAACAAAGATTGTGACTAAACCATAATTATTTCTGCAAGGATGGGTGATCCGAGACATTGGCAGAGTACAGGTGTCACATGTGGTGAGTGGCTGGTTTACTGGTGGGTATCCCAGTTTTTACTGCAGTTATCCCAACCCATGTCTGGAAGAATGTCCAAGGCTGAGAGCCAGTGTCTGGTTTGGAAGAAACCCCCGTCATTTAAATGCCAGAGCTTGAGATGTGGTGTGGGATGTTTTGGAGCAGGAACAGGCTGTCATTGCAATTCTCACACGTGTCCACCTGTCCAAGAGCAGTCTGCCTTTCCTGCTGGGAAGGCTGTAAGTCATGGGGATCCTTGCAGCCTTCCCCACGGCCTTCAGGCTCCCAGTCAGGACTGGATGTGGGGGTATTTTGGTTTTAAAGAAGGGAGGAGGTTCCTGCTCACACTGGAGCATGGCCAAGAGGAGGGGAGAGCCTGTGTCTGCACTGAAATTGATGCCTTAGGATTTTAGCTTTATTTTTCATGTATTCGTAATCCTGCAATTTTTTAGTGTGTAACTCTAAACTCCATACACAGTATTAGTTGCTGCTTTCCCATTTTGGTCAGACACAACAATTCCTCTCTAGGCCTGGGAATCAAAGGCACCTCACTGCCTCAGGCCCCAAGAAATGCAAACGAAAGTTAGTTGGAGGGAGCAAACTTGAGGTAAATGACTTCCTTACCTGAAGCTGTAATTGGAAGATTAACCCCCAATATGCAAATGGCCCAAACTTATAAAGTGTGAAAACCCATGACCCATCGTCCATTTTTGGGTGTTGCCCCGGGGGTGCTTTTTCTGCCCTAAATGTATCTGAAGGCCCTTCAATAAGTATAAACACTTTTTTATTATCTTTATGTTGTCTAGCCTCTGTTTTTAGGTAAGCCCAAAAAGGCATGTGGATAATCAGTGTGAGGCAGAACTGGAGGCACAGCCCTGGTGAGGCTGAGGACTGAGTGCTCCAGCACATCCTGCAGCAGAGGAAAACAGTTGTGCAAAATGCTCCCACCCTGTGTGAGGGCACCCAAAAACACCCTCCAGCCCTTGTGGGGAATGAACTGCCCCTGGCTCCAGGCTCTGATCACCCTCTTTGGATGGAGGCCATGGAGAGAACCAATAGTGACATATGCTTAACACTCTTATTTTCAAATGATCTGAAAATTACTGAAATGCCTTCTAAAATAAAGGCTCTGGGAATATCTCAAATGAGGGTTGCTGGTATTTCTGTCCTGCTGCTGGTCAGGGGACACTGGGGGGATGCAGGGGAGCCTGAGTCTTTGAGTCTGGTCCTCTGCCTCCACACTTCCTCTGGAAGTTTGGACATAATTTTGTGCAGCTTTTACAGCACTGAGAGGTGCTATAAAAGGAAGGTTCTATAAAACAATGTTGCAGAGAGATTAAAAACTCCTTATACACAGGTGGAATGAGGCAAGGCCCATGTATTTCCACACCAAAGTTGCATAATCTCAGGCAAATTAATGTTTAATTATTTGACTTATTCAAGATTTCTAAGTCCCACTTTGGGCTTAATCTCTTTGCTCCATTGGCTTTAATTAAACTCTGCTGCATCTTTTGAGTTTTGGTGAGCTCATTACAAAGCCAACCAAACAAACAAAACATTGCTCATGTGGATGAAATACTCTGAATTCCCCATTTTTGCATTTTGCTATTTCACATGGTTTTGTGAACAAAGAAATTAGCGGTAAATGTTTGCAGATTATTGCAATGAAGGTACTACTCTTGTCAGGATTGATTGAAGGGAAAAGTGGCTACATTCTGATTTTTATCAACAATATGCCTCTGCCCTGAGATCCTGGTAAGCATGAAATGAGGAACTGAGCACCCTGCTTTCATTGTCAGACTCTGCATCTGAGACAAAAACTCTTTCTAGAGGCTGTATCTGATAAATTATTGGAAACCAGAGTGGCATTTGAGGTGCCTGGATAAAAAGGCAATAAAAATATTTTCTATTTGTTTACACTGAAAAATATCATATACTGAACTGTCGAGTCTGAAAAATTGATGCTTCTGACTTCACAAATATTCAGCAGCCTAATAGAAATGTCAGATGTGTGTGGTTCTGAGAGAGGAAAAGGAGAAAGAAAAGAAACAATCAGACACATAACAAATGTTCATTTATTTTCATCAGATTTGATACTTCATCATGCAAGTGATAGATCCAAAGACCAAGGAAGTTTATAGAGCTTCTTTTCTTCTTGATTTCAGTGATTTTTGATTAAGCACTATAGAGAAGCAGGATTGAGTTGCAGCTATTTAACATCACCAGTTCTTGCTGGAGAATTGGTGCCCTGTGGATGGAGATTTGTGCTGGTAAAGGAAGAAGAAGCTGGGGATGCCTTCCAGCAAATTCTAACAGGAGGAGCATGTGGGGTTTGGGATCAAGCAGAACCATTTTGGTTCTGTGAGATTTCCCCCTGTTCACGTGCAGGTTGGAGAGTTGGGTTAAGAGTGGGAGAGGGAGCAATCTTCTACCCTTTCATTATTTTAATTTTTTTTTTTTGGTAACTTACTTTTCTGCTTTAGAAACAAGAAAAGAAAGTCACATAATAGTGGGAGGGGCGACTGGATTTTTCATCTGTTTGGCTGAAATTGCAAAGAGTAGTGAAAATGCAACTTTTGAACCGGAGGGTCTAAATCTGAGGATGTGGAAACTCAGATACTCTGATCACCAAGGATACAAAGATGGTCCTTGGGGGGAGCAGCAGCAGCTGGTAGAAATTGGCATTTTTGCTGCCAAGAGCTTCCAGAGCTGGACATTCTGCAGTTGTCCCTTGGCTTTATCATGTGCACACAGTGAAAACACAAGAAGGTAAAAAATCTGAAATTGAAGCCCACTAGGACACAGAACAAAAAATATCATTCCTGCTTTTCAATTTCTTTGTAAACAGCTTTCAGTCCCTAAATTCTAAGCCAAAGCAGATCAGTTTTATGATGGTCTTTGTTTTCTCTGCAATATCTTAGAACAGATTATCCTTTGGGCAATGGCTGTGTTTTGATGTAATTACAAAATTAGAGCAAATGCATGTAAATGAGATACACGGGGCCTAGTCAGCTGTAGGATTTTTGTGGCAAACATACACGGTGCATATGAAGTACATTGAGCTCCAACTAATGGAGCTGTCAGCAGCCATTAAGGATGATAAAGTTGCAGCTTTCAAGACCTGGCTGTGAGGAACAGGAAGAATTGGATATGCATTAAAAATGCAGCCCCAGGGGGGTGGTTCAGCTGCTGGAGGGGCTGGAGCAGTCCCTGCATGTCCTGAAAGCTCAGAAAGAGATTCATGTGTGAGGAACAAAACAAATTTCAGCCGGGGACTGACCCTGGGCTTTGGTGTCTGTTTATTTCAAGGGGCCATTTCTGTATCATACTGATGTTTATTGTGGTGTTCAGTGGAAGGTTGGACTCGATGAGCTTGGAGGTCTTTGCAAACCTGAATGATTCTAAATTTCAAAATGGTATCAAATTTCAATTCTGGTGTCAGAATATTGAACTAGGTTAAAGTAGTATTTTCTTTTCTGAGGCAAAACTCATTATTTTACTCAGCCCAAGGAAGTTACCCTATGCTAAACTGTCCCTGGATATAGGAAAGGCCAGGACAGCAAAACACTGAGACTGCAACTGTAAAGAAGAATTTTGTTCTTATTCAGTCCTGACTACCATTGTGCCCCATTACGTCAGCATGGAAAAGAAGACTTAAAATGTCTTGTAATCCCTGTGTACCAAAAACCCCCCCATTTCTTTAAATACAGACTAAGAATTGCATTCTCACAGGAACTTGTGCACGTGGTTGTCTATTTTTGTATTTGACCTAAACTTGTTCCTAAATCTTACGGATTTTACAAGAGTTCAGTCAAAACATACAAGTGGAGAAATTATTGTCTGTATAACTGGTGCTCATTTGCAGAAAAATTAAATTGCTCATGTAAGAAACAACAGGAAAAAGAAACTGGCCTCAGATGAATGGATATTGCTGTGGTATAATTGTCCCTGATAGTCTGTAACTTTTGTTTGTGCATGTTAAATGGTGCAATTTTAATTACCATAATGCTCAAATCACTGCAATGGATTACAGGATGTTTGTGTTGCTGAAAATCTAATTCTTTTTTTTTTCCCCTATTTTTTAAGTGGGAACTCGTGAGCAGCCATATTGTCATTATCCTGTGGTTCTTTTGAAGACTCTTGGGATTTGCAGGAGAGAACGAAGGCACAGATATTGTCCTGCCACAGTCCTGCTATAAATAGCTGATTGGGGTGGGTTTTGCTTGCAAGCTTGGGCTTCTAAAGGCAACATTTTGGTATTTCTTTCTCTGAACGTGGATGGCTGCAGAGACAAGAGGGTAAAAGAGAAAAAGAAGTGTCACTGAGCTGCTTCTGGCTCTCCTGTGCACTGGGAGCCGCTCCCTGCCTCTCCAGTGTAGGTAAAGCTCTGTAATACTTAAATAGTACCATGTGCTGCCCTTGGAAAGAATGTCCTAAGTTGAAAAATGGGTGCCTTGGACTTCGGGACTATTGAAAGGAAGAAAATAGGAAAGATTGAGGCAGGTTATATTGAACTGCCTGGAACTCTGTGGATATCGTGCTTTTGGAAAAACAGCAGGGGTACAACAGAAAAATAAACCAGCAGCAGAATTGCCAGCAGCTGTCAAATCAAAAGCAGCAGTAAAGCAGAAATATACAGTCAGTATCAGCCTGAACAAGCATTTGTTAAGCACACCAAGGACAGACAGACAAATGTGCAAAGCCATAACGTCACTGGTGTTTTCAGGAGATAATTGTTCCTGTTGGTAGAAGCTGGTGGCTGACACTGTGTTCTGATCACTATGACCATCTTAATCAAATGAGTGAGGAAAAAAAACCATGAAATCATTTTTAGGAAAAAAAAACCCAAAAACATATACCTTGTTAGTTTAAAGTGATGGAGAGATCCTGCCATCCTTTCTTTTTTTTCACATAATGGAGTCTGCTAGGACCTGACACAACCAAGAGGTGACTGCAGAATTTAGGAAGGTATCAATCAGGGGAGGACCTGACCTGGCTCTGCGCTCGGCAAGGCACTCCTGGGAGCTGAAAACATTTTGTTCCCCCACAAAATGTTTTTCCACAGTCAGCAGTGGTGAATTCTCCCAGCTCAGCCTGTGCAGCTTTGGGAGTGCTGATCCCAAAGGTGCTGAGTTTTATTAAGGTTTTTGAAGATGAATGCTGCCTTGTAAATCCACACAAACCAAATGCACAGTAGAGGGATGACAACACAACACAGAGGGGTTTAGAGCCTGCCCACAAACAACATTGATTCCATGTGTGGGGAATGGATGGTGTCTGTGACCAGTCCATGTCCATAATTAAGTTCTTGAGTTTTCCACGTTATTAACTCTGGAAGCTTCTAAGGAACTGAGTGTTCCCTGGGCTGCAAACAAGGGCTTGGGACACAGGTCTGGGCAGCAGCAAAATAATAACTGCTAGAAAACAACTGGGGTTTCAGCCACTTCCCCTGCCAGTGAATTCTGAGCTGTATTTTATTAAAATTAAAGTAAATTTAGTTGGACGAACTAATGACACTAGACCATCTTTCTGTAGTTCTCCTACAGCGGCTCTCAATTCTGCAGGGCATCTCTTATTACACGTTCTAATTTCTGCAATTCCTGTAACTCTGCAGGAGCAGGTCACCTGAAATGCTCACAGAATAATCCTCCCCAGCCCTCAGACAGGCTGCTTTGATCGATGTGCTCGGGAAGAGCTTTTGAAACAGAAACCAGCAGCTGCACACTGCTGCTGCCTCCCCGGCATGGGGAATGTTTCATCAGCTTCTTTTTAATGCGCAACTTTGTTTTCTCCTCTGGGATTACGTCTGATGAGGACAATCTAAAACTTCCTCCAGCAGTTGCAGTGAAACTCAAGGCAGAGATGCCTCTCTGTATGGGGGAAAAAAAACCACCTCTGTAAAAATGTGCATTTTCTAAAGCCAAGCCAGGCTGAGAGAAGCTGTGCTACCAAATGTGCATCATCAAAGTTCACAGTGCTTGTGGCTTTCTTTCCCTTCCTCTCATCCTTTAGGATTCTGAAGCAGCACATTTCATGGGTTTGATAAGAAAGAGACAGATATTTCCTTTTGTGCAAATCCGCTTGATGCTTAGGAACACTGTTCATTCAAAAACTCCATTAAGGTACTCTCCTAGTGGTCTGGCTCTGACGGAGAGAAACAGAATTAGTTCCACAGCAAGGAAAAAGAAAAAACAACAAGACATCTTGTAAGTTTGTCACTCCAAAAAATACATTAGCATTAATTAACATATCCTGTTAAACAGAGTATATTGATGCTTATCTAAACATGGGAAATGTGTGCAAAAATTCGAACAGGGCAGCATACACACAGGCTTCCCTACCAAAAGTTGTGTGGCCCTTTGGAATCTGGTCCAGAGCCCTTTGTATTCCAGAAATTGTTCTCCTGTGCAGTGCAAGGAGCGAAACAACTCCCTGAATCCTTCTGACAGAAATCTGGTCAACAGGAACATAATATGGGCTTTTCTGAAACCTAATCTCCCTGGAATATTCCTATGATTGTGGAAAAATTTGGGCTCTCTTTTGGACTAAATTGATATTTATATCATCTTTATCAACAACAGATTCATTAGAAGACCTGCCGACACAGATTTACAAAGTTTGGGAAGGAAAAGTGCATGAATTTATTTATTTATTTGCACTGGGGCAGTTCCTCGCAGCACAGCTCCACCCATCCATCAAAGGCACATTTTGTGTGGCTTTGCACAAGAGAGAATGAGTCATTCTTCTGGCCCCAAAAGCCTTCAGTTTTACAAAAAAGGAGACAACAGGCAGAGACAGCCAGATGAGTAGTAAGACATGACAGAGGATTTGGTCAGCATCACTCAAAACCACAGACCTTAGAAAATGCCTCTTTGGAAAAACAATGTGCAAGAGTGGAACAACTCCTTTAGCTTCAAAATGAAGATATGCAATAAATAGCATGAGGAGCAAACAGAGATGTCACTTGAAGACACAGAGGACTTATTTCACTCAGACAATCAAAATGTTTCCATCTTACTGTTTGTCTGGAAATGAAATTGGTCAATAATCGGCATATCCTGTTGGTGGAGACAGGAACACGACATACACAGGCCAAAGTTCACGCAGCGACAGCCAGATTTTATTGTGGGGTGCCCCTTTTTATAGGGGATTTGAATTTCCTGCTCTTAAACCCCTGGTTGGGTCAGGGTCTCAGCTCTGCCCAGCTCACTGGCAATGATGTGGGTGCATCCTTGGCTCAAAGGGATGGGCTGGGGTCCCCCGGTTGAGCTTGAATTCAGCTGATCACCTTCATACCTCGTTTACTTTAATTCCTTAACGAGCTAAGCTGTCTGTCATGGCCAAATCATCTGTGCAGCTGTAGTCCAGCTGTAGCTGTCACAAATCCTGCAGAATTCTTCAATTTTGCAGAAAGCTCCTTTGTTTCAGAAAACTAATAGTCGGATTTTTTTTGTTGTTGTTGTTGTTCTTGTTGCCTTTATAATGTTGGTATATCAGGATTTTATCATCTCCTTAAAGAAATGGTGGGAGAATAATCTGATCATGTTTATGTCATGAAAAAATGGGTATAAATGTACAAAAATCAGTTTATTCTGGATTTCAAATTGTAAAGCAGACTTGGTGGTTTGATTAAGTTTACTGAGGTTGCTTGCACCATTCTTCTGGAGAGTTTTAATAGCTTTTTGTGACTAATGAGCCTTTCCATTAAAGCATGTGTCATTGGGAAGAGCTGGCTCTCCATGTATTCATAGTTACACATTAAACAACTTCTTTTCAGTTTAGAATAAAACATCTGTTATCATATTTTGAATATGTGGCAGCTAATGCAACATAGTCTTTGTGCTAGGGGAAACATGGGGCTGAAAAACTTTTAAAATACAGCACTTGAAAACCCCAATAAAATACTGCCTTTGTATATATTCCTTATGTGTTATAACTGTTGTGACTTTTGACATCTATCTGAATTATTTTCAAGGGTAAATTTTCTATGTCTGCAGCTGTGTATGTCCGAATGCTCAATTATTTGACAATATTTTGAATAAATTATCAAGTGATATATCAGAGAATATTTTCTGCCGACTCACTGTACCTCTCCAATGACGCCTGAGTGAAAAACCACCATACAGACATACTTCCACCGTGTGATTGAATTATTAATTAATTGCCTTATTTCCTGTGTCTGTACATCTCCTTTCATTCATTCATTCCACCTAAATGCTTTCCCCTGCATGTATGTAGTTATTATTTTAGTAGCACCTCAGAGGCCTAAAATACAGCAGGCACCCCACTGTTTTAGAGAGAGTTAATTAAGTTTCTCTACTCTCTCTTTTCCATGTGTTTAATACCTATTAAATGTGCATTATCTGGCACATAAGAGTACCTGGCAATGATACAGGACCCCACTGTTTTCTCCCTGCTTTATAAATTCCGAGTAGATGAGCTGGTTTAGGATGGGGAAGAACAGTCTCATTGTGGGTGCAAGCAGTTGGAGAGGCATGGAAGCTAAACAGAGTAAATCTATAAGAGTCAAACTGAGAATGCACTTCTCTAGCAGTTAAATTAAAAAAATATATTGTGAGTCATCCTTGGTGCCCTTTCCACCACTGACCTAAAGATTACAGTCTAGAGCATATATTGCATTGGGAATATATATATATTTATTATTATTAATTTTTTTCAGAAGTGACAGCTTAAAATTTGTTTCCATTGGATTAGGGATAATGGCATTTTCCTTGGGCATGGCTCATGTTATGTGATTCCAAACATAACTACTGCTGTCAGGAAAGCTGGGTTAGAAGTTCCTGAGGACCACTGCCTAGAAGAGCTTAGTAATTAAACAAAATGGGGTGAAAGATAAGAATTGAGTATACTGAAAGAAAAAAACAGCATTTGATGCACTGAGAGGTCATGAGTGACTGCTGATCGTTGTACTGAGAGTTTTAGCTCAGACTTCTTCAATCCACTTATATGATCCTTTTGTAATCTTGCTGAATTAAATGTATTTTTTGAGGACCATGACCTGGTTTTATCAGTGCTCACACCCTGAACATGCTCAGCACAACAAATTGTTGTCCTGAATCAGGACCCACGTGGGGCCCCAAGGGATTACATTTTATTTATTTACGTGCATGTGTTTTCTCCTGCAAATGCATTTGTAAGACAGGCATTAAGTGACATGAGTGAAATAGCAAATGTTTCACTTTCGGAGGCAGTCAGGGAAAATAAATCTGTATTTATGAATTTGGTTTTGTTTATCTTTCCAGCTAAGATAAATATATTAATTTGTGCAAATCCAAGAAGTTGCAAGTAAAAATACAGGCAACCTTAAAAGGTCAGGCAGAGTATGATCCAAACAATATTTTCTGCCTCATACTTATTTTCTCCCTAATTGGAAGGGTAAGCAGATATTTTTATATCTGCTTTTTACACTGTTTGGGTGAAAACACAGTTGGTTTTGGTAAAAACATTGCCATCCTAATGATTGCAGTGCCAGCTGGAATCTTTAGGATATTTATGTCCCCTGCACACACAATAATTTCAACTCTTCTCAGTCCTTCTGGTTTCCCTGGTGGAAAGCAGGATGGGTAACCCAAATGCCAACCAACATGCCAGCTAATTGATTTTTGCAATTTTCGGTCACTATTACTCTTTGGAAACTAGCTCCTGCTACCAACAGGAGAAATTGTGATGATTCTTCTTGAATCTTTTAGTATTTCTTGAATCTGATAGTATTTCTGTCTCTTCCTGGGATTGAGTTCCACATGTACCAGGTCCTCATGGATCTCCCAGAGAGAGAAGCCAGGGACTGACTCAGTCCTTGATGCAATTGTGTATAATTTAGGAACCCTCTCATCAGGAAGGCAAGTGCCAGCTCAGATTTGCAAATTTCTCTCACATAATTATCAAAGAGAATATCCTGAACAAGTGTCTGCATTGGCTCTTGAATTTAACACAAACAAAACATCTTCAAAATAGTTATCCTTCATGAACAATACAGAAATCCCAGTCCTGTCAGACTCTCTTTCCTCCTGAATGCCTGGCCAGCCACAGAGATGCATTTCAATCTGCCAGAAATCGTATTTTCCATCCTTTTTTCTTATTCTTTCTGAAGATGCTTGTTAATGAACCTTCTTGAACAGTCACAGAGGAGGATGAAAGGCCAGGGCACTGGGTGGAAAAGCAATGCAGATTGGAAAAGAGAGAAAGCTTATTTAATTCTTTCTTTTCCTGATCTCAACTCCCTCAAGTTATCTTTAAAAGGATGTTTAAAGCTTACTGTTAAAACTTTTCTACATTTAACTGTAATAATTAGAAGCAGACAAGGTGGCACTCAGGGAAAAGGCGAAAAATTTCACAATTGATTTCAACCACTGCTGGTCATGTGTTTGGGGGTGGATGGGATCTTGAGCAGAGTTGACAGCTGTCTTTTTAACTTGGTTTTTATTTTTTAATCTGTTTCGCTTGAATTTCACTTGTTAAGAATGAAAGTCTTCATTTTGTACCTGCTACTTGCCAGCCCTCTGAATTCTCAATGGGCGCTTATGGATCTCAGCAGCAGCGAGCTGAGCTTTATTTGAGGATGGAGTTTATGATTCCGCCAGGAAAGTGAAAGGTGTGGGTTGAAAGAAGGAACTGGGGGTGTGGGAAAAGTAGAGGGATTGAAACAGTCTTGATCAGGCCCCCAGGAAGTGGCACTGCACTTTGCATGCTGCTCACCACATGGATCACCCTCCCAGTGGAATGATCAGGATTGATTGTTCCTAATGAGAACATAAACCCAGGAAGTCTGGTATCATGCCTACATCAATGACTAATTCCAGTCATTTAAAGAGGACATAAAAACCCTCTAATTAATCTCCTGATTCCGTAAGGGAAGGAAAGGCTGATGTGATAGTCTAAATACCAAGATCTCAGACATAATTAATATTCATTCTCAGCCATGCTTTTCTCAGGATTGTTAAAGTATCTTAAATATAGAATGAGACCATTACAGGTGAATGTCTTCAGCTTTTTCAGGGGTAGATGGAAATCACTGGTCTAATGCTTCTGGTCAAGCTGAATTTTTGATGTAGTAGTAACTCAAGGGCTCAGTTAATTCCTGTATCATCTTAGACCCAAAGAAGCAGGAAAAGAGTAAAATATTTCTGGACAACTAGAATATGATGTCACTAGAATATGATGTACAGCTGGAGTAGGGGTTAGGAATAGGATCATCCATGGGCTTTAGGAACAGGGAATAGGAACAGCATAGTAACAGCTGTCACATATGTCCCTGTTATTTACAGTGAAGTTGATGTCAACAAGAGTGAGTGACTTTCTTCTTTTGGTCATCAGGCTGGGGCAGGAGAGGACTCTGCAGGTGAGGCTCTGAGGGCCCAGATGGACAGGGGTGCCCATTGCTGTCAGCAGGCACAGCTGGCCTGATTTTGGCCGTGTCCTATAAATTTCCTGTTGCATCTCCCAAGAAGGAACATCCATAGAGTCCCAGAGTGGCTGAGGCTGGATCTGGAAGCTGACCTGCCCAGTCCCTGTTGAGAGCAGGCTCACCTGGAGCAGGTTGCTCAGGACCTTCTCCAATTGGCTTTTCAATTTCTTCAAAGCTGGAGACTGCCAAAACCTGCTGGGCAGTGTGTTGATGTTTTCTGGATGTGTTAAACAAATAAATTAATCCTTGCTGTAATTCCTTGGCAAACAATGGCATTAGAATTGGCAAGTGTTTCTCTGAAGTGCTTCTTTCTCTTGTTTGCATTTTTTTAATACGCCTTGCTTAGCCACACTATTAGAAATGTCTTTTCAAAAAGCCGGCCACAGTTGCTCAAATTTATAAAAATACAGCGGGATTTGTGTCCAAAACAATAAATCCTAGGAATCAACAGGTTGCTTGCAGGAGTCTCTGCTAGTGAGAAGGATTCAGGAAGTGGCAGCTCTCCAAGTCCATAGCAGCGCGTCGGTTTTATTTGTTCTGCTCAGTCCTGTGTCATTACACAGCAGTGAAACTGCAATTAAAAAATTTTGTGCTGCTCTTTTCCCCCAGTGCACACAGGACAAATCTGCTGGGCTGGCAGCACTCGAGACGAGGCACTTCTGGAGTTCCAGCAGCCACAGAATATTGATGTTCAGTGATTTCCAGGTGCTGTCTTCTCTGGCATCAGAGCACTGCCAAGCTTCTGCCTTTGTTGGAACTTGAGCTTGCACAGGTCGTTCCCCATGCAAAATTTATCCCACAAATCAACTTTAATGGATAAACACAGCCCTCTCACCCAAACTGAGTGGGTCCTGCAAAGGCTTCATGATTGCAACACTAAAATCCAAGGGAGTTGTTTTAGTCAGATTGCTAATGTTTCAGAAAGGTAATTCTGAATTTCTGATTTCCTTCTGCTACTCTCCAACTCTTTCTTTCCCTGGCCCTCAAAAGGTTATGCATGTGGGCTTTTTCCTTGGGTTTTACAGATCTGAATGACAGAGGACTGAGCTCACTGATGCTCAGAGAAACAGGCCCAGAACCACCAATTTTTATGAGTCAGCTTGGCCATGGCTTTGCCCCCAGGCTTGTCTTCTGCTCAGTCCTGCACTGCCTGTCCAGGGAAGGAGTCAGGCCAGGTACAGAAGCAGCAGCTGCTCCGATAAGGGACATAACAGTGACATCCTTTATCCCAGCTGCTGATGGATGCAGATCAATGAGGCTTTGCCCAGCCTCTTCCTTCTGCTGCTCCACAGTGGACATTTCCAACAGCAAGAGCTGGGCAGGAATTGTGGGGGAGGTGTCATGCATTTAGAATATATGCAGAGATCATAAATAATGCCTCACCAATTCCAAAGGGGACACAAGTGTCAAATGACATCACTTAACAAAGTCAGCCTCCCAAGATGCAGATAAATGGAATCTCTAAACCAGAAGCTCTGTGTTGGGTCCTTATGCCAGTTCAAGTGCTGATGGATTTATACTGTGAAATACTTCAGCCTGGCGTTCCCTCTCCCCACTGTGCTTTAATCCCAACTGCACATATCACTGTGTCTTTATGCAATAATTAATCATAAATCTTCAAGTAATCTGGTTATAACATGATCTTCAGCCTGTTACTTCCATTATGTGCGAGACAAAACAAACCAACAGATGATTTGGACACTCCTGAAGCAGTGCTAGCTGCTTCAGTGGGGATTTTCAGTCACTTCAATATGGAAAGACTTAGCTAGAAATTTGGATTATATGACAGAATGTGTGTCTGGCTGCTTTGGCTGTTACACTGAAGTAACCTAGAGATAACTTTAATGAAGTCGTGAGACTTTCCTTAAGGCAGGAGTCTTCTCACAGAGCTATCTCTGTAGGTCTTGGAAGCTTTTACCAGCAGCTCATTAGTCAGCCTTATGTTAGATATTAGTGATAGATGAGCCTTTTCTGGGCCTCTGCAAAGTGGTTCATGGCAACTGCCATGGAGCAGTTGAACACCACACATTGCCCACACATTTATCACAAACCATCAAGTTGGTGTTAAATCAAGTGGCTCCATATGTAGAGCTCTCCTGGCACCCTTCACCAGTATCTCACCTGGAGGTTCGGTTTCCATCTGATCCATCAGCCAGGCTGTTCTCCCCCTTGTTCTCTTTCTTCCAAACCCTAAACTGCCCCATTTGCAAAACTGGGGAAATGTGGTAGGTCCTGTTTGGAAATGCTGCACGTGTGCTTTGGCATCTTACACACAGGGATTGTCAAATGCCTGCTGGCCTTGGATGAATTTTTTGTGTGAGAAAGTAAATTTGTGTATTTGGCTGGCTAGAAGAGGAAGTTTCTGAATGGGTATAAACTGACACCTAACGTTACACCATCTTCCATCCCCTTCCTGGAGCATATGTGTGTCCCAGCACTTATCAATACAGAAGGGAGAAAAAGGGAGAGGAAATGAGGCTGACTCTATCCAGAACACTGGTGTAAAACTGCTACCCTAACATGTAAACAGTTTTAATTTAGGGAACTGTTACAACTGGAGTGAGGGTAAAGAAGGGATAATTCCAAAGCTTGGAGTGCTGTTTGTATTTGCTGATTAATTCCTAATGAGGGCAGAAGCACTTAAATGAATACAATAAAGGTACATTTTCTCTTTTCATTTGGAAACATAACATCTGAGAATCATTTATTAGCAAAGCACCAACTCTGTTTGCACATTTCTAAATAGAACATTAGAGCAACTGACTTTTAATTTTCATGTCTGTAATTTGTTAATACAACTACTCTACAATACAGCCAGGTGCTTTCAAACCTTTCGGTGTTAATTAAAAAGCTAATAACTGGAAAAGCTATAAATACTGAGCTAGAGGGGCTGGTTCTCCAGGGAGATAACCCTTTATTTGTCATTTAGTAGAGATCCCTTTACTAGAAGGCCAGGCTTTGTACTGCATGTGGCAGTTTGTTACTCCACTCCTCTGTGCTGCCTGGTAGATATTCCCACAAACAGTGCAGGGGTTGATTCCCTTGAACAGAACAGCATATTCAGAGTTAAATGCAAGCAGGAAACAGAATCAACCCCACCACTTCAGCCCATGAACTTCTCTTCCTTCTCTGCTTTCATCTCCTCTGACCCATCTAGACCCACCTGCCTGTCTGTGGATAGGCTGACGCTTGGCACAGGATGAGAGAAAAAAAGCTCTTTTCTGACTCCTAAAGCATCTCCAGCTCCTCTTGTAGTGTGATATGTAGGAGCTGTGAGGAACCCTGAAATGCCAACAACCCCACCATGAGCAGTGGGGTGTGCTTGTCAGAGGATGTGTCCTTGCAACTCTGAAACTCAGGGCAGCAGTTTGGGGAAATACCCCTTGATCAGAACTGATTTTTTCAGTTTTGAAGGGAAATTTTTCATGTCCCAAATTAAAAAAGGGGAAGGGAAATTAAAAAAAGGTTTTTCACTGGAATTTTTCCTTCTGTAAGTCTTCTGAAACAACTTACTGGGGCTCCCAGCAGCGTGGGACTGCCCAGGGGTAAGGTTTCACTTGCACTGCTGTATCAGTGTGGATGAGCAGAGCAGCCCCCACAGGGCTAATCACAGCTGAAGGGAAAAGTCCTCTGTTATCTTCGTGCAGTGCTCAGAGCAGTGTAATTCATGTTGTAGTGCTGCAAACAAATTGTGGTAGGCCAGAACATGAATCACTCTTTCCTGTGTCTATTCTTTAGTCAGTGGGAATGGAAGGAAGACTTTATTTAAAGGTAGTGATCCTGTTCCTAAATTAACTTTATCTGGATGTAGCCTGGTTTTAATACAGTGACTCGTGACCTTATGCTTGTTGGGGAGAAAAGTGCTTTGCCTCAGACATACTATGGTCTGGCACTGAATGTTTTAAATCCTCTAAGATACCTGTTTTAATCAAAAAATGGACGTGCTCTGTAGTTATGTAAATGAAGCACAAAAGAAAAATGAGGCTGGGCCACCTCAGAGAAGGAAAATCTGTGCTTTAAATTGTAATGAAATGGTAACTTTAAGCCCCATACACCCAGCTGGCACAACACACAGAGCACAAAGCAGTTGAGGCTGAGTTTTAAAACAATCCAACGAGAAAAATGCTGGAGCTGGGGAACAACACCCCCTCTTAATGGTGTACCTCAGCATCATCTCAGCACACAGCCTTTACCTCATAGAAATCATTAATCCTGCCCAGCCTTTTTGGTGAATGGTGCCACGATGAGCTTCCTAAAAGGCACTCAAAGGAAGCTCTGCATATTGCCGTCAGTTCAGATTGTTTAATGTCAGTCAGACCTGAATTGTGTTGGAAGGAGATGTTGTGAGTAATGGATTGTGTTGCTGTTTCCACACGGGCAAGGCTGTGCAGCCTCTCCCTGTGCTGTTTATTGCACTGCATTATGGATGAGGTGGTTTTGCCAGCAGGTACATAAACACAAAAAGAGGGAGGGAAGAAGAGCACAAGAGAACACGTTCATGTATTGCCCGATATACAAGTCTTAGCAATAATTTTTGAAACTTTATAACACTTGTGCGCAAATATTTTGGAACTGTAGCTCTGAAATGAGTTGTTTCTGCATTCTTGCAGAGAACACAGCAGCTTCACCATGAAACCACTCTTCCTTCTGTTGGAATAAGGAATCTCCTTAGTTAATAAGGAATTAATAGCTACTGTCCTGCTGCTGCAGGACACCTGCAATCCCCACAGCCTGCCCTGAAAACGTGGCATCACATCCTAAAATAAGAGCTGTGCTCTTTCTTTTCTCATTGCTTTAAGGGGATTTTTGGTGCTAATTCCATTTGTAAACCTGCTGTTCAAGCTGCTAATATGTAGGTGTGTTGCGAGTAAGAAATGCCAAATGTCTAAAAAGCGCCCACCAGGCACTGATTTCCAAACACTCACCATGCATGGATTTCCAGCAGGCATTAGGGAACACTCTGCTTAGGGATTTATTGGTAAATCCTACTGGCCTGCCCTGTTGGTAGTCAAATCACTGTGCTGTTCTGTCTGTGAACACTCACAGGAGATGCCAGACCCTCACATTGCTGGGTTCTCCCAGCCTGGCTGTAAATTTCTTTTCTTATCAGCACTCAGCTGGTGCAGAGGTGTTCCAGCTGGTCCAGCGAGGCCAGTTCCAGTCAGCACAGCACCTCGGAGATGTCAGGGGAAAGGTGAAACTGGTGACAGTCACTGCTCACCCGTGGGAAAACACAGCCCTTCAGTCTGGAGCTGCAGTAGGACTCATCAGAATAAATCACCACTTCAAGCCAGGAAGGATGTCAGAATTTGGCTCTTTATCAGTTGTAATGTGACTGGCATGGAACTCGGCATCCACACAGCTGGGAATCACCGCTCCTGTTGACCAGAAGACGCTGGCCTTTTGTCAGGGCAGTTTCTTAGCTTTCAGAGTAACACCTAAATTGGAAGGGTTCACTTCTATCTCTTTAAATCTTGTGAATGCTGTGCAGAAGTGAAGGTCATTACAGTTTTCCTGGATGAGCTGTCATGGAGAGCAAAAGGAGAGACAGCACATTGCAAACCAGAGGTAATATTTAGACATTTTGTCTCTAACTATGAAATCCAACGGCAGAACCTGTGATTTCTCGGGGAGGCTGTATGAACACAGGAGCATTGTCAGGGTATAAATTGCTGGTTTTTAGTTCTGGAACAAACTAACTGATGAGCACTGCCAGGGCACAGGAGCCAGGGACACATTTCATGGATTGAAAGGGACCTGACAGCCAGAACAATGTGAGACACCAAAGCTGCTTCTCCAGTCATACTTCCCTTAGAGGACACAATATATTCTAAGTATCTGTGATATTTTTAGAGTTGGGTTTTTTAGCATCACTTAATACTTACAGTGTACCATTTCACATGAGACTGTTTTAGTATTGAGCACAAATATAGCCCTTTTTAAAAATTAAGCCTTTTGAAGGCCATGACACATGCCAAGATGTTTTTTCTATGATTTGCATAAGATGGGTAGGGATATGAACTACCTGTCCTGAGCTCATGGATTTGCTTTGTTGGGATTAAACCTCGAACTCAAAATATTACTCCTTCCCCATGCATCTTCCCAAAATTTCTAGACCATGCTATCCCTACTGAGAGAGAAGCAAAAAGAGAACTCAACAGTCTCTTGGGTGAGCTCTAATTCAGATCCTCGTAGGCTTTTGAGACTATTTATTCTCAAATATTACGTCCTCAACCTGGCAGAAGAAATAAACTTAACCAGCTAAAACCATTTCTAAACTTTACCTGGCAGGTTGGATCCATCCTTTCTGCATGTTGGAATTACTAGTAATATACTTAGAGAATACTAGTCCGTGGAAGAAGCCGCTTAATTCTAGACAGTGTTAATATTGGATGTGGGAGTATGAGGATTGATAGTCCTTGTAATCTCTTATCTAAGCATAGAAGAGCTGCATATGCTGTTCATAAAGCACTGAAATCAATCATCATAGTGGCAGGCAGGTAATTGGGAAGCAAGCTCCTGCTTGTGCCAGCCAGCAGAGGATAACAGCCTTCAGCAGGTTTTTGGGGTTTTTTTTTCAAAAATTATTCGCTGTTGCAGGTTTCAAACTTCAAAATGTAAAAAAAAAAGTCACTTAAAATCCCTGAGTGCTCACACTCAGGGAGCCAGCATGGCTTTCAGAACTGCACAAAGCTTGTGTTCCTTGCATGGCTTCAGACAGCATGGGGGTGATGCAGCACTTCAGATGGAAAGCCTGGAAAGGAGGGGAGCCAGAGCTCAGTGCTGGCTGCTGATACCTGACTGCAAAGAGAGGATTCAGAATTGTGGATCCTGATTGAAAGTAAAAACCAGTTATGTCTGCATGGCCCTACAAGTAGGAGCAGATTTTAATTAAGTCCTTTGAAATGTTAAGATTTAAAACAATTATGCGACTGCATAGCTCTGCAATTTTG
This sequence comes from Cyanoderma ruficeps, assembly GCA_008694505.1. Lineage (NCBI taxonomy): Eukaryota > Metazoa > Chordata > Aves > Passeriformes > Timaliidae > Cyanoderma > Cyanoderma ruficeps. Next base: position 1,418,992 of record VZDJ01000223.1, read on the forward strand.
ACAATCAAATTTTTGCAAGAGGGATCTTGGAGCAGTTAAGAACAGCTCTGTTTACATGCTCAATCAGATGAGGATAGTCAGAAAGGCTCCATAATTAGAGTTTGTTACTAAAAGCCTTCTCCATGTATTAAACATTAACAGAATGTTTCTATCTATGTAATGAACTAGACCAAACTAAACTTGTAGGAATTAGCACTGTTCACTCTCTGATTTTTCAGATTAGTAACATTAATTTTAAATGCTGCTTTCTGCCAAGAAGAGGCTGATAAAAACACAATACTAAAATTGACTGCGCCTCATTCAAACATTGAGAAAAGAATATGCTGTTCGCATTTTTTTAATTTTGGGGTTTTTTGGCAAGTTCTGATCCCTGACTTTCATTGAGATTGCTGGCATTTACCCTCTTTTATGACAACACCAATACTTATTTTGCTTTGTTTTTTTTTATAGCTTCATGATACAAATGGAAGTTGTTTCCATTGCTTAGAGAAGCACAGTTTAGCTCTAAGAGGTGTCTGTGAAACTGGCAACGGTCCCACTTCTCCACACAACATTACACAAGTTCTCTCAGTCCCTCAGATGGGAAAATATATCTGTGCTTTCCTAATTCCAGAACAGCAGTTGTTTCCCTTATCAAGGAATGTGGTTTGTTTGGAGAGTTTATGGTCTGTTTTGTTTGGGGGTTTTTTTGTTATTTGGTTTTTCGGGGGTGGGGGTGTTCGTTGGTTTGGGGTTTTGGTGTTTTTATATTGTTGGGTTTTGGTTTTGTTGGTGTTTTGCTTGTTTGTTTGTTTCACAGATTGCGTTTAGGATCCTGGTTTTGCAAGGAGTGGGCAGAGCTGTGCATCCCTTCCTCTCCCCCGAAGTGTGAAATGCAAACTGCTGTTTGCCTCCTCACATCCCATCCCAGGGCTGGCTTTTGGCAGGAAGGGCTGGTGGTATTAATGTTGTGGGTTGCAACCACAGCTTGCTGCAAGTAGAATGAGCTGACGTTTGGCTGGGTGGCAGTGGAAAAGCAACAGAAGACGTGTGGGAATTTTATTTCTTTTTTACATCCTGTGATAGTAAAGCATCTTCTTTTAGCAGACCATGCGTTAAATCTTTGCTGCTGTACATTGCATTTATTCTCTGATGAGTCATAGCATGGTGGCAAATCCTATATTTTCTTCCTTAATATGGTGGTATTTTTAAAAGTGCAAACAAAAAAAAAAACCCCTCATATAAGTTTTCAAATTACTCGAATAAATTACTAGGTTTTAAGCTGTTGCACAGTATGTGTTAGCATTTGTTTCAGAGTTTCTTTTGTAGATAAACAAAAGGCTCTGGAAAAAGGTTGGCCCTCTTCCTTCTCTGGAAACATTGTCCTCTCCTTTCCTTTCCTCCCCACTATCTAATTGCTACCACCCAAACAGAAAACTCACCCAAGAAGAAGTTGTCTTGTTCTAGAAATATTTACATGCTGTTCAGCACAACAGAGTCCTGATTTTAACCTGATGTCTTTAGATGCCACCTTTATGCTTGTCAATAAATAACCGTCCCTAAAAATACCCGTGGACATGAATCTTGATAGGCACAGCATCTGGGTCCGCATCAAAATTTCCTCTTGGCAATTCTTCAGCTGTAACCCAGCATAAACTCTGTGATATATTACAGGATAACTCCCTGGTACCACCATGATGACTCAGCCTGCTCTGTCCAGCTGTGTCTTGCTCCTCCAGGACACTGGAGGCAAGGTGCAGCACTGGGGCAGTAATTTCATCTTAATTTTCTGCTTGGAGTCTGAAACTCAGATGAAATTGGCATCAAAACATCCTCTTGGGTCTAGAGGTATAAAATTATGTTGGGCGAGAAGTGGAAGCGGTTTTGGTCTCTACATGAATTTGGGCTGACAAGGGAAGCTGCTCCGGTGTCCCAGGGTGATTCTGAGAGCACGTGGGTCCTCTTGGCTCAGATTAGGGCTAGGCCAGAGCCACTCCACATTTGCCAAGGATTTAAGCAAACCTTAGAGGTGCATGCAGGAGCCCTTGTCCTTTATGAGGAGGATTTTACACTTCTGTTTTAAATTACAGGTTAATTGGTCATAGTGCTGATTTAACGTCTCATTTTCCCCATTCGTGATAAAAGCTGTTTGTAAATGCACAGCCATCGCAACTATTGACATTGTCAGAGTTTAAAACACATCATCTCAAACTGAGTACTGTCTTTTCCCTTTTAAAAAGCACGTTCTTTATAAAGGAGGCACTGCCTTAAATACTGGTTCAGTGTACAGAATCATACATGATCACTGCAGCAATTAGATGCCCACACGAAGAGTGAGCAGCAAAAGAAATTTCTCACAGCTGCTGGGTGTGGCTCAGAGTGAAAAATCCTTCATGAGCTGATGCTGCTGGAGCAAGGCTGAAGGCTGAGAGCTGTGAAATGCAGCAAGTGGGAACTGCTGCACTACAACTCACAGGCTCAGGTCTCTTATTAGAATTACATAACAGCTGTATGCAAATATTGTTTAAAGATTCACCTCAACTAAGGGTCCTGAAATCTTTAATGGCAACATATTATTTCATTAGAAAAATAAAGGGGAAAAAAATGGGTTATTTTAAACTGGTAAAAATATCTAAATACGAGTGCATTTGAAATGTTTTTCTCATGGGAAATTCATATTTAGAACACATATTTGGATGTTTATGTTCTCCAGACCATTTCTGTAAAGAAGGTAAAAAAAAAATGCACCTGTTTCCTGGGTTTATTTTTTGGCAAGTTATACCGCTGGCAACTTGCGGGTTTTGTAAATAAAACAATATGTAACAATTTTATCTTTTAGTTTCCTTTGCATATTGTGCAGCCATTTGAAATACTGGCATCTTTGGCTCCTTTTTTGGATCAGTGTGTTTGAAGTGTGGTTGTCTTATTTACTAAGTGTGTCATCACAGATCCAAAATGATCCTGGCCTCACACTGAGGTTTATTAGCAGGTACCGGTTGCCCAGAGAAGTTGTGGATGCCCCAACCCTGGAAGTGTTTCAGTTTGGATGGAGCTCTGAGCAACCTTGTCTAGTGGAAGGTGTCCTGCCCATGACAGGGGAGTGGAACTGTGTGATATTTAAGGTCCCTTCCAAGCCAAACCGTTTTATGTTTCTGTACAGGAAATGTACAACTGAGCATACATGGAAGTCCCCTGTTTTTCTTCAGTATTTATTTGGGCTGACAATGTTTATTATCAGAACACTGGAAGATGAATCTTGATCCAACTGAAATTGTCAGTCAGTTCAGCTCTTTTAAGGAGCCACCCTTCCATGAACACTTCCCAAATTAGATTTCTGTTACGCTTATTTGGGGCTATTTCTACACTTTTTATGGAATTGAGTCATCTTCTCTTTACAAGGATATCACTAATTAAAGCCAAGATGAGCAGCTGCTTCCACAGCTTGGTGGGTACGGGAGAGGCGTTGCTGGAGCACATGTTGCAGCATATGTATCCTCCAGGAGCATCACATGGATAAATACTGCTGAGCTGCCCAAGAGCAAGTGTCAGATTCCTCAGGCCAGGGCTTGACTGAACTCTGATGCCCATCTGGGATTCTGAAAAGGTCTCCAAACATTAAACAGAAAAGGCAGCTTGCCACGAGGATTGATTCCATCCCACCCCTGCAGCCTGATCGTGGGACATGGCCGCTGCCGGCTCTGCCCGGGTGTTCTGACCCTGCGTCTGACAAAAGAATTCAAGCCAGGATCTCTGCTGAGAGACACAACGTTACCATGGAAAGCTGAACAAGCTTTGCTCTGCCCTCTGTGCCTGGTGCTCTCTGTTTCTCCAGCCTCATCTGGCTGTGTACACAGCAGGGTCTAGCTCCAAATTCTATCCAACAAGATGCTCCCTAGATTTATAACAAGGCTGACTGCTCCACATCCAGTCTGGCATTTCCTGGTGGGAACCCAGGAACTGGATCTCTCTCTCTTTCTCTCTCCTCATAATTTTCTCCATGTAAAACTGTTTGGAATTACACTCAATGTTCATTCAAAGGCATGAGGCCTTAGTCGAGCACAAGGAGTTGAAAGCAATTGTAGTCATGGTGCCTACATTTCCAGGCAGAAAATGTGAATATTAATTGCCCACCTCCAAGAAATTATTACACACTTACTTAGTGGTTTGGGTCCACAGGAGGGTTGGTAAATAAGGACGTCTGAGATTCCCTGTATCTTTTGGTAATCTCAGACTGCCTGCTTCAAGTAAGCAGTCAAAAGGCAAATGGAGATAATTACCTTCTAAAATAAACTTTCTGAAGTGTTTTCTTTGCTTCAATTTTATGTAAGTTTGTCACTGTTTCTGCAAGCATCCTTCTTAGAGTGTTGTAGCACTTGAATATTTTTGTAAATAGCAGTCCTTGTCACTGGAGGTCTGAATCTGCCCACCAAAATGAACCAAAAATCTTATGTAAGCCAAGATGTTAAAAAAATTTCCTGCAGCCAGTACTTTGAAATGCTCTATTCAGAGAACCAGACTGAAGAACATTACAGAAATGGATTAAAAACATCATTAGCTGATCCAGTTATCAAAATGATGTCAAGTTCTTCATTGTGGATGCAGAAACACCCACTGCAACTCCATTTTTCTTTTAAACCAAGCGGGATTTCAAGGCATGTGAAGCCTTTTATGAGAATTCAAGGTTTACATTTGAGGCATGTGGAAACAACGTGGTGTTTTCAGTACTTTTGTGTGGTCACTGCTGGACAAAAAGGCTCTCTTGAGTCCCTGTGTCACTGCTATAAATTCCTGTATCAGTGGCATTACCCGAATACAGTGTGACTGATCTGACTAGACACCGTGTCCCAGCAGCTGCACACCTTCCACCTGGGATCAAAAACGCAGCTGTTTTCAGCGCAGAGGCCAAACCCTTTCCACTGTCCCCTGAGGGATAACAGTGACACAGAGCTGGGTGCAGGCAGTGCTGAGCCCTGTGGGGTGTTCACAGCTCCACCCTCACCTCCACCCCACAGCTGTGGGCACAGCTGGGCAGTTTGGGTTCATCCAGCTGGGCACCTCCACAGAGACCCAGGGATGGGCACATCTACCTGGCACTGGTGATGGAGTGACGGAGCTCCAGAAACTCTTCCAGCACCACTGTGGAAGGGATTGAGAAAGGGGCCAGCAAGGGCAAGCAGGTGGATCTCCACCTTGTATTTGCCACCTGGTCACAAAAAGCACATCCATGACCAGCATTGAGGCCACTCAATGTGTGTGCAGTGTGTGTGCAGTGGCAGTACCCTGCCAGGACACAGTGATGTGGATGAAACTTGGCAGAAGTTGGAGCTCACACAGTCCAGGACAACCGGGTCTTCCTCTCTGACCACAACTTTGATTACCAAGATTTATGAATCATATGACTCCATGAAATGGAAGAAAAGGATAAGAGTGTGGGAAGATGATCCAAATGATGGGGCTGTCAGAGGAAGGAGTCATCATTATGGAAGATGTCATGGAGCATGTCAGGCAAGACCTCTGCCAACATTCAGTCCTCCCAGAGCCAGGCTGCCTTCCACACCATTCTCAAGGAGAAAGAAAATTTTGTGTGGCAAGTTTTCCCTAATTGATTTGGCTGGGAATGAGTGAGGCACGGACATCTCCACTGCAGACAGGCAAACCAGGCTGGAGGGGACTGATGTTAATAAAAGCTTCTTGGCACTTGAAAGCAGGGGGTTAGACACGTAGGAAAATATTACGGTGTTGTTTCCAGTTATTTTTCATTGTAGAAAGTAAAATTGGGCAGTTGTGAGGATCAAACTGCAGGAAAAGGCAAGAATTTACAGAAAACGGTTCTCACTTTATATAGGCAGGTTTCCCCCTCGTGCTTGTAAAATGCACACACACACACACCTCTGTAACTCCCTGCATGGGGCCTGCTCCAGGGTTGTGTCAAACAGCACCAAAATCAAAGTCGTTTTTCCAGGGCAGGAGGCATTTGGAGTGATTTAAAAAGGCGTTGGAGTGCAAAGCACTGTCATCTCTGAGCAAGATACCTTTGGGAAATGAGGGTTATTTGTCATGGCATAAGCAATGGCTTTATTACAGCATCAGTTCACGTTATTCTCTCTCTCCTTCTCTCCTTCTTTCTTAACTATGTTCTTATGAGACATTAAAGGATGCTGGAACTTGTCTTCAGAAAAATGAGACTAAAGATGATGGCAATTGCCTGGCCAATGGGGAGAGGATGTGCCTTCTTTGCAGAGAGAAGCTGGGGAGTCAGTGCCCTGTATCACAGGCCTGGAGAGAGATTTGCCACATCAAAAGGGTCAGAAAAGCTGCATCCAAAAAAGCACCATCTGATAGTGCTTATCAGTGCACAGCCCAGACTGGGGCATCATTCCTGGGGGGAAATGCTGCAAAAACTGCTCTTTGCAGGGAGGTCAAAGCATCAAATATATATCTATGATTGCAATTCCATTTGGAAATTAGTTAGCATAAAATACTGAAAAGGAAACAAAGCAGTGGATGAAGTTAAACTGTATAAATCATATCTAATTAACAGATTATAATCATCCTCTATTTCCTCACACTCTGACTGTTGGTCCTATACACCAGTTTGGACCAGCAAATTTTTGGGTACCTGGCCTGAAATTTGGTGAAAAGAACAAAAGTACTTCAGCAGTCTTTGAACCAAACCAGAGATTTATTTTCAGTGATGAAATTATGAAACAGCAAATACTGTTGAAATGCTGGTCATCTCCTAGTAATCATACACTGTGCTTTTCAGCTCCAGTGCACTCTACAAGCATTTTTCTTTGGCATCTTATCTGCTTTGGTAGTCCCAGCTTCAGCAGCTCCTGGTGTTCAGAGAAACAAGGAGACATAGGTGATACTTGCCAGATTGAGATAAAAATATGCTGTTTCCAAAGGGGATTTACCACGAGAGCGTTTTCTCCTTTCTGAAAAGAAGCTTCACTGAGGTTCCTTAGAGTTCCTCTTGGATTCTGGTGTATGAAGTGCTGGATGCAGCGGGGCACCACAGGGGCATAAACAAGCAGAGGGTCTCAGTCCCTTGCCTGGGACTATCAAGCCGGCTCCCTTTTCTCTGGGTGCAGGAAATGTTTTCCACACAAGGCATGAGACATTCACTCTTTTGGCTGCCTGTGCTCTGGTCCTTCCTCCAGGGCTGAGTTGGTGCTGTTCTCCTGCTGTGGCCTGGCATTACCTGTAACTCATGGGCACAAACTGCTTTGGCAAAAAGGATTGTAGATTGACTGAATCGGGCACAGTTCTAGAAACACGGTGTTAATGAGCTGGAACAAGGTCATATCGGGGTGGGATGGGTTGTAGGGAGTAGGAAAATGACTTTCATTCTCTCCCTGTTGACACTCACACGTTCAGGCAGCAGTTTGCAGCTGGGCTCTGGTGGTGACTCTTGAGCACAACCTACTGCTTCCCACAGCACCTGCAAAAAGAATTAACTAAATTAGCTTTTTCCCTCAATTTTTGTGTTTAAGTAAAATATTGATTAATCTCTTTTCTTTCTCTGATGAACTTAATTTTCATATTTTCCTTTGCTTTCTAAAAGCAAATCCTGTCTATGTAGATTGCAGAATCCCTTCTTCCCATTACCTGGACTTAAATTACTTCTGCCTGGTTTCCATGAATTTGTAGCCACAGAACAAATAGCCCTCCGTATTTTGGGTTTGGACATGCAGTCTAACCATGTTTACATGTGACTACAGAGCCCAACTCATAAACTTGCAGAGATTCAATCAAAATTCCCTCCAATTTTTACTGGCCTTTAGAATGAAGCCAGCTTCAAAGCATGCTGCAGTACAGGTTTGCATCGCTCTGGTGACCATAAATGTTCAATTACGTAAAGATCCCTAATTACTTTTAGTGAGGTCAGCCATTCACTTAGCCTGTTAAACAACTGAAACCCATTATGGGATGTGTTTTTGTTTATAACTGACTGTAGCTGAATGAACAAGAGGAGCAATGGCTGTATAAATAGGACCTGGTTAATCTAATCATTTAATGACTGATAATTAACCACAAATACTGCTATTCTGTTATACTTCAAAGACTTAAATCTGTTCTCTTCCTACCTGTGTCATTTCTAGGGGGGAGATTTCATTGCTAGTGAGATATTTTACCTAGGACCTTTACACATCCACATTTCAGACGCCTCTGCTTGACTTCAGTGTTTTATAAGGACTGAACACAGACACTCAACAAGTCAGAGCAATTCCCGTTGCAAAGACAGGCACATAAATGTTGGTCTAATTTTCGAGCTGCTGCCTTCCTAGTTCTGACCTGGGAACAGCTTTGACTGTGAAATATACTCATATTTTCCACACTTCTCTAGTGTTTGCCACTCAATTTTGTCAGAACAGCACTGCAGTGCCTCCGTAGCTTGACTGAACTCCTTGTTGGGTTTCCTCATCTCTGGTTCCAATTCTTGCAGGTTCTCACCATGCAGTCCTCAAAGGCTTGAATTTCCTCAGCTGAGGAATGCCTATATGCTCCCTTGAACGGGCAGGACAGTTCAACCCATCACAAGTATGACAGCTGAAAAAGTAAAATTGATTCATCCACAACAATTTTGAAGAATTTAATTGCTTTGCCCTCTGCTCTCATACCCATTTGCCTTCTCATCTCCCACTCATATTCAGGCTGCCTTTCTGGCTGTGACACTCCACACCAGACAATCAGTTGTAATATTGTTGCATGTATCTCAGAATCTTTCATTTCAAAATTTCTGCCAGCAGTGCCAGCTCTCATCTCTCACAAAATGCAGGTTTTTCATTCCCCTTGTCCCTTCCAGAACTATTCAATTGTCAGAATTATACCTAGAGTGATTAATCTTTTAGACTTCCTGGTAGCAGAAAAAACTTGGAAAGATGCAACATACATGCTTACAAAAAAGCATTTAAATGCTGAAAAAATATTTACAGAAAGTTAATCTTGTGAGTTTTGGCACCAGAAATAAAACATTTGAAGGCTTGACTTTGGCAATACAACACTGCTTAAACCTTCTTGGTTCAGGTAGTTGAGATCAAGCCTGTGCAGGGATCTCAATACCTTTGATAACCAGACTTTGTTGCCCATTTGAAGGCATCATTTTTGGCTTTGTTTCTGTGTCAGTGCAGGGGGACATTGTCTTTTCTTGGGGCCCAGAAAAGCCACATCTTGATGTGGTGCAAGAGCTCCCCTGGGGCACACAGCAGCTCTGATAGAAGGGGGCCCCAAGCTGATTTAGGAGGGTTCAAGGGTCGAACTGGAAGTGAAGTAAGTGAGGTCCAACCCCACCAAATGCCCCCAGCTTCCCAAAATGCAGCATCTGGAGTTTCTAACTCAGTTCTGAGGTTTCAGTCAAAATGGGAGCTGTGAAGAACGGATCAAAATAATCTGTACCCTGCAAAGACAGTCTGGGAGAACAAGACACCTTCTGGTCCTGCCTCTGTGACAGCACTGTGCAATTTGCTCCATTCAGCAGCAATTAGGGCTGAATTTAGCCCTGTATTTTTGGCTTTGTTATTATCTGTGTGTTACAGCTCAGCCTGTTAACATGAGGCTAACTCACAAGGTTTTGTTCAGATTTTTCTCTGCTTTCTGCTCAGACAAAGCCCAAGGCAACTGGGATTTTCCAGAGGAGAGAATGACTTGTCGCTAATAATAGCTTTAGTCAGCAACATATGTTTAGTGATGCACATCAATATTTGTGCTTTCACAGAGGCTAAGATTTTGCATTTTCAATGTCATTGTGTCCATGAGCATCCTTTATCCCAGTGCTTTAAAACTATGTGTAAAACACTGGACTTTTTATATCTACATTTCCCACTGGCTGAAATTCCTCTGTGCTATCGGGCAGCATCACATTGCAAACCATCCCATTTCCTATCTGGTACCAGACTCCCATGAATCTTTGAAACATGCACCTCAGCTATGATTTATAAGATATTTGTATAATTTTCCTTTTCTTTTTCTCCAGAGGCAGGTAATGCCTCATAGGGCATGTTGAAAGACTTCATGTTTTTAAGCAATTCACCTGGTGTTCTGCCTCACTTGCTCCTTTAACTCTAGAAGGAATATGTGATAAAGCAATGTTATTATTCCTCAGATTGTTCCTTCAAGTTTTCTCTCATTTCTACTTCTTTACTGAGTTATTCTTCTTGTGACTTTCTAATAATTTCTTCAGCCAGAGGCTGGAAGGTGATATTAGGAGAGATGACTTCAAGTGAAGAGGAAATCTTAGACTTAAGGATCCTGGTTACATGCATTGCAGATCTTGGCTAAATAAACACAGAAATGTTTAAATTTGCATCACAACGTTCTCCAAAGCAAGCACAGTTCTGCCTGCAAAATAGAAAATTCCTGGTAATTCCCTCAGGGATTGGACTGGAGGGAGGAGTTGCCCTCCTCATTTTAATACTGGGGTTTTACTGAGTAGGTCTGATCAAATCTGCATGGTGTAAGTTTAGCATCTTTTCCAGAGCATTGGTGGGTTTGTTTGCAATAACCCCTATTTGTGTGTGCAGTTCAGGTGTTCTCTATCAGGAAACGATAATTGGTCTCCTTCACATTTTGGAGGAAAGAGGTTTAATGAAAATCCACCATATGGCTTTCATTTTTTTTATAGACTTAGGTTTTGCTTGAAGCAATTTATGTTTCCCGAACTCATGGTTGAGATGCAAAACATCAGGAACCTCTTGCTCCTCCTGGGCACTGACTGGTGACAGTACCATGCATCAAAATGCTTGTCCACCTTTTCTGACCAAGTCAGCTGGTCACAAAGAAACATTTTGTGTTATGGCTACAAATGGGCTCCTACAACCGCTGAGCGCGGAGGTTTTGTTGTCTCTGCGTGAACTGTGTTCTCGATATTAAGGAGTAGAGTGGTAGCTGGTGAACAGCTGCTGGGTAATAACCTGTCTGGTTTCCTCTGTGTCTCACCCTGAAATTGATGTTTAAATTCATTCTCATTTGTTAGACTCCACTGGTTTTGTTCATCACCCGAAAGCTGGCTCTGCACAGGTCTCTGCAACAGGGTACCACGCTGCTCTGGAGCTTCAGATATTGTTCACAGCCTGGTTTTCGTAGTTTTGCATCATCTCAAGCAGTGTTAAGAATTTTGAAATAGAACTTTAGAGCCTGAATTTTGCTTGGCTACTTAATTCCATCCTCCTGCAGACTGTCCCCATCTCCAATTGCTGTGGGATGTTGCCTGTAGTGCTTCTCTTTCATTACTTTTCTTTCAGTGCTTATAATTATTGATCATTTCTTATGTGCCATCTTCCACGTAATCATTCCACGGAGACAAGAATAAATATACTGCCTACCTCTTTGAAGGAAAGAAGTTTAAGCAGAACTGTTTCCATTCTCTAGTATTTCCTCTGTTAAGCTTCCCACATCCCTTTAGCTTTTTCTCCCAGTTATGGGCAGTGGTGCTATTCTTTTGTGACCCATTTGCATGAAGCCATGGCAAAATAGATTTTTTATTTTATTTAAACTGGCTTTTATTTTGTTTAAATGTTTCTGCGTGTAATTTTATAGATGAAAAAACACAAAGAGGTGCAGGATTCCTGTTTAGAAAAGCCTCGTGTGTCAGTGAGTGCTCTGGCTTTACTCTTTTGGCTTAGCAGCTTTGTGCAATGGAGGCTGAAACTACCAATAACTGCAAATATAACCCGTTTTTATTGGCATAACAGTGACATCTATTGTTTGATATTATATACATCTGTGCCACTCGTAGCAACTGCACACAGGTATTGAACTATCTTAATTTCATAAGGTACAAGCGTGAAAAGTCAAATTATTGATTCAAGGAATTAGGTAACGGCACACGGAGTAATGCCATTGGACAGCTATGCAAAATTAAACCTGATTTGTTTTGTCACAGCCTAATTTACAGATCAGTGTGGGCTGATGCACAGAGAGAAACGTGTCTCTGTTTCAGAGTGTCAGCAGATGTTGTTTTCATGTCACACCAGCCACGCTGCATCACCCCCCTGGGGACAGCCAGAGGTTAGCAGCACCCAGAAGAGGATTCTCCCAGGAAATGTGCCTTGGCATTGCCCCACAGTGCAACTTCAGAACATCTGCCCTCTGCCATCCCCACGGGAACCAAGGGAACCCTGGTACTGCAGGCACGGGCACAGGAGGTGAGTGGGGAGGGCAGGCAGTGAACAAAGCCCTGCCCATGGATTTCATTGAGCGTCTGCTGCAAGGCAGAACCACAAACCAGGGTTGGTTCCTGCCCAGACCAGCCAAGCTGAACCCTTCCAAGCCAGCCCCAGCAGAGTGTGAGGGCTGCACTGTGCCACGTACCAGCTCCAGGTGTTTTCAGACCAGCTCTTGCACCGGAAAGAGAATTCCAAAGCATCAGGCTGGAGGAGTTAGGAGAGTTACTTTAACTCCTCTCTTACTTCCCTAATTTGATTATCTCTGTTATTTCTCGTTTCTTTTAATAGAGAACACAGAATTCAAATAGGAAAGATTATAATATAGCAGTAATGAAATACAGGGACTATCAAGTGTGTCAGACTCTGTGGCTGATTAGACTTTCTGATTCGTGGGCTGGCACTCAAGGGAACAGCAACTGTCTCTTTTACTGCCTTGTCTATGAAAACAGCAGAAGGCTATGTGTGCTCATTACTATTTTATGTGATTCTGAACATTAGAAGAGAAACTGAAAGAGCAAAGCCCTAGAAAGATATTTTAATAATTTTAATGGAATACTGTGTTTAATTCTTATATAAGCAAACGCTGGATAAGCAATTACTTTAAGCAAAAATATTTGGCACCGGTACGTGAAGGAACATAGTTCCCTTCTTTTTAAGCCATAAGCTGTAATATAAGGGTGTAGAATTGTAAGAAGCATGGCTAAAGGGAACACATTGCCTATAGACCCTGCTGTGAAAATAGCACTGAAATATGTGCTAAACATTCAGCTTACACTTAGAGTTCACTTGGGTACATAAATGCTGTCTTTAACAGCCACAGCATATTCCTAAACTGAGGATATAACGTTGGGCTGTTGTGTAACCCACCAGGTTTTCCATCCCAAGAATAAATACTGTCTACTTCTCCATGGATCTGTACATAAACAGACTTTTCCAAACCTCCAGGCAGCTGTAAAGGCTGCAGGATGAAATATTCATATTAAAAATCTTGGATTAAAATCTACAGCCTTTCATGTATTGTTGTCCACGGTGATGGAAACTTGCTTCTAATTTTCTACCCTCCAGCCTCCCTTTTAAGATTTTTCCACAGAGGAGTACCCAGCTGAAAGGTAACAGCAGCTGCATTTCTAAGGGCCTGCATTGAACTTCTGTGCTTTCCAAAGAGAGAGAAAAATAAATGTTATAGGAACAAGTAACACAGACTTCATAAATAAACAGGTTCTGGAAATCTCACTGTTCCCTCAGCAGAGAGGGAAAATAAGTGTATGTAACGAAAGCTCTGAGTCTGTGCAGTGTTGGAGGGGCTGGAGATGCAGACAGGCACCAAACCCCAGAGGAAAAGGGGTTTTTTTGTTGTTGTTCACAAAAGCACTGAAAGATGCTTTTGTGAACAAAAAATTGACGGATCCATGGGTGAAGAACTAAGAGAGCTCCTGGTGGCTACAAGGATCTGTGGAAGGGCCAAGGAAAATGGCTCTGCTCTCCCAGCCTCAGATGCATGAGGGAGAGGAGTCTGGGTTTGCAGCAGGCACAAAGGAAAAGCTGCAAGGTTTTTCAAAAGACCCAAGGGATGTGGGAGCCTGTGCCGTACTGAATTCAGAGGGCACTGTGCTGTTAATTCCCCACACGTCCCCTTGAGGTTCAAGTCCTCTGCATTCATTTATTGTCTCTCAAGTTGCATCCCTCTAAATGGCAAAAGCTGGGAGTGAGTGATAGTAGGTTCTGAAAACTCAGCGTTAGCAACAAGCAGGCAGCCCCCAATCTGAGTGGAGGGCAGTAATTTATTATCCATTAGGTGCTCTGTCAGTCAAAAAGGACTAACAGAGCAATAAAGTCTGAAGTGATCAGTTGAGCTCAGCCCATGCCACTAGCTGGCTATCAGAAAGGTCAGGGTGGCAAGATGGATGGTTTCCTCTTCTCCAGACACTCTGTCTTTCTGTCTGGTGACACATGCTACTCTTTCTCTCTCAGCAAGTAAGATTGTCAGATACGTCCTGCTCGTGGAGCCAACTCCAACCCAACTGCATATTTAACTGGTTCAGAGGAAAGAATGCAAAGTTTTTACATTGTGCTGAAACATTTTCAGGTGAGGCCCTGTTCTGGTGGTGTTGTAAATGGGCTGAAGCCTCCAGTACCAAACCCACCCTCCTGGCAAGGCTGATGCTCCACAGCTGTGCAGGGCTCCAGGGCAGCAGCCAAGTAGGGATGCAGGGAAGTTTCAGGGAAACTGTCAGAAGTTTTTCTCTGTTTTTTCACTATAATGAGTTTGCAAGGGCCTAGATATGAGTCTTCTTAGGACTCAAGCGGTGCAAGCTCATTTCTTGTCTTTCACCTGATCCATCAACCTGTGGGCTCCTCCAGGGTGAGGCCCTGATCATCCTTTAATAATGATCCTGGAATTCTGGATTCACTAAGCCAAACAGAGAGATTCAGAGACTCCATCCCTGGGAGAGAGAAAAACTTAGATTATGGTCCAAAACCACGTCAAGTGTTTCATTCCCCACTTGTTCCAAGTAAAACAGGAACATTCCTGGAGGCAGCAAGTAATATGTGTTTTGAAAGGCTCCTCTGAAGCAGGTGGAGCGTTCCCAGCCTGCTGCCCTGACACATTAATATTTCCAACAGACTTCCCTAAACCCCAACCAGACAGTCTTGCTCCTGGGTGGCCAAGGAAACGCATTTCTCAGTCAGACTTGTAGCTCATTGGAGGGCTCTCTCCAAACACTGCACACAGCAGCCTGGAGCACACTCGTGATGGGGAATTAATCCATGCTCTGACACTCTCCTTGGCTCCATCCTCCCCTCCTCACTCCTCATTGCACTGACACTTGTTACCAGTCTCTCTGCCTTGCAGCTACAGGCAAAAGTGTAACCAAACTTCCAAGCCCCAGGGAGGGAACTGGAAATGGTCCCAGCATCAGATGCCAGCCCAAAATGCAGCTCTGGTATTCCCCATCCTGATTGTCACTGCAATGTGACAATCCCGTGTTTATCTGTCATGCTCTAACAAGCTGTATGTGAACAGCCAGCTCCTTTGTTCTCAGAGGATAGATTAGAGCAGCCAGTCTCCTCTTGGAATAAGTGGAAGCTGAATTATTTATTTCCTTTTCTTCATAAGAAGCTTATAGCACGCTGGATGAAAAGTCAGAAATAATTAAGAGAAATGTTCTGCATTCAAACAGAACACTCAGGGAAAAGCTGGTCACAGCTAGTCTCAGTGTGGGCTTGGGATGGGAAGGGAATCTCTCCTTGGTGTTGCAGGAATCAGCCTGGAAGGATGCAGTGGTTCTGTGGATGCCTGACATTTTACCTGGACAAATTTCTCCTGTTCACTTTCAGCAGTATATGTCTGGGTGAGGCTTTTTCCAGGTGAGTTCTGCAGAATCCTCAGCAGGCAACCAGATTAAGCAACTACCTTTGGAATTGGATATTTTTGAGGTTAAAATCCTATTAAAAATACTTGAAATATATGTATTTTTCTAGAGTTGGGCAGAATCCAGCTGTTGAAAGAAGCAGGGATTTTCCAAGCTCCCCAGCTGGGTACCCAGCTTCTACTGAAGCTCACCAGATACCAGCCCTAATTTTCTTGGAGTCCTTTGAAAATCCTGGAGCTGGTAAAAACTAATTTACAAAGTTTTTTTAGATTGTTAGGAAATAATAAAGCATAGTCTGGATACTTCAAATGGGATCCACTTACAGCTGGGACACATTCTTCTGTTTTTTCTCTTTCAGGTAAATCCCTCTGTATATATTTTAGGCTCCATAATTGATCATTTGTGAGCTCCATAAATTAGCATTCTAAAATTCACTGAGTGCTTCCCAGGCAGTGCAATATTCTTTGAGCACCTTCCTGGGTATCCTTTTGCTGGTGGATTTCATAAGTTCTTTTAAAGTAGGTCAGTGAAATGTCCTCTCTGCTGAGGCTGTTTGTTTTTTTTTTTTCCCTCTGAATCAACCTCTCTAGAACAACCTCAAACTGCATTGTGAAATCCATCCAGGGCATAATGTATAGCAGTGTATGGGATACAAGATTCATTGACTTAGCTGGGTTTAAAAAACTAATCCTTGTTCCCTAAATCTTTGATGAAACATTATTTTAGCTTGAAATGTTGTGTTGTGTGGCATGTAGTAATTCTTCCTGGGGTATAAAATTTTATTTCTGCTTCAAGCCTGTTTTGGAAACCTTGGCACTTTCAGCTTACTGCAGTCAACTGCCACAGCATGAAAAGTCCTTTGTGATATTGGAAAAGCAAGGTGCCCCAGTGCTGTGTGATGTGAAAACTCAATTCATTACAGGAAGGAACAATATATGATAATTTCAGAATTAAAACATTATCAGTGCTGGAAGCACAGAGGTAAATCCTCTGCTGAATCCAATATTCAGAGCAGAGGGGTGACTGACAGATTCAGAGGATTGCTCTAATCCCAGGTTGATGGGAAATCAGGCCACGGCAGAGGTGACAGGACCCACTGAGGACTGGTGTGACCTCCAGGAGATGGATGCATCAAGCTGCAGGGACACAGTGTGCTCTGAAAACACTGTCAAGCACTGTCCCACCCAGTGGAGACCCTCCCACCCAGGAATGTGGGCAGTTCAACAGCAGGAGAGAGCCTGGATATTGTTAAGAGCCAATCCTTATTTTATCTGAGCTGGCTCCTAACTGTTGGATCCCCTAATCTGCTTACAGCAGATCGTATTTCCCTTACTTTGAAAGTTGCATTTTAAAAAATGGTCAGAAGTCTACAAACTGAATATTTTGGGAACCTTTTAAAGCTAATGCTGTTCTAAATGCAAGATTGGAGATTTGGAGACTTCTCCTTTCTTGTTTTTGTTTCCCACTTAATTGTTCAGCATCGCCTGTTTTCGATTTGCAGGCAGATGTCCTAAGCTCCAGTATTTGTATTATCCTTATTACCTTTGCACATTCTTGTTTAATTATTTTTAAACATCCTGACCCATTATAGATTAAAAGTCATGAATGAGGTTAATGTATAATTAATGAGAAAGGATGTTCATGGCGACAGCCCAGAATAATGATGAATGAGCTGAACAAGAGATCTGACGAGCTGTCCAAGGTCAAATGGCACATGGGAGTGTTAATGTTGCCTGACACAGCTTTATTTCTTTCTGATTCCCTGTTTTAAACAGATTTGTTATTCTTGCAGAGCTGTTAAGCCATTTCAAGGGATGCCAGTGTGTCCTCTGACCTCTAAGTAAGGAGTGCTCCTTGCTGATAGTCCTTTATATCATTTGCCATGAAATATATGATCCAAAATTCACTCTTTTCTCTTGAAAATATACATTAGATTCAGAGGACAGTTGATCAGAGGGGTGAAGAGGGAAGAAGGCAAGAAAAAGCACCTGAAAAAGGACTTAATTGTTGACTCAAAGGAAAAAAACCTCTTTCCCATTTCCATACAGCAAATACTCCATCTACTGAAATAGTTATTTGGTGACGGACTGCAAACAGCATTCCTGCATGATTTTTCTCACAATTTTTGTCAGAATTGTGGCGTTTCTGATACCATGAGAGTCTTGCTGTTTTCCCCAGAGGAATCATGAGCAGAATCTGATGTGGAATAGCAGCTGATTGGTGAGAATGGTATAGAAATAGTACATTCAAAATTGAAATTCATGGAGCTGAGGCATCCTGTGATCCAAGGTCCTGTCCTGTGACCCAAATCCCAAGGCTGCAGAACAAACAAAAAAAAGGTTTTACAGCAGCAGCAATTAATTCTGCCCTTTCTTCTTACTTGAAGGTGGGTTTCTTCACCAGCAGCTTTCCTTGGAAAATAAGCAGGATGGATAGATTGTGTGTCAGGATTGCTGGGAAAACCATTTGTGCCTGCTGACTCCAGGGTTTGTTGCTCCGGACTGTGGACCCAGCCTGGTGAGTGCCTTGGAAATGGGCAATTTGTCTCTTTGCCATGTTTTCCACCCAGTCTTAATTTACAGTTGCCTGGGGGAGGAAGGAAAGGTTTTCTGTCTCTCCAATCATTTGCTGTGTAAGTTGCTGCCACTTAATTTGTTTTCTTTGATCACCGTTGTCCAAGTTTGTGCTCCTCTCTCAATCACGCACGGAGTTAACTGAGTGCACTCCCCATCCTTCTGCCCTCAGCGTTCCACTCTATCAAAAGGAAATAGGACAAAAATATTGAATATTTTATTCTTTTTTGCTGGCCAGTAGAGATTCTGAAAACACTGAGACATTTCAAGCCATTCAGGAACATAAACATGAGCTTCCCTCAGCATTAAAAATGAAAGAGAAATCCCACAAGCTGTAGCCATGTATCAAATGTGATAATGATTGTGCTGAATTACTTAAGGAAAATTACCGCAATGTCTGAATTGCACAAATTTAGAAATTGCTTCGATTTTGTCACATTCATAAGTTTAGTGTTTGCATAGATTAAGATGGTTTAGCATGTCAGGGAAATTAGTCGACGATGTCAGGAAAATTAATCTACGATGTCAGAAGTTTATGTCCAAAAGAGAGACAGAGGAGTCCTGTAATTTTATTCAAATGAAGGGAGAGGCCATGGACATTTCCCGTGGGGTCTCTCATGGTATTGGAGGATGCAGCCTCCTTTTTATCCTAATTTCCCATACACATTTCTCTCTCTCTTCCCCACTGGCTGAGGTATTTGAGTGGTACAGACGTCCCTAATCACTTAATATAGACTCCCTTCTAATCTGCACCCCCTGCTTCTTTCTCTTTGTGTCTCTGTTCTTTTCCTCTAAGTCCAGGAATTTACCATGGCCTTGGGTGAGCAACAGTCTGTGTCCATTTGTGGAATTTTCTGTAAACAAGAGAAGTGTTTTTGTAACTGTAACTTTGTTATTCATTCCTTTTCCTAGGAGGGACTTCTTGATGTCCCTCTGGTCTGACCAATGTGATTGAAGAGGTTTGTCTTTGTGTCACCAATCAGATTGGTCTGTGTAAAATAGTATAAAAGGGAGACACATCCCAAAAATAAAGGAGTCATTTCCAGCCTTCTGTATCTCACAGTCTGTGTCATTGTGGTGTAAAACAGCGCCAGTTTCATGCTCACACATCTCAGGACAGATCCTGAGTTCAGATGTTTCTGTGGAAGCCACGGGGTCCTTTGGCTACCTGGCAGAGTGAAGATGTTCCATGGGCAGTGGCAAACGTGCCCGGCTCCTGCAGCTTCCCTGGCTCCTGGCTCTGCCAGAAGTTCTGCCAGAACTTCTGGGATCCAGCAGTTTTCCTCTGCTTTGTGTCTCAGTGGAGAGCAGAACACTGATCCCACCCAGCCCTGCAGCCAGGAGGAGACAAAGGCAGGAAGGAAATGAGCTTACTCTGTTTTCCACAGCACTTTCTGTCACTAATAACTTCACAGGTATGAAATTTCGCCTGGCATAAAAAACACAACTGTGTCACACATATGACATCGGGGACCAAGAGTCCAAAATATATTTCTTATTTTCTCTTGCTGAATTTTCCCTTCTGCTTCCTATATTTTCTTTCAGCTGCTAGACTTGAGACTGACTCAGAATTCAGGTAAGAAAAATTTCACATGTTCTTTCTTTGAAGGTGTAATGCTTTATTAATGTTTATTTTTTTTTCTTGCAGTACTGTTTCCACTACCATTTTTCCTCCACTTTTTTTTTGCCATGAAGCCTGCTGAGGCAAAACCTTAAAAAAAAGGAAGACAAGATAAGCAATAGCCTTTCTAAGAAAAAATATCTATGAATTCTGGCAAATTTTGAAATGTGAGTTTAAAGAGCAAACATTCTTCTTATTTCTGAACAGAAACTTTCCCGCCCACTTGGGAAAGGGCAGTTCCTCTGATACTGTTTATTGTCATTTCTTGATGTCTTTCAGTAATGACTGATCCAACAGCACCCTCCAGGCATGAGATTTTACCTTGATTGGGATGAATTGCCACCAAGCACTTTCTTTTAGGCAGAAATAAAAGACCACCTGTCCCACAGGTACAACCCCACTTGGCACTGTGGAAGTCATGATTGCAAGAACTGATCTTTGTGAGCAGTAACACAACTGCCTGAATGGATGAAAAAAGCTGAGTTTTGGGTCTGGATGGGGCTGGGTTTGTTCTCTTCATTTTGTTTTTTGAAGAGAGTTGAATAGGGGGAGCTACTTTGGAAACCACAATAAGCGATGTCCCAGTTGGAGAGTGTGGCAGGATTTTGGTGTGGGCCATGTGGTGTGAGCTGGTTGCTACCTCATTAGTTCTGAGCAGAGTTTAAAAAGCTGGTTTGAAGCCTGAAGGGTTGACCTGTGCCCATCCTTCTCTTCTGTGGCAGAAAATGTTGATTTTTCACCATTCGTTTTAGCAAGTGAATATTTCCTTTACTTTTTGTGTTAGAATTAAAAAAAATCCCCATGTTACCAGACCCTGGGTCACTCATCAATTAAGCCACAGGGTAATTGCAGGAGCTCTTTGCTGAGAAGGGCTCTGTTCATCCCCTCCCATCATTTCCTCTGCACTTGGTATCCCACGGCCTCTCCCTCTCCACGCAGTGTCACCCCATAATAATTTTTTTTCCTATCCATTTGAGCAAGTTTGAGGTGGGTAAACACTTGTGTGTCTAATTCAGGGTCTGGAGGTTGTCACTGTCTCTTTCAGCTCAGTACCTGGTGTGTTAATCCGAGAAGTAATTAACAGGATGGAGTGTGATGCTAATGGAGTGAGCCCTGTGCCAGGCTTGAAACCACACAGGAGGGAGGGGAACATGATTCTGGCATGTTTTCCTCCTCAGCATATGTGCCAGATCCTGGGCTCTGCCTTGTCAGTAAAACCCTGGCTTCTAAGTAACACTTTAGGGTATTTTTGTCACTGATGCTGTGAATATTTGCCACAGCCAAAATAATTTCAATAAGCCTGTATTGGTTAGTTTCCATGGTCACCTAATATGCAGTGGCTTTGGGAAGCCTTTGCTCAGGTGTAAGGAAGGTTTTACTGTGCCTTCTGCTGGTAAATACGGATGGAAAACGTGTTAGGCTGTTTCAAGTAGTATTTGCAGTTTTGCAAATAAAATTCCCTTAATCCGGACCGAATGTTAGGATTTCAAGGAGTTGTAACAGAGATACAGACAAAGCTGGAGTTGCTTGTCAGTGAAATGGCTTCATGTTAGAAAACAGGACTGAATGTTTTCTCTTTCTCCTGATACTCAGTTTTGAGATAAAAGGCTTAATGCCCAAATTAGACAAGTCAAGTACTCTGTTTACGTTTGTCATCCTCGGCATTGAGTCACAGAAGCTGTAGAACATGTGCACACGTATTTTTGCATTACAATTTATTGAAAGCATGTTTTTTTGTTCTTTGGTTTGTTTGTTAGGGTTTTTTTTTTGCAAGAGGAAAACTAGAACCCATTTGTCCAGCAACAGAATCAGCCAACCTTACAGAGTAGAGGCCGGCTGGAAATGACATTGAGATACCCTGTAAGATGCTGGGAAAGGTAGAAAAAGGGGAATAAATCCATATTTCTCGGTGGGATGGTGGTAATGTTCTCATTGTCGCGTCCTGCTGGAAAGATAGAAAAAGGGAAATAAATCTAAATTCCCGGCTGAGGGGGTGGGAAGTTTCTCAGTGTCTTTGTCCTGCCTTGAAGAATATTTGGTGCATTCAGAGGAGGGACAGATCTTGCTGCCTGTCAGCTTTGGGCAGTTGGTCCCTCTGGCCCTCAGCCTTCTCTGGCTGGGGGCAGCAGCACTTGGGGCCACCAGTGCTTTGGTGGCAGGACGTGAGCACCCAGCTGTGTCACTGATGTGACTGCTACATGTGGCCCCCGACAAAACCCAAGGGAGCTCATCCTTTACTCTGCAGCTCCCAATTTAATGATGACCTTTTGAGGTTCGTCCTGGATTTTTGACTGCTAAAAGAAAACATTTCCCAAATCATCCTCCTCACGGTTGTTTCTTTTTCCTTATCTAGTGAGCATTCCCAAAAATGCTCAGTTTGTTTCCCAAAAAAACAAAAATATATTTGAAAAGCTGCACTGTTCAGTAAGGAAGAAAAACAAATTTTAGCTTCTTTTTTTTTTACAGAAAAGCTTGTAAAACTCATTTTTGGGCCAGCTGTTCTTGGCAGTTTCTGTTCAAGTTAGGGGATGGTGGGCTGGTGGGTAGAGCTTGGCAGAGTGAGGCAGCAAAGCTCATCTGTAACACGGTCATTATTGTCCCTGTTCTGTTCTCTCACTAATTTCATCTATTAAACAAATAAATGAGTGATTATGCCAGATGAGTTTTTTTGTGTGAGAGTATCTTCTCCTAGCATTGCCATCTTTTAGTGGTAATTATGCAGTCATACAGCTGTTGCTTGCAGGCAGGTTTGAAATAATATTTTTATAAGCTGTATAAATCACACCATAAAAATAAATGGAGATGAGTCTGGTCTGAAGACAACAAAGAAAAAAAACCCTGAAGATCTGGATGATGGAATACCTGGAGAAATACAGTCAGTGCTGACTATAATTGGGCTATGTAGTCACATGATTGCAAAATAGAATCAAATAATGGTTTGGGTTGGAAGGGACCTTAAAGGTCATCTGGTGCCAGCCCCGTGCCACGGGCAGGGACACCTTCCACTGTCCCAGGCTGCTCCAAGCCCCATCCAGTCTGGCCTTGGACACTGCCAGGGATGGGCCAGCCACAGCTTGTCTGGGCAGCTGTGCCAGGGCCTCCCCACCCTCACAATGAAGATTTTCTTCAATAAATCCAATCTGAATTTCCCCTCTTTCAATTTGAAGCAATTGCCTGTTGTTCTGCCACTACAGCTCGTGGTGAAGAGTCCCTCTCCAGTTCCCTGCAGCCCATTCAGATACTGAAAGGTGCTCTGAGGTCTCCACACAACCTCCTCTTTTCCAGGCTGAACAGCCCCAACTTTCTGAACTTCTCAAGCCTAAACCAGTCAATTAAGGCTCTGGAGCTTAAAAAAGAATTGCACAGATGCTGAAGTGTCCACACCATGGGCAAGTCAAGCCTTTTTAATTTCTCTGCTCATATTCACAGTGAATAGTTGGGGGAAAATTCCTGCTGCAGAAAGCCAAGTAGATGTGTCATGTTTTGGAAGATAAAAGCAGACCAGCATGAAAGTGCTGAGAAACCTCAGCCCCCAACAGTCCCAAGCTCACAAACTCCACATGCAACACTTTGCTAACACATTGACTCATACATTTGGATGTAGCTCCTTCCCAACATATGGTCTGAAATGGGTCTCTCCTGTAAATTTCATGGAGTTATTTTCTTTATGGCTTGATTCTTCCAAAGCTCAGTAAAAATGCCTGTTCTCTGTTTATTCTGGCTATTTAGTCTGGCAATTATGTAATGTTCATGAAACAGAAGCAGCACATAATTTTTATGGTTCGTAATATCTCTCCTCAGGAAAAAGGTGGCCACTTAGAGGAATTTTCTTCTCCCAGGATGCTGTTTTGGTGATGACTTTTTGGCAAAACCAAACTGCTGCAGCCTGGAGGGAGTCATTTTGTAACTGATTGACTGTTCTATTCTTGCTTATGAGCATTCAGAGCTTCCATTGCTTCACTCCCCTGTTTCCCCTTTCTTCCTGAGGCAAATAAGAGATAAATGTCTAATTTTGGCTTTTAAAGCTGCCACATTGCAGGATGGTTTGGTTGGTTGGTTTGTTTGGGGTTTTTTTGTGGGTGTTCTTTTCAAGTGAGAATTGAAGAGACTGCAGATGAAAAAATAAAAAAAAAAAGGATTGTGTCAGTTTAGCATTTAGAGGTGTGGAAAGTTCATGGAAATTTTCTGTCTCCTGGGTTACAGTTCAGATGTGTTTTCACCATACAGATACGCTTATAATATCAAGATGATTTTGTTTAGAACCATAGGACACTAATAGAAGGATGCAATCTTGTCTCTCATTTTCATGTAAACCCGCAGCAGTTCCATTGAAGCCAAAGAATTAATTAAAAGGAAAAAGACCAATGAAAATTAGGAGACTTTTTATGAGAAAAGTTTTACATCTGAATTTCAAGAAAATATAAATTAAGTGGAGGAAAGAGTTGGAAAATTCCATTTATTAGGCTTGTATATGGCAAACGGACATGGATGAAGACGAAACCTTTATTTGAATGAGTATTGCGGTTACTGAGATAAATATTTATAGGAAAGGTGTGAATTATTTATATGTGTTCCGAGATAGCAGAGTATAATAGCATCCTTCCTCTGGATTTATTACCCTGTAAGCTGGGGATTGCATGCACGGTGATGTGGTAACTGATATTAGAGGATTTGTGTTTGACATGAAGAGATTGCAGTGGAGGGAGGGAGCAGCCCCGTGTTTGAGTTTGTGTTTGAAATCTGCGCAAAGGCCAAAAAAAGCTCACAGCTCTGAGTAAAGAACATTCAGGGCCCCATAAATCATCCACCTAATGTTATTATGCTACAGTGGCAAATTATGCTGGGTTTGTCTCTGCAGTTAGACAGTGCAACAGATGGCAAAGATTTGCACAACCAGTTAAAATTCTTGGCAAAGCACATTTTTTGAAATTGTAGCTGAAGAGTTAGTTGGGATACACTGGAATATTTGTACCAAATGGGGGAAAAAAGCCCAACTTTTTTATAGTCTCTCTTCCACTTAAAAAACTATCATTTTAAACATTTGCCTAACAAGCAGTGCTGTTACACCAGCAGGTCCCATTCATGTTTGCACTGTGGTGGAGAAAACTGCCAGCCTCAAATTATCCAGGAAGCTGTTTCCAAAGGGGAAATGCAGAGCAGGGAGAAATCACCCCTCTTAGGGCTATTCAGGAAATTGGTAATAATACAGGCACATCGTGTTTGGCTGCACGGAACAACAGGCTCGCTCTGCTCCTCATTTGCAGATTGGTGGTTCCCAAATCTTCCACTCTGCACCCAGCAGGTGGAGAGGAAAGTTAGACCATATTCCTGAAAGTGGATTCACAAGGGGAATACGGTGGAGAGGTCTGCTCTAAACACAAACTGGTCTATATGCTTATTTCTCATCTTTAATTCATCATTGTGTTCCAGTCGTAACCTACACTACAAAGGCTGTAATTATGTTGTAGTTTAGGCAAAAAATTACAACACGTTTTCAGTGCATTTTGATACATAATTGTCTGTTAGTTGATAAAGCTGAACAGTTACGTGTTTAGAGGCCTTTTTTATTCCAAAGGAATAATTCTGAATACGTGTACCATTGAAATCCAGACATTAGAACAAAGCCATACTGCTCCCATGTTCATTCTCTGTTATCCAGTGAGGGGAATTGGGGCTAATTTCGAAGTCAGTGCAAATCTCTGTTTAACAGCAGTGCAGTTTCCCTGTAACGTTCAAGGGCATTTTTCTCTGCTGGTTGATTCCTGCAGTGACTCACATGTGCAGAGGGGTGTGGGACATGGGTTTGGTCCTGCTCTAATTTGCTCTTTCTTGAGTGGGTTTTGCAGTGAGAACTGTGCTGAGCAGCACATCCAAAACTGGTGTGGAAAGTAATTTTCAGCACCAAAGTGACCTGACCTGCTCATATTCAATGCCATGGCTGAGGGCACTGGGGACCTAAACTGGAGAAGCTGGCACGAGGAGCTGTCACCAGACATTGAGCAGACTCATGGTATCATTCAGGATGGAAAAGAATAGAATCACAGATTCATTACAGTTGGAAAAGACCTTCAAGATCATCGAGGCCAACTTTTGACCCAATCCACCCAGCACCCACTAAAGCACATGGTGAAGGGTTGGACATCACACAGGCTGTTCTCATTTCCTTCTACTGCCAAAAAGAATCAGCCAAAAGGTTTGGGGATGCTCATTCAGGCTTCTCCACGGCCAAGGCCTCACTTGTAGGTGAGGTGCTTCTTCCCACTGGTGCCTCAGTCAGGCAACCTTGACAGAACTGAGTGGACCTAAAAGTCTCCTGAAACATTTGAGCCATCCAACAACAGCCCAAGCCTGGCAAGGGCTGGGATTGGGGAAGCAGTGGGGCCAGCAGGAGTATCAGCCCTCAGGAGGTTTCTCCAAGCAAGATTCTCCTTCATGCTCAGGGTCCTGCCAGTGCCCCGTGGTCATCCCCTGCTCAGCTGTGGATGAGAGACTGTCACAAAAATATCAGAATACTCATTCTTTGGTGGAGAAAAAAAATGGGCTGTTTTTCCTCTGAGGGCCATCAAAGCTGTCTTCAAGCTAGGGCTGCATGGATGGCTCATTTCTCTTTGATTTGGTTTTTATTTTGGCAGTAAAACATTACACTGCTGGGGAGAGGAAAAGCCACCCCCGAGATAAAACAGATGATGTTTGTTCATTTCTCTACCAACTCGCCCTCAGTGAGGAGAGAGGAGAGCAGCCCAGCCTCACTCAAGAGAGGGATTTTTGAACACTTTTGATAAATTTTTTACAGAATTTCTCTCCCAGTTCCTCTGTATGACTCCTGCATGCAAAGCAGCATTCTGAGCTTCACTGGATGGTGTGCTCTGTGCTGCTCTGTCCTGCACATACCTCTGCCCAAAGGAGAGGAAATCCTTTCTGCCTCGGGCCTGGATACAGCTGAATTTAAGTACCCAACTCCCACTGAAGTCTGTAACCTCTGTGTCAAAAAACCCTTGGGAGGCTGCATCTGCATGAGGTCACATCCCTGAGACAAAAAACAGAAGCTGCTGCCTCGTAACATGGAGAAACAGGAAGCAATTCTTTAAAATGTATATAAATTAATATAAATAATTCTAAATCGTGTGACTCCATAATGACACAAAGAATTTCCTGTTCAATATCCCTCCTTCGCACAGAGTCTCCATGAGGGCAGACTGGATATTTTAACCTTTAGTTGTACCTGACCTATTCTTCCTGGATTTATGTGGTGCTATTCTATTTGTAACTTTTATATTTTTAGCTGTAGCAAATGCTGAGCCTTAACTTCCCTTTGCAGATAAGCTGTAGGTGGAAATAAAACTTGCTAATATTTTACCCATTTTGTTTCATTGGAACAGCCCTATGGAGCAGCTCAGCCTTAATGGATTTCTACCTAATACTTTCCACAACTCTAAACCACTTCACAGAACTGTTTCTCAGACAAAAGAATTAAGTTTTGGGTTTCCTCAATTGTCCTTTTGGTTACAAACTAGGGATTTCCATGCTCCTAGTACTACTTTTTCAGTTTGTAACATACTCCTTGGATTTTCATCTGACATACTTATTATTTCAGTTAGTTGCTGTGGCCTTACATAGCCTTGTCCTGAATATGCAGATATTTTCCAGCCATATTCTGGCAATATAATTTAGTAGAAAAAAACTGTAACTTTTAATCCCAAACTAGAATTTTATATTCACATTTAGCAATGAATTAACATGATATTTTTCCTACTACCTAGCTGCAAAACTAAACATTTCACCTTTGCGGTAGAAAATATTCAAAATAATATATTCAGAGTAATAACGGAAAATAAAATAATTTGACGCTGTTACAAGAACCCCTAAAACTTTCTGGGGCAAATGTGCAACTGGACTTCTCTTTTAGCTGAGAGTTTAAAAACACTCTGCTGCTTGTATCACAGGATCTCCCAGTGAGCTGCCCTCAATAAAAATCCAACTGTAACAGGCAGAACAGACATTGCCCATCATCCTCTTCTTCACTTGAACTGTATATAAGGCTTCTTTTTTTGGTTGTTATTGCCAGAAGCTGGAATAATTTGATTTGAGGGCATCACAGGAGTTTCTCAGGTTTGTATGGAATCATCCGGGTCTAATGTGATCCAGCTCAGAAGAAAAATCTGATCCTCAGACATTTCTTGTCCTATTTTTATCACCAACTTGCTGTGTAAGGAATTCATCAGCAACTTGTCCCATTTTTTCCAATTATCTGATAAAGGAATATCTTGACATGTTCATAGGAACAAGTAGGGGGAGATAAAAAAATACCTCAAAATGCAAAAATTTACTCAGCTGGATGATGTTTTTCCAGTATTGTCATAAACTTCATTATGCACAGCTGATTTCTCTAAGGATATGTATTGCAGTTTATTTGAGTTCTTGCCCAAATGTTCAGTGCTGTAATTGAGGTTTCTGTTAGGGACGGGGGAAAAACAAAAAAAAGAAATGTACACAAAGCAGTTACCTAAATGAGCAGACATTCCATGACAACAACACTTCTTTTTGATAAAGTAACTTTAGAAAGAAACAATTAAAACTGCGTTCTTGTGCAATTCAAGAGATGGAATTGAAAATAGTTCTCTTATAGGGTTGGCTCCTCTAAGTTTGCATTACTGCTTAAATCAGTCTGATTTTTGATTGAAAAGTGGGACATCCTTATTGTTTTCTGCTTTTGACTTTTTAACTTAAAAAAGCTGAAAACCATCCTTCTTTGGAGCAACTCATAACAAAAGGTGAGGGAAACAAATCACTGTTTTTCTTCGGAATGAGTCAATTGACAGAGAAAGATTTAAAAAGTCCTCAACCCTCTTATCTGCCATGAGTGGGTAACAAGATCAAACTGAACAACATAACCCAGGAGGGCCCTGGGGAATAAATTCTGGTCAGCACATGTGTGAATCCAGGAGTTAAAGAGGGCTGAGAAGGATGCAGGGCCACAACTTTCCCAAAACAATAAAAGCTTTGGGGACTGGGAGGTGGGTTCTCTGTTGCCTATCAAAACTTTCTTTGATGGGCTTCCTTTTAGGAAATAAGGCTGCCAGACCACAGGTTTCTTGTGCTGCCTCGATGACTGTTTAGTTCTCCCATTAAGTGCTTGAAATGTGAAACTGGGAGGGAGGGGTTGAAAATGAAGGGAGGTAGGTGAGCAAGATCAATGACTTTTAATTTTCTCTGGTGTGTCTTAGGATAAAAAATTAAATCTCCTGGAACTGAATTTGTTAAAATAGAAATTGATACTGCTATTCTTCATCCTGTGAGACTTTATTTACTACAAGAGTAGAAAATCTATTTCTTCCTATTATGGCAAGAGTTTCATTTTTAGCCTTATTTCCTAAAGGACCAATACTTGTGTCTTCCTTCATCCCCCACTCTTCTCCTTGCTGATTTGAGTACACTGAGTGGGTCCAGCCCAGCTGGCAGAAAAGGTGTGAGGGACAGTCACCCACTGGGGATGTCACAGGAGGAGGTGGCTGGGTGAAGTCACTGAGAGCACTCTTTTGAAAAAGGGGCTTTATGGAGAGCTCAGACCCTTTTCTACTGTCAAATAACCAGCACAAACAGAGGTGATAGGAAGGATTCAGCAGCAGGGAGAACCTACAATTGGACAGGCACCCACAAGGTGCAGGGCCAGAGCTCTCCCTCTGTCACTGCTGCTCCAGGGCAGCCCCTGTGCTCCGTAGCCAGTGCTGTGCAGGTCCTTGGTGTTTTCACGGTTGATCACAAAGCTTCTTGCTGCCCCTTTCTGTCAGCCTTGTTTTGGACGGGTTGCTAACAAAAATTCCAAGCGGGATTTTAAAAGGGGATGTTGACACAGATGAAGCATCCAGTTGTTGCAGTGGAATAGAGGGAGGCTGGCTGAAAGAGGAGAAACCCCACTGCGGCTGAGGGATCGATTTCCTGGCTCATTGGTGGCCTCCTCAACTCCTCAAAAGAGTCTCATTATCCTTTGACAGTGTTTCCCAAAATAGAAAATTTGCTAAGAGCACCAAAAGCCCAACTAGACATGGTTTTTGGTTCGCCAGGGTTGAATTTGGGGGTGTGCAGGATCCTGCAGGAATGGCTCTGTTCTCCTGTCCTGGCAGCAAGGAGAGGGGAATGAGAATATCTTTGCTCCCCACTGCAGCGGCATGAAACGAGCACCACTGACCTGCTCTCCACTGCATGGAAGCTGCGGGGGCTGAATCCCTCCAGCCAGAGCTGGATAAAAAGCTGGAAAACCTTGTCCAAGCCAAAAAGGAAGCAAGTCTGTTGTAAATGAATAAAATTCTCCAAGATGAGTGCCTGGGAAGGAATAAACTAATAAAAATGTCTACCCTGAGGAATAATACTTATCATTTCAGAGGCTGAAATACTTTCTATGCTTTAAAGGATGGGGCATTTTGAACAACACTTAAACTAAATTGTCTGGTTTATAATACAAGATGCTAAATCCCATCCTCCTCACAAATTAACTCCATGCCCTGAAATATGTGAAGTAGTTAGCTTTTGAGTTGGGTCTTGTTAGGTCAATAATCAAATAATATCTTCATATCTTTTTTTCATGTTTCAGAATAATTATGCTCATAAGCATAAATATTAATTTCTGCTCAATATGTATGCACTTTCCAGTCCCTAGGTGTGAATAAAATTATCTAATTGCAGAAGCTAGAATATTAATTAACTTCTGTCAGATAGTTTTTAGCTGGGTGTATTACGAGTCAGATATGTGCCAGCAGGAGGGTTTTCTGCAGAGCTGTGTAATGCTCTCTGAAGCTTCCCTCTGGCCAGGAGGATATCACAATGCTCAGCTGCTGGCATAAAGGAAGGGGAATAGGCAAGGGCTTTGTGGGGCAAGAAAGGCTTTACATTACTGCACCAGATATGTTCTGTGTAGTTAATCCGACTTCTCTAACAACCTGATTAGTATCTTAAAAGCAGTAATTTTCAAAATCATTACAAGCTGAGCAACAGTGAGATAATAATATTTATGTGATGATGAATCGGTGCTGTTCTAAAAATGATGTAATGCGGGGTTTGCTCATTTCTGTCATTACCCAGAATCTCCAGAAACTTCGCACACTGTGGAGAGCAGCAAGGAGAACATGACTATGTGCTCTCAATTTGCTTCTTAGCAACAGATTAACGTGCTAAAGTCAGTTCTGGGAGTGTTTCCTGAAATCACAGGAAATAAAACCTGCAGGTTTTACCTACAGGAAGGAGCCACCCCAGCCAGTGTCAGGTCTCGGTGTTACTGCTCTCTGATATTTGACTCACATTGCTGTGCCACTTCCTTTGTCTTTATGAAAATATACAATGTATTAATTTGCTAATAATCAATGCATCTACATAATTAATAGCCTCGGTGTGTATTTTGTCTCTCTCTTTCCCGAATCCAGCTTCCAGAACAGAAAATCTCGTGGAGGAATCCTACAAATTCAGGCACTTCACCACCTCTTTTTTCGAACTCCTGAGGTTCTTGTCTGAAGCTCCACAGGATCCTCCCCAAACCAAACTCCCAATATCTTCATCCTGGCTGAGTGTTTTAACTCTCAGCACTGCCAGAAGGTGTTTGTGGCTTGGTAAACACAGCACAGGCCAGGCAGCACATCCCAATCCCACCCCACTCCCTGTCTGCTCCG
Source organism: Cyanoderma ruficeps (assembly GCA_008694505.1). NCBI lineage: Eukaryota > Metazoa > Chordata > Aves > Passeriformes > Timaliidae > Cyanoderma > Cyanoderma ruficeps. The sequence goes on from VZDJ01000223.1 coordinate 1,450,363, forward strand.
TGCTTGGCGGTCGTGCCCACGTTTGTTACGGCTGACTCATCTTTGAGCGAGATTCATTGATACATCATTTATCTGCTTCTTCTGCTAGAAGAAACATTAAAGAAAAAAAAATAGATTCCTGTGCCATATGTAATCCAAAAATAGAATAGTTTAAGACAAGAGTTTTAAGGAGAACATCTGCTAGCCTAGCTTGGTTTTGGTTTTTTCCTTTCTTAAATATGCTAACCACAATGGTTACCTGATTTCAAATTGAGATGCATCACGAGTATCAGGCTGTTCATCCATTTGGACCAGTAGTCACTATTTAGCTCTATTATTCTGTTCACAAAAGGCTTCGAATTTTTTTTTTCCATGAACTTTTTTTGCTCAAATCTATACTTGCCACACCTGAGTTTTGTTCACTTTTTACTGCTTGTGTGTGGTGGCATCCAGCTTAATTGGGTCAGGTCACAGCGTTTCTGGTTTCTGACTAAATGCCACAAAGTTTTTAAATAAGGAGTTAGTGGTGAATTAGCAAACACCCTGGCTCCCCCAGGAATATCTTTCTTTGCATGAGAATATATTCATACAGTAACAGCCACTCCCCAACCATTTGTGCAAACAAAACATGTTTCCTTGAATATTCATGAACAACACAGGGCACAAACACGGCTGAACCAAACAGCTGCTCAGAATTCTGTAAACAGAGTTTGGCAGCGTTTGACCAGCTCTAGGTATTGCTGTCAGACAGGAGCACAAAAGAGCTGAAATGTTGACAGTAGTAACAGCAGATTAAAAAATAAAAGTAATCGACGGCGCATTTACATGCCCACTAAATCTTACTGTGTGTAAAGGCCAACGATGATTATGAGCCTAATTCCACTTTTTTTGTCTCTTTGACGATGAAATGCACTAACAAAATAACACATCTCATTGGGAGCCTTTTCTCAGGCTACTTGGCTGTCTCATCTCTTCAAGCATTTCCTTCATTATCTTATTTCCATCCTGCAGTCTTGATTGTTGGGACGAATTTGTTGCTTGAAAATGGCTCCTTTATTAAATATTCTGCTTGATTTCTTGGTCCTTTTCCACCACTGGTGTCTGTTGTTTCCAGCAATGAGCAGAATGATGCCTCATGACTGGAAGTGGAGCAAAAATCACCTTTTTAGGTTGTGCTGTCTCATTTGTCTCTTGTTCAGCTCCTCAGGATGGTGCTGCTCTGCTCAGGAATGCCAGTATTTCAGCTGGAGACGAGCAGAATGCGGCTCTTTATCAACAAGCAAAACTTTCCAGGTTGGTGAAAAAAGTGCCAAGGAAAAAACAAGCCTGTGAGGGCTATGATGATTAAAAAGGCAGACAAGTTTTGAAGAGCAAACTGGAAACTATCCTCAATTAATTCTTGAACTGCTGACTTCCCAAACCAATTTAGCCATTCATCCATGAAGCTGAAAGGACTCAGTCGCTGTTTATGTCTAGGAGAGTTGTGGAAGCTCCTTTTTGTTGTTTTTTGGTTTGGTTTTTTATTTTTTTTTTTAAATCTGCATGTAATCACTCTGCCTGCTGTGGGGTTTTTGTGTGCAAAAGTGCAAATTAAAAGTGTTTTCTGTGATTTCTGGAGCTGTAAGTGGAAATCTCTAAGAGAGAAATTAAATCCATTGCCCTAAACTGAGCAGATCCTAATTTCTCTGGCATAAAATAAAATGCAGTGCTGTTGCCTGTGGGATGTGACATGATTCGATTGGTGTGATGCTGACCTAATAATGGGAAGGTCTGTATTTTAATAATTTTTCCATAACCAATTGGCTGTGTTGGCTTTTGCAAACTGTGGTTGCCCCATACACACAAATAAGGAAAGAGAACTGTAATATTATTTTTTTTATCCACACAAAGCTAAATTAATCATAAAATTCTGTGTGTGTATTTTCCAAAATAAGAGAAAGACAAGGCACTGCATGAATCTCACTGGTGATCCTCTGGGGCTTTTTCCTCCCTTTCAATCCTCCAAAGTAATCAGTGTTAAACAGGAAAATCCTTTCTCCATCCTCACTGTCCACTTCCTGTGGAGCACCCCACATTTTTTATTATTACTCGGTTACCCTGCACCAATATTATGACACCAAAGCAGATGCAAGCATTAACAAGGTGGAGATTTGTACAAAATAATACAATTAAGTTGCTTCTGCTCATGCAGTTTGCCACATTAAGTAAACATTCATGGGAGTTATTCAGAAGAAGGTGGAATACATTTGGAAAAAAAATGGATATTTGCATAATGCAGTGAATTTCTCAGCTTTTGTGCCCTGCTGAATGCAGATGAGATACTCATTTAAGAAGTTTACAATTCTGCATCCATTCTAACATCTGTTTATAATAAATAGCTGTGACTAGTTTGAAACGAGGAAGGAGATCTCCACAGCCTTTGGGCATTAACTGCTGCGAGCAGATACATTTTTAGCCTACCCTGTTTATATTGAAATAAGATGTTTGCCATGGAAACCTCCGTGTTACAATAAATCACCACTTTCCACAGGGCAGGGAAGCTTTGCAGTGAGCACCAGGAATGTATCATCCAGTGTTTTTTGTCTGAAATTACCTGTTCTAAATAGGGTTTCTTAATATTTCTGATTGATTTGACAAGGATTGTTCTGACCACCCAGTTTGTGAGGAGAACGGGAACTCCCATCTAGAGAGCATTAGCTTCCTTTTAATCCTCTTTTCCCTCCAAATTCCATTTTTTTTTGTGAAGTAAAAGTCTGAAAAATATTTCGAAGGAGGTGGATCTGTTTCTTACAGACAGCAAGGAACAATTTTGAATTTTATTTTGATTTCCCATGAGCTGATGGATAATTGAGTGTTAAAAAGTACAAAATTATTGAAATTTTCAATTTGAGAAATATGAATGTGAATTGTTTAGGATTTGCCCTTATGTTTCTTTTGCTCTCTTACTGAAAAAAAAACCCTAGTGAATTTCACATAATTCTCTTTCTTTCCCTTCCACTTTATGGAACAGAAAATCCAACTTCTGGAGGGCAAGGGGCACTTATCAAAAGAACATAATAAAGATTGAAACAATGGGAGCGTGTTTTTCTTCCTTCTCTTTCCCTCACTTCCCTCCCCACTGCTGATTTTTCGTCTGTAGCTGTCTGAGGGAGTCAGGCGTTGGAAGGTACAGAGTGGGTCTCTTGTTCTGGTGTCCTGTGGAAACTGTGCAGCCCCAGAGGCTGTTTTGGGAGCTGTGTAAAGGACCCCCAGGCTGGGATTCCATCCTATACTGCACCCAGATGACTTTTCCTGAGCTGCTTTGACTCTGTGACAGGGTGTGATGGGGTTGAGTGTGAACAGTGGGCAGGAAACCTCCTTTGTCAGAGCTGGAGCAGGACACCTGAACCCAGCCCCTCTGAGATCACAGCAACCAGCTGAGGCACAAAGACATCCACTGGTACTTTCTTCTACTCACTCCTCTTTCTGCTGGCTGGCACATCACTTTTGAAATAGTTTTTTTCAAAGAGTATTTCAGTGCGTGGAGGGCTCTGCTGCAGCCAAAACAGATGAATAAATTAAAGCCATAACTCTTACAGAAAGCAGTTTAATAACCAGTGTGGCAGACACTGCTGATGTTAAACCTGCTTTGAAGTCTGTTATGTAGTTAAACCGGAATTTCACATAAAAAAATATGTTATTTACATTTGCACATGCTAGCCCAGCTTTTGTTAAGAGCACTGGAAGATTAGATGTAAATGATCTGAGGCCAGTAACATAAATGCAACAGTCTGAAGACATCTCCCAAGGAGGCTATTACAAGACTGGGGGGAAAATAAGTATTCAAATTCCCAACCACGTTCCAATCATCCAAAGCATATTTCCAGACGCCAAAACAATCCCAGCCAGCAAAAGTGAAACTCATTTGCTCAAGCTTCCCACTTGCTGAGCTTGCCTAATAAGACACTTGAGACCTAAGTTTACATTTTTACAATGAAAATTGGATGGAATGATGCAAAGTCCTTCTTGATGTCTCTTCCCTTGATTTTTCTGCTTCTCTGACTTAGGGATATTGTTTAACTACAACATCTGCATCTTCCCCAAACTTGGGGCTGCAGTGATGTTGTGATTACTGCTGTGGGGAGAAAATAATTCTAGGATTTTAAGAGAATAATGGGTAATGTGTGGAATCGTGTTGTTTTCCCATTTCAAATCTTGGACCTGAGTTGGGCAAGACAGACGTGGCTGGATTTGTTGTCCGTCCTTTACCTTTAGGTTAAAACTTCTACTTAGGCCCAGAGCCAAGTCTTGGATGAGGTGTTTGACTTTAGGCATCTGGATTTAAGAACCTGGGTTAAGAATTTAGTCCTCACCAGCAGTGTGGGGTTGACACTGTGCCTGTGTGGAGGCAGAGACCTCCAGATTTTGGAGGGGGTGTTTTTATTGCAGTCAGGCTGATCAGCAGCTGAAAGGGAAGTAGGGAACAGCCTGTTCTCTGGGGATAATTGTGCTAGCAGTTATATTTTTTTCTCCAAAGCATTATAGAAACATGAATCTTTTTTTCCCACAAAGGACAGTCAAGATGAGCAGGTCCTTGGGTCATCTTTTGGCATGAAATCACTCTTATTTTAACTCTGAGCAACTTGTAGTGACTTTTCCTTTTCCTACCATGAAAAGCTCAAATAATTGGACTTCTACTCAGAATTAGATCTGCTCTATTCTCTTCTGCCTGATCAGTCACCACTTTCTAGATACCCAAACAAGAGTTTCCATTCTGAGAAGTGTTTTCCATTCCAAAAACAGGTTTGATTTTCTGCAGTGTTACCTGTTTTTCAAGGCAAACCAGAATTTTGACCACTTATGAACCACACACCAGATTCTTCATCTGAGACCAATCGCATGTGAAAAACAGTACAAACCTAATTTTTCTTTTCAATGGGAACAGTAGGGAACAAAGGATTATTTTACTAAATATAATTCAAATAATAGACACGTTCGGCAAGTGATAATTAAATGTGCTATTAGGAATGAAAATTAAAATGGAGAAATAAGAGCATATTTAAAAAAAATAAAAGAGCCAGTTGAGGCCCTTATAATCTGGTTTTGAAAGGTCTTCATCAATCAAGCTCTTTTGGGCTTCACTGAGAGACCTGGTCCACCAGTCCTTCTGATAATCAAGCCACTACTGCTTTTAGCTTTTAAGCAACTGTCAAGATATTTTTTTGTCTGGATCATATTAAAATCAAAAAAACCCTGAAGGAATTTGCCTCTCACTGATTTTAGCTTCATTTGAAAAATCTTAGCCTATATGTTTTACTTTAGCTTTAAATATCTTAAGTCACCACTTCTGTTGGCTATTTGCTTTTTTTAAGGTGAAATACAATATTTGAAACACCTAATTAAATTAAAATTTCTTATGTGTGAATTTCTGGGATTTTTAGACTACACTTTTGTTTCTTTTCTTCTTTTTTTTAGCGCACTTTCATTATCAGTGCACCTTTTTCCATTCTGGGGGCTAGATTGGTTTCTAGCCCCGCTCTATCCCTTAAAAAAGTTTTAAAACCAGAAGATGCAGCACAGTTTTCAATAAATACCTTGATTAAAATCCTGAAATGAAAGTTACTTGCATACTTTATGAGGCCTTTGAATAGCATCAGATGAATAGCCCAGTGATTGATTCTGATCACAATCCACATATTAAAGAGTTTTTCAGCACTCTGGAACTCGTGCAGGCTTTCACAGGGGCTGAGTGTGTCTGTTCCCTGAAATGTTCATAAAGTCAGGCCTTGGGAGCATGGCTGGCCTGGATACAAAGGAGCAGACCACAAAAAGATGTGACTGTTTGGGTCAAACTGATTTTGTACTGTACCACTGTGAACGTGGCCTCACAAAGGACAGAGGCAAAACAGAGAGATTCTGTCCAAAATTCGCTGGAAACGCATCTCGTGTCCCTGTCTGAAAACCCAAAGCTGTGTCACTGAACTGGTGTCTGTGCCGTGTCCATCAGTCCCCTAAAAACCAGACTGCCAACAAGGATGGATGCCCGTTCCTATAAAGCTCCTTTTTGTTATAGCTCTCGTTTTACCCAAAGTGCTAAAACCTCACTTTGTTAGAGGAAATTACCTGGAAAGTGGAGATCTCTGATCCCCAGTGGTTTGAGAGAAAAAAGAGCTTGGGATTTTCAATAACTCATACAAATGTTAGTGCCTGGCTCCCAGCCCTGGGCATCACACTTGTGCTGGACTTTTGAAAATGTCAGTCCCGATGCATTTATGCTTCTTCTTTTCCTGTCAAACTGAAAGAATTTCCACCTTTTAATTGTCAAGATGAGCTCAATCAAATAAATACGTTTGGAAATCCTTATTTACTGGACTCTAACTGTATAATGCGTCCATAATGTTTTAACAGTTAACATAAAACATAATGGTCACTCAGCTATTTTCACTACATTGCAGGAGGGTTTTCCATTTGATTAAACTGAAACATGGTTTAAACATTAATTTGGTGCTGGCTGGAAAGCAGAGCAGCTGGTGTGGAGCATTTTGACAATATCCTCCCACGGCTGCTGCAAAGCTCCTGCTGACATTAAACCTCTTGGTGCCCAGCAGAGATGTCACCACCAGCACTGGTCAAATACCAGGTGACTCCTGGTGTAACTCCACACCAAATCAGGTGGGTGGAACTAAAGCAGGTGGAAAACTAGAGACACCATTAAATGGCAAGGTGGCCTATCATGCAAGGAGGATAAATGTTTCTCTGAAACGGGGCTTGAGTCAAGCTCAGTGAGTTCGCAGCAACAGAAGGAATTCCAGTTTAGGCTTTCTGGGATGTATTACTGCAGCTGGTGGACACTTGCAGTGGCATGTAGGAGGTGTCAGCATGAAAAGTGTCCGGCTGAAAAGTCTCCCTGATAGGAGTACTTGGAATGACTCCTTCAGGAAAAGTGGGAACAGGTTCCCCTGACAGGGACCCCCCACCAACTGATGTCTGTTGCTCGCTGAGTTGCTGCCTTATGGTCCTTTCATAGCTGCCCCCGGAAGGAGAGATTCATCTGACTTCTCTTCAGTGTTTACTGAAAGAGGAGATAAATCCTGACCTAGAAATGATCTGTCACTACTTCATCTGGATGGGGTTGGGGACTATTTCAGGTCTTACCATCCAACTTCAATCAGTTATTTATATTTCAAGACTGTGAAAAGGTATGGGAAAATTTTAATTTCTGCAGCACAGGCCAAATAATTTTTTCTATAAATATGTGAACATCAAGGGAAAGCAAGTTACACAGTGAGAGAAACATCATTCTGACTTTCTTCTTTCTCTGGTTTCCTGTGACCATGAGTTAGACTTGAGTGTCCCAGAGCTCCTGGGCTCTGGGGCTGGACTCTTACTAGAGCAAAATCTCTGGGAATTGTTTGCCTGGCTCAGGAGAAGAGAATGTGATTTGCCTGTATAAGCAAAGAAAGAAATCTTAACTCATTTGAAACCCTGATACTCAGTGGTATTTCTCTATGTGGCAGCTGGAATAAGTGGAGGGATGAGGAAGCCTCTGCCATGGTGTTGCCATACACAGATCTCTGACTTCTGCCACTTATATCTCCTGTCACTGTTCAAACCCTGAGGTGATTTTGTGGAGAAAACTTCTTCTTTAGCAGAAACAGCAAGAGCACCCCGTGGCCTGAGTGCTGGTGGTGCTGCTCCTGGGTAGTGACTGAGCAGTTGTCTCTGGATCTGCTGCTAATTCTACATTAAGGAAGGAATCTGAAGTTCCAAGACAGAGTAGGCAGATAATCAGATCTATGTTCAGTTTGGTATGTTCCATGCCAAAGGAGAAGAAAGGGGTTAACAATTAATTTTCTCTTCAGTGATGACACATAACTGATAGCTTTCAAAACTTTTCTAATGTAAAATTGCACATTTATATATTAGCTGACTGTTCATCCACAGTGGATGATAGCAGTGATATCTGAGCACATATTAAAACACATCCTAAACCATCTTTTTGTCTGTTTTGTTTGCTTTCTTCATTTTAATTTTCAGTGAGTCTTGCAGCTTCTATTTTTCCCTCCTTGGCATTTCAGTTGCAGTATTTATCAGCTTTAGCTAAGTGAAAGCAATATATTGGGTAAAGAGATCCACGAGCCTTATTGATCTCCTACTCCTTTCCCTGTCAGTCCTGGGGGATGATGGCAAAATTGTAGCAAAATCAAATGGCAATTTACAATTGTCTTTTCAGAGCATCTCTGCCTCAGTCTTGTCATGTGTAAAGTGTCGGTGACATTTTTAAGTGTCCTAAGTGCCAGCTTTGAAGTTTCTCCTTTTATTTACTTAAATTGAGCATCTCAAACGATGTTTATATGTCAAAAGTAAAACCAGCATCAATCTTTCTTTTACTAATCAGTCTGTGAGTCTTCATGAATGGTATCACTGTTTCCTTAACACAGGTTAGAGGAGAGGCAGCTGAAAGGAAACAAATCCATGCAAAGGGTCTCCGTCGAGGACAGTAATGTTGAAAGCAACTGGCATTTGCTGTAAATGTCTTACAAAAAGTTAAAAAAATTGTAGAGTCCTTCTATTAATCCATTGCTGACAATAAAGATCCCAACCATTGCTGCTGGCACCAAGAGTAGTTGCTCTGTGACACATCATCATTCTAGGAAATGAACAGAAAGAAAATAAGAGCTATGACATCAAATTTCTCTGAAATCAGATTTCCTGGAAGCAGCACTGCTTTCTTGAAAAGATGAGAGTTTCCCTGGAAATGAAAAGACAGCACGGAAGAATGGTAAGCATGATTTTTTTTTTTTCCCTTAGAAGCTAATGGCTCCCCTATAACTATGTACTTTCCCTGTGGCAGACAGGAGAAAATAATTTACTGATTTGACTACTCCTCATGTAGTTCCTCCTTCTTTGAGATGGACCTGGTTGCTGCAGTGATTATACAGAGTTATTTATTTCCTTTTAAAGAAAAAAAAATAATTGAAAACTTACTAAATGTATTTCTCAGCAGTTTATTTTCCACGTTTCTCCAGCTCTGGCTTTGTTGTTTTCCTGTGTCATCTGCAATGGGAGCTGGCTGGTTGGTGCAGGCAGCAGATGGACCTGGGTGTGCTCCTGCCAAGGACTGGACATGTGCACCAGGATCTGGTGTGGCCTCTAGTCCTGGTTCCGTGCCTGAGGTGTTTTGGTTTTCTGAAATTCCATTCCCAGAGAATTTTCTGTAAACAGGAGAAATGTTTTGGTAACTGTAACTTTATTATTCATTCCTTTTCCTAGGAGGGACTTCTTGATGTCCCTCTGGTCTGACCAGTGTGAGTGAAGAGGTTTGCCTTTGTTTCACCAATCAAATTGGTCTGTGTGGAATAGTATAAAAGAGAGACTCATCCCAAAAATAAAGGAGTCATTTTCAGCCTTCTGAATCTCAGAGTCTGTGTTGTTGTGGTGTAAAACAGCATCAGTGGCCCAACCAGAAGGGCAAAACAGGTACCTGTGGAGGACTCCTGCATCTGTCCCGACAGGAGCTGCCGACAGTCCTGTGGTTTGGAGCAGGGTTTGTGCTGCAGCTCTTTGAACACGCACAGAGCTGGGGCAGCGACCCCTGAGCTGGGGGTGATTTACTCCAGTTGAAGCTGCACAGAGCTGGGCTCAGAAAGGCCCTGCAGGAGACAGTGCTGGGGGAGCCAGGGCTGGTTTAGCCTTTATTATTATTATTATTCAGAAATTCCTGCCTCTCTCAGGTGCTATGGGAGTATGAAAATCCATCCGAAGTGGGGAGTTTCAGGAGATTTCCAGGAGAACGGCTGCAAAGAGAGGGTGTTTTATCAGCAGCTGGCACAAGAGGGAGAAAGCAGAGGGCTCCCAACCACTGGTGGGAAGCAGCTTCTCCATTCCTGGCATTTTTATATAAACTGGAGCACTTGCCAGCTTGGCTTTCACCTTCATGGGACTGTTTCAAACAGTTTTTTTCCTTTTATAGGGCTTTTCTCTTAAGGAATAAACCAAAGTTGAGGAGCTCCTTCTGGAAAATATTTCCCCTCTCCATTTTATTAATCTAGCACTTGCTGTCTGGTATTTTGTTTCCTGTTACAAATAATCCTTAAAATTCTCACAGACGTTCTGAAACTGCTACAACAAAGGCATAGCTCCTGCCCTTTGGAAGAGACAAGAGCCATTTCTGTCTGCAGCTGCATCTTGCCAGTGAAGTTAAAAATGCTTTGGAACCTTTTCCACAATAAAAGTTGAAATAATTGCTGTATTCTGGGTGGTTTTTTCCTTGTTCTTCTAGTGCTTTTACTCTCAAAGGCCAAATGGCATTTAGACTGATGAATGTTTTGCTTCCTCTTTCCTTCCCTAAAATACATGCCAATATCTACTGGAGATTTCTGTTATTACCAAACATGCATTTTCCTGATCAGTTTTCCATTCATTTTAATCAGTCCTTCCTGGGATAGGTAAGAAATCATCAAATCACATGGCCTTTCTTTGGGTTTGGTTCAGTTTTGTTGTTGTTGTTTTGTGGATTTTTGGGGGTTTTGTGGCAGGTTTTTTTTGGGGGGGGTTGATTTTGGGTTTTTTTCTGTTTTGGTTTTGGAGGGGTTTTTATTATTATTTTGTGATGGTACTCAGTTTCTGTAAATTGAGATTAATAATTTGGGCTACGATATTTGGGCTACAGCTACTGAGATCCATGGAACCCTATCCTGTGGCACAGCTCATCCCACAGCAACACCACAGATTCAACACTCTTCTGCTCCATGTCACACTTCTTCTGTTGCACATCTTTATGTTCAAGACATTTATCAAGAAATTTAAGTGGTAATTCGGGTCCAAAGAGTGTGGGATGAGTTTCTTTAAACTGTTAATTTCTACTCCCCCTTTTATTTTGAAAAGAAATCTCAGATTCTTGGGGATCACTTTTCATTCCTACTTTGCTTATGTCCCCTGCCTCTGTAAATCTCCTGTCCTGGCTTTGACTTTAAATGGGTGTAGGGTGACCATTACATCAGCCCATACTAAAATAAGGGCGAGCTAAATGCACTGAAGCCACATCAATATGTTGTAGCTAATACAAACCACTTACAGAAAAACAGAGTAACCTGAGGGTGCTAATAATTTAAGACTAAGAATGCATCAAGGGATGAAGGCTAATCCATTAAACCAGGATTGTTTTGCTATGATTCTAATGTAAATCAATGTCAGAAGAGTTAAATATATTAGCAGCAGCTAAGCAGTTTTACCAAGATCAAGCCAAGGTTTGAGAGATGTCCTCCTCATTCTAGTGGGTTTGCAATTGTTTTTCTTATTCCTCATACAAAATTAATCAGTAGCACAGGAAATAATTTAATTCTACACACAAAAAAAAAAAAAGCCAACTCTATTTGAGAGTCCCCTGATGTCTACACAGAACCCACAGAAAACCCCTGCACTAGGTAATTATGTACAAGAAGAAAAGTAGTCATGAAACAAGAATCAATTCTATTTCTTTCCTGACAGTCCTTTTAACTACTGATGCAGGTCAAAGCTATAGGGAGGAGCATGACTTTTAAGTCAGAAATATCCTTTAAATTTTTGCTGTTGGTTCTGCATTATCTTTAACTGCTGGAGTGCATCACACACAAAGAGCTGCCCCTGTGAGCCTCTCCCTTCCCCTTTGAAGGTGGGAGTCTGGGACCACAGGCCCCAGGCTTCACTAGAACAGCTACTCTTTCCCTGTTGGTTTTTTGTTGTTTTTTTTTTCCTTCAGGGAGAGATGTTTTCAAGAGGAAACCCTTATTTTGAATATTTTCTTTTATCAGAGAATTTCTAGCAGTTTCCCTTCAAGCCTGATGCTGCAGCACATTCAGGCATAGCTGGGATGATGTTCCAAACAGCCAGAGCCTTTGACTGGGCACAAAGGAAGAGGTTTCCTTGGCAACTGCAACACCAGAAAGGTCCCAAAGCAGCACTTCTACCTGCCTGAGATTTATTTTTAATTTAGGAGTTTGCACGTTGGCTTTGCATGGAGAATTGGGTTCTGTCTTCAGGCTTTATTCACAACACAAGTTGCTTATAGGAATAATGCAGTTTTTACATATGAATTCATGCTATGGGCTGGCCTGCTGTTGACTTAGGGAGTGGCAGAGGATGCTGCAGTGCCATGTGGTGGGATTCAGGGAGGACATAGAGCACTCAGGCTACAAAAACTAAGGTGATGCATGGGAGATAAAGATTCTGTCTAGAAAAGAATTAGTTTGCTCCTGTGTCTGTGATAGAAATTCTGAGATCAAGGGAACTGCCAAACCAGCAGAGGCCTTTGGGGTTTGCTACATTTGTGAACTTTTAAGGTGAAACAGCCAAGAGAAGGCTATGGCGTAAGGAAATAAAACCCCAGATGGTGTTACTGTATTAACACAGGGCCAGGCTTTAATCTGTAATTGCCCCAATTAACCCAGAGCCTGGGCTGCCACTCCTCAGCCTCACTTCTCTAGTCCCAGAAGGATGGGCACTTCATAAAGGGAAGCTCTCATGGACTTCTGGAGTCACTCACAGCCACTCCAGGCAGTTTTTGGATGATCCCTGTGGATTTAGGAGAGCTTGGTTCCCTTTACCCCCACACAGGGTGTGCTACCCACATAGGGCCTGCCCAAAGGTCTGGGAGCTGCTTCTCCAGAGAACAGGACAATAAATCAAACCCTGCTGCTGGTCACTGGGGGGCTGTAGATTGCTATAAAACCTCTGATACCCAAAGCGCTGGGAAGAGAAAGGGTGTTCCTCCAGCATGGGCAACATCTGGGGCCAGCAGAGTCCCTGGTCCCTCAGGGCTGGCACTGGTGAAAACTGGGGGTAGTTCTCTGGCCTCGACATCCCCATGAGCAGCAGAGACATGAACTAAAAGATGTTATGAACTAAAAGATGCCACAAATGACATAAAGAGCTGCAGCAGTGAGGGGCAGGGGCAGCCTGAGATACCCAGGACCCAAACTGAGGGAGAGGAGGTGAAGGAAATAATCCTGAACTTTAAATGTATGTGAAAGCAGAGCTTGGATGGGTAGAGCTCTGCCCATAGTTATGAGCTAGGCCTAAGGGATGAAGGTGAAGCCCAAAGTGTTTCTTGAAAAGAAGGCAGCTGTTCCTCAAAGGTACATCATTGCCTTCCCATGTTACATATTTAGTTTAATTTTGAACTCTTCTTCCAGGACAGACCCACTCTGCTTTGGCTGGGGCTGTTGCTCTGGTGATCCCTGTTTCTCCTGTGAGGTGTTTGTGTGCTCAGCAGAGTTACTTCCATGCTAGTGTGGACTAAAGCTTACCAGGATATGTTGGCAGAGAGAGCCACCATCATTCTATTCTGCTTTTGGTGTCGGGCTCCTTCTCCACTCTTGCAGTTTGTCAAAGGTCTTTGCTATAGTGAATTGTCTGTCCCAAGGTTATATTCCTTTCTAGATTGTGTGTCGCCTTCAGATTTATCATTGTCCGATTTCATAACCAATCATGGGGGTTTTGCTGTTGTTTTATTGGGGTGAAATTTTCTCCTGTGTAAGAAAGGTGTCTTTGTGCACTGCCTAGATATCAGATCCTAAGTAAAGAGATTTTCAGTCACTCTTTTTAACATGGGGAGATGAAATCCAAAGTCATGTTTCTTTGACAAAGCTGTATGTATTTTATAAATCTGTATCTAATGTGTCCCTTTTCATGAAGTGCACCTGGAGAGGGGCTGTTTGTGCTGTTTGGCTTTGTGTATTGCACTCAAAGCAGGCAGGTAACCCCTCCAGCAGCTCCTCTCAGGGCCACAGAGGTGCAGGTGCCAACCAAAGCACTGCAGGAGGTAACTAAAACTAAGTCGTGTGACTGTCCCTTTATCAGCCCAGTTCCCAGCAGCCAATTAATATTTCCTGAGTGAGGAGACTCAGAGTGCAGTCCTGTGCTGAACACAGAGAAGAAAATTCTTCCCAGCTGCAGCAGCTCTTTCTCTGGTCCCCCTTTGACAGAACTCTCCTCAGGTGACACTCTTTTCTCCCTGGCTGGATGGATCCTGCTGAATGGAGGTGTGTCGTGTTGTTCAGAGACTTTGTGGCCTTGGTTTCGTTGCTATTGTGGCAGTAATTAAAATGCTTGGCAACATAACTGGGTTTTGGTGATTGAAATATAGTCAACCCCAGAAGCAGATTTTCAGACTCCATGTTTAGGTGTGGGTGGAGGGGAGGAGACATTTCTTCTTTTCCAAGTCTGTGTTTCAGAATGATTCTAATGCCCAGGAGAAGTGCTTTGTCAATGGAGAAAAACAAATGAAAAGGAGGTTCTCAGGTGCATCAGGAGTAAGAACTGTGTCTGCTCTCCCAAGCAGTGACTTAATCAGCCTCCCCCTCCCTGGTCACCCTCATAAACATTTATTATTTTCATATCATGCTTCAGTAGAACTTGTGAGTCCTCAGGCTAAATACCAGCATATGTGATCTCCATGTATTAATGTCTCCTTCTGGTTTCCGTGTCACTAAAATGCTGCCAACCTGCTGCGTTGTTTGCTTATATATGTGTGTGGATGAAAGAATAAATCAAGATAATAAACTGAGTGACAGCAGCATAAGGAGGAGGCAGGGAATGCTCAGCCTGACGGGAGGGCCAGAGACATCCCCATAAATAAAGGGGACACGGGAGTGCCCCCATCAGCAAACCTGTGCACAGGCTGCTGTGTGTGTTCAGCCGCTGCAGGGGCACAAGGGGCTCTGTGCCACTGCTGCCCTGCCCAGGGGGACAGTCCCCAGCTGGAGCTCCCAGTTCTGTTTCTCTGGCACTCGGGCCCCTGTTGCAATAGGACAGGAAATAAAGATGTTTGACTCCAGTCAGGAGGCAGTAGCAATCAGAAGGTTTATTTACAATTCATTCAGCCCTTTTATAACGTGCTGTGCTAACAAGACACATTACTGTTCCACAGGGCTGACACCTCTCCCATTGGCTAAGGAGCAGAAATAGCAAACAGCACCTGTTGTTATGGGAAAGGAATATTGTTTACACAAGGTTGTTTTGGGGAAAAAAAAAAAACACCCTGTTGAAAAGTTTCCCTTGAGAAGATCTAGCTCTTCTCAAGCTCAGAAAATATCGAGTCCACAGGCCCCCAACTCCTGTCTGGGAAAAATTGATGGTGCCCTTTGTAAGCCTTCCCTCCTGGGCTCACTGCAGGCACTCTGAGCTGCTTTGTTCTCTTCCTTGGGCGACTTCTGTGGCACAGACCATCCTTCAGACTTTGTAATTTAGATAAAGGGACATCTCATGTCACTGGATTCTCAGCAGCCTTCAAAGGAAGCCACCACAGTAATGGTCACAACATCTCACTATCAAGGGGACCTTATTCGTGGTGAGACATGAAAATGTTGGGCAGGAGTAACGAGCACAATGATTTATACATTTTTCGGGTTTTAATTTTTTTTTTCCAGTGTTTGAGCTTTAACCATGCTAGCGATTCTCTCTGCTCTGCGAAGAGCATGTACAAGGATTCTTGTGAAAACATTTGCTTTGTATCGTGTACTCACAGCCCACTTGTTAGTGTCATGCTGCAGAGAGGCAGAAATAGCATATTTTCAAACCGCGGAGAAAAATTTTGTTGAAATATATAAAGCTCTTGTAAACAAATCTATTACACGGAAGTAAAAAACCACTAAATCAATGCCGTGCACCTCTATTTAGTAATTTCTATCTATTTTGTACTGATACAGAGATAAACATGATTTTAAAAGCCAACAGATACATGAACATTGTGTGACAACCCAAAATAGTTGTATATTACAAAAAGATAATCAGCAGATCAATAAGCCTGTCTGAAATGGTTGTCTTGCAGCAGTATTGAATTTTATTTTTTGCACCAGTCAGTGTTTTCTGAAGGGATGATTTTCCAGTAAAGCAGAGTCATGTAATGACCAGTTGCTGGGCCACTGCTTTTTAAGGCTGAGGAAGAACAAACTATCAGACCAGATTTATCTCCTAATTATCAGGAATCTTGATCTGAATCCAGAGCTTATTCATAGGAGGCTAGCCAGGCTGTCTGAATGAAGAAATTAAGCATCTCAAATGACCTTGGATCCAAACCATGCTTCCAGTGACCCTGGTGTGCCCTGGCTTCAGCTGTGCTGAGCAGGAGCCACGCCATATGGTGCACAAGTGCTGTGCAGAGAAGGTGTCAGCTGACGACAAAAAAATCATTTTTTAATTCTGACCCTAAACAAAAGAAAACAGAGGGGAGGGAGCAGTTATTCATCCCTGGCTTAACTGTTACACATTCTCCAAAGTGGATCTGTTCTTCCCATGTCTAGAAGGCGTCCGAGGAGGCAGAGGACAGAGCAGCCCACACTGATTACTGGCGCTCGTTAGGAAATGGCTGGGATGAAACCACAGGACCTGTCTGACGCTGTTTTACACCACGACAACACAGACTCTGACCTTCAGAAGGCTGGAAATGACTCCTTTATTTTTGGGATGTGTCTCCCTTTTATACTGTTTTACACAGACCAATCTGATTGGTGACACAAAGACAAAGCTCTTCATTCACATTGGTCAGACCAGAGGGACATCAAGAAGTCCCTCGTAGGAAAAGGAATGAATAACAAAGGTACAGTTCACAAAAACACTTCTCTTCTTTACAGAAAATTCCCTGGGAAAAGAATTTCAGAAACCGAAACATCTCAGACACAAAACCAGGGCTCCATCTGTCCATGCAATTCCACACCTGAAACGGTGCAGAGCTGATGGAAATCAAAGCAGTGCTGACTTTGAGTCTGCTTTTAATACTGATACCTAATTTGAATAAATACCAGATGGGACAGAGGCCATTTGTCCGGGTCATTTTGTGGTCCCCACTTGCACAATTCCGTGCTCTGATAAGGATATGCATGGGAGCATCCAACAGCTGGAACACTGCCACAGCAAGGAGAGCTCAGAAAACACCAAAGTGGGGACAGAGGGAGGAAGATGGCTTTGGTACAGCCCAGAGGAGCTTTTGAATGTCTAATACAAAATATGCATGTAAAAATAAATGCTTTTCTAGAAATTGCACTTAAGAAGTGCGAAATTTCAGGTAGTTTTGCAAGCACCAAAAGAAGTGGCTGGGAGCTTATGAGGCCTTTGTTTTATGGCAGTAGAAATTGAAAAGGGAGTTCAGCATAAATTGAGAAAGGACATTTAATTAGTAGAAATCTGACTAGAAACAAATCATTCCAACTAATGTATTTTAGATTTCCTACTTGGAGACATCAACTATCACTGAAATTTCATTGAACATGACTAGTTTAATTATTTTATCCTTAATGAAGAGTGTTAATTAACTTGACTATGATAAATATGCATCTTAATATCATTTGGAATCCCTACAGGTCCTAATTATTCTTAAAGACTGAGGTGTAGACCTTGCTATAATAATTACTTTTTAAAGTAAAGATTTCTTCAAGGATACCAGTGATTCCAAAGGTGAGTAGTTTTCGATTTTTTTTCTTCTGAAAAAAATAGGAGGCAATTTTTTTGATCAAAATCTGAGGTGAAATTATGAGGGCTCTGAAAATAACCTTGAAGTGTGTATCTTGCTTCTAGCCATGGCTTCTGCCTATGAATTGAAGCCAAATGAAAATCTGCAAAGGGGGATTGGTTAACTGCTAACCATTGTAGCAGCTTTGAATATGTAATCAGTGCATGCATGAGAATAGCATTCCTTACACTCCAAGGGGAAAAGGGAGGATGTGGCAAACCCTCTTAAGCATCCATCAGGGCTTAATTTTGGGGCCATTGTCTTGTAATCACCGTGGAGTGAAGACTTTCCTTCAAAATCATTGTGCCCTTTCTGGCAACTTGGAGTTCATGATCTCCCTGACTGTTGGCTGGATCTGTGACTCTCTTATGACTGAGAGAGGGAAAAAAGTCAAAGAGATTGCTCTGAAAACTTTTTATTTTGATCATCTCTCTTTGCATTTACTACCTAGAAAACTTTTATTAGAATAAACCTTTTTGAATCCAAATAGGTGGACAATTGATACTGTTGGTTAGTTTATTCTACAGTTTTCTTTCTTGGCTTCTTGACAAGAAATCATAAATTAGAGGAGATGTAATAATGAAGTCAAGGTGTACTAATTAAAAACTGAGTCCGTATAGGTGTGCAGAGGTGGTTCATGGATTTGCTTGGGTCTTTTATTATTGAAATCTTTGTGTTGGGACATGTTACTTTGTAATCCTTGACCCTGTCAGCTAATCAAACAAAAGCATGCCTGCATTTTAACTACCAAAATAATTTCCTTTGTGGATGCAGATGTTCCTGTAAATCTAAGATAAACATTAATTCACTTCAAGTGCAGTTCAAATTTCTGAAATTCACTTTGGAATACCAATCTGCCACAGTATTAAGCATTTAAAGAACTGTTACTCAATCACTCAAATATTTCATGGTGGGTTAGGGTTTTTGTGGGGGTTTTGTTTGTTTGTTTGTTTGTTTTGGTAGTAAAATGGAATGTTTTGTGTAAATTTTAGTATCATTACTAAAAAGAGTGCCGCAGCCACGTTGTGGCCAGGAAATAATCTCTGTCTTCAAATGAGATAATTATAAGCTGAAAATATGAGTCTGATCTTTTTTTTCATCGATGATCTTTCACTGGAGCCTCTTAAAATTGCAATAATACAAGGGACATGAAAAGCAAAAAGGATATAAGTGCCTCGGCTTACAATGGCAATAAGCACAACAGTTTTCTGGAGTAGCAGTAAATCAAATGTACTGTAGCTATAAAAAGCCCATAAGACATTTGGATGTGATCCTGGACTGCTCCTGCAGCAGAGGGGCTGTGCATACAAATGAGAACCCATCCACGTCGTGTCATGGGGAGCTCTGCATTGTTGAAGCTGGAAGGTTGATAACAGGGAGTTGTTTCTGGAAAACCGCTGAAGCTGAGCTTCCTTCTCTTGGCACCAGTATAGGGCAGTTACATTTGGGACAACATCAATATCAGTTAAATAGAGGAAATTCAATAAGGAAGGCGTATGGAATCATTAAGACTATAAATTATATTAAATTCTGCAGATTCGGGGACTGTATATTTGAGCTTCATTTTAATCTGATTTTCCCCCCTCATTATTTGTTTCACTTTATGCTTTATTACTTTTAACTTTTTGTTCTTTCTGATGGTCTGGCTAATGCTTATGACTCCTTCCTCCTGCATGCTGAGCTTAATAGAATTCTTTGAACAAAGAAAGCTCTTGGAGTAGACATTCAAAATCAATGTACTGGATAGAACATGGGGCTGAAAAATGAAGGAAGGTGGACAGGATCGCTAGAAGATCATCTGAAAATTCAGTCAGGAAAAATATTCTGTAGATTAAGATAATATTTGGGACTTGAAGGACCTTCATTTAGTTCCCACCTCTGTCTTTGCTGTGTACACATACACAGGAGGTTTGGTCTGGAGGAATCACTGTTTCTAATGGTAGTGGATGATCCTCCCTAAGATGCTCTTGGTAAAGTGAAGGAAGTAGCAAAATTATTTTGTATAAATGAGTTGGAGCTTTGGATTCAGGAGTCTTATCCCTCTCTCAGGTATGTGCAGGATATAGTGAGCCACTCCTCACTTAAACCTTTGAGGTTTAAGGCTGAGGGCATTTGAGGCAGACACTTACAGTCAAAACTTACTGTGCTTTACATAAAATCCCTGGCTAGATTCCCAGACATCACATTAAATGTTTATCAAAGGTGATCTGTCACTGTGGTACCTGTGTGGTTTTCAGGCTGTAAAAGTGCCTCCTGTTGTGTTTAATCTCCCCAGGCCCATGAAGAAGACAAGTGTTATCAGCTTTGTTTATTGATGAAGGATCTGCAGTGTCCCCTGAGTTGAGTTCCCATAAAACACAGCCCACAAATGCATCTGATTATTGCAACACCAGCACTGCAATGCCCAATGTCAGGCACAGCTGCAGGCTTGGCTCCAGATCCTCTCCTCGGGATGGAGGGAGATCTCCTGGGGTGATTCACTGCCCACAGGAGGAATGCAGGATCTTGGTGTGGAACTGCTGAGCAGTGTCCCCAGACTGTGATCCAGAGGGGGAATGATGATACTCTGCTAAAGGCAGTGAAAGGGTTGAGTGTTTCCCAGAAAAAGTAAACCTTGATTTTGCCCAGTAAATACCCGGTGTCAAGCCTACCCCAGTGTGCAGCCATGCTGTTGATGTGTGCCAGTGGCTTACAGAACTGAGGGTGTTCTTGCTGAAAAACAGAGCCCTTTTCTGTTAGCTGGCACCAAGACAAGAAATTGTACCTTTGTGCCTCAGCAATTAGATGGAAACTATACACAAGCACCCAGAAGTCATCCATCACTGGGCAATGATGCACATCTACCCTGATGCATAGCAGTAATTCTATTATTTATCCATTAGCTGCTCCCAGAATCTAACCCTTTCCCTCAAGATTCGCTGCCAATATATTTGGTGCTCCTGTTTGTTTTGTGAGAAACTCGAACTGTGCTTTTCCTTTTTATGGATTGGAATTGTTAATATGAACATTTGAGCTCATTATAACTCTGAAATGTTTCCTTTGTTACCAGTAGCTGAAAAACCTGTGCACAGTGTTCAAAAAAAACCAGTTAGTACTATTTCTAGGATTATATTTTCTTCACTGCTGTGCACAACAATATGCTCCTGCCTTCGCTAATGAAGCTTTTCTTTAATGAACACAATTAGAGCTAGGCAAACAATGCAGAAATATTTTCCCATGAATATTCATCAGGAGTCGTAAATGAATTCCCTTCGGTTATGTTGGCACACATTCGTTGTCCTCTCCTAGTGAAATTTTCCAAGATTCAATCTTTGATGCTTGAGTAATGAGGGAGGAAATGGAGTTTCAGCTCAGGGGTTACCCTTCTATTGTCCCAGGCGTTATTTCCTATGGGCACTTGCATTTCTGCAGGAATATCTGGGTGGAGAATTAGTGCTGGGCAAGAAATGTGGATCTGGCCACTGACACAGAAAGTCTGGAGGTAACACAGAGCCAAAAACGGGATTTCTGGAGGAGAAAAGGGAGTGAAGAGGTGGGTTCAGCTGGTTACTCCACGAGTAGAGCAACAGCTGCTGGGGATGGGGATTCTGTAAAAGTATAGGTTCGTTCTTTCTTTCTTGCTTTCTTTCTTTCTTGCTTTCTTGCTTTCTTTCTTGCTTTCTTTTTTCTCTTTCTCCATTTCAAAAACTTCAGGCACTGTCCCTGCTGAACACAGCCCTGCTCAATGCAGACATGCGCACAGCGCCTTAAATAGTACTTCAGATTTCAGCAACAAAATGTAGTTTAAAACTTCTGAGAAATGCCACTGAATAATCCCAGACAGCAGAGGGGTTAATGATCTGGTTTTAGATGTTTTCCTGACGAGAAAAACAGCAGCAATTAAATCAATTATAGACTCTTTGCTAAACTCTAATTACATGTAGCAGAGTGGAAGAGAGCAGAGCCTCAGCTGAGGGTTGCAAGGGAACTGTCGCGGGGCGAAGCTGGGTGTGTTTCAATCCAGGAACACGAGAGAAAGGCTCCGAAGACAGAAGTTGTAGAAGGATGTTTAATTATCTTTATTTTGACTCCAAATATTTATAGATATGTACAGAGGTCAAGGGATTGGCTACACAGGTCACCACCCCTTCGACCTAGATGGTGGATACCACTGTTAATTATGTCTTCTCTCACAGGAGAAGTATGTAAACATTTTAAGAATAGATTTTATTTACATTAGCTGCGTGTGAAAGTTCTACAGAAAGAGAAAGAACAGTAAAACTTAGGCAACAGGGAACTGTGGAACCTTTCATGTTGGTGTGCAGAGCGTTGGTACAGCATCTCCTGGGGGAGCCTCTGCAGGGTCAGACCCTGCCGGAGCTGCCTGGTGCCCATGGAAGCCCCAGCCTGTCTGCAGGGAGTGAGGATGTGCCTGCCCAGGGAAGGGGAGCTGCTGGTGGGGCTGGCATTCTAAAGGGATCCCAAAAAAAAAAGAGGAGATAGGAGACTCCTATCATTGCTGGATAACTTTTTTCTCTTCTTTTTCTCCTCTTCGAAGCACAAATCACGGCTTCATTGTTAAATTTCCATGAAATTTCAATGAAGAAATGGGTTTTCTTTTAAATTCTCCCTCCCCCTCTTAACTTCTCCAAGATTTTGCTGTTCCTGGAGTTTATCCTAGGCTGCCTCCTGACCAAGAGAGTGCAAACACACTTCACGCCTGTACTGTAAGAGTTCACTGGTTAAATCAGAAAACGAGTAAATATAATAATCAAGATTATGAGAAGAGGCTTTCTGGCCAATTTCACTAGCATGTTCCATAAGGATAATTTCAAAAAGCAAAACTATCAAACATTTCCAAGGCAAGCAGCTACTGACTGATGCTCAAATCAGCTCCATTTTTGGAATTGGAGGGTTTGGGCGAAATATTGAAACATAAATGTGAAGACTTAGCCATAAATACAGAGAGCTGTTCTCTTTGTAGCTTTAGGAATTAAAGCTTAAATCCAACCATCTGATGTATAAGCCAGGTGTGTAAAAGCAGATTATTATGCATTTCATATAGAAATCCCCTGCAAGGTCATTTCAAGTTATAACCCATCTGGGTTTTTCAATTTTACATAGTTTCTTCCAGTCCTTGAGTTCGGAGACATTCAATAAATATGATATAACAAAAAGATCTTTTATTTTTCATGTTTGGTAACTGAAGAGAAATAGAAGAGCTTCTGTGGAGCAAAGCTTGAGATAGTTTTAGATTTCAAGGTAAACAGCTGCAGAAATCCTCTTACTGCAGAAAAAATATTAAAATGAAAAAATCCCAATGTATTCAAAGGACACAGCTTAATATCCTGGTGTTTGGTTGTGGTTAAACCAGGCACTTCCTTTTTGTTTTATTTACTATCTAGCTTGGTAGAAGCTTGTAAATCAACAAGACTGTGGTAATCACTTTTAAATGTTCTTGCATTGCAACCTTGGCACAAGGTGGTTTAATGTTAAAAGCTGCTGCACTGTGCTCCCTTCTCGGTGAGGTGACTGCAGGGCCACACCTGAATTCTGTATTCCTTCCCTTTCTCCAGCAGGTAGAAATACACCAACCTGACTGATGTAAACGCTTTTTTCAGGTGTTTCTTAGCAGCCTGTGGGGTTTGTGCAGCATCCATGGAAATTTAGGATTTGGGGGGTTGAGCTGAATTACTCAGTTTGCACTTTCATGCGAATCAAACCAACTTCACGTGATCTACAAACAGCAAAGTTGAGCCATGGGAGGTTTCAAGAGCTTCCCTCTGTTGAGATGAGGAATTGCAATTCCCAATACATGACAAATGTCTTCTATGTCTTGGTGTCCCTTTTCTCTTCCCCTCCCCATGGAGATTTGTGGTGGGAAACCAGCATTTCTGGAAGCTGCAATCTGGGGGAAGAGCTGATGGTAATTTACTCTCTGCTCAGTGTCTCTTCTGTATGTCTTCTCCCAACAGTGCTCTGAAATTATTGATTTTTGTATTCGTCATCACCCAAATTTGGATGTTGCTTAGTTGTGTTGTGTGGAAACTCACAACTCTCTTCATTGACAATTATTTTAGTTCTGTGAATTCTCTTTAGAATGAGACTCATGACTTTTTTTTCCTCACTTGATGCCTCTTTTCCCTGCTCCTGTTAAGGGCTAAGAAAGCAACCAAACAAGCAGACCTGTAAAATGACGGCAGGTTCACAACATAAATTGCCATTTTTTACCTCATCACAAAAAGTAGTGGTTTCCATAGCAGTGTTTTTCAGACCAAACACTGATCTCTTTTTTATTTTTAATTGAATTTTTTAACTAATTACGCTTGTTCGTTTCTCTGCACTCTGTTTTGTATTTTGCCAGTGTAATATTTTAGCAAATTAATTAATTGGTCAACCACAGCTGTTGCCCTTTGTACTGCATCAACCTCCTAATCACTTCTTACAGAAGCTTGGGATTTGTTCCAAGTCACACCTTTGCAAAGTTTGTGCACTCTTTTTTACTCTCTTCTTATTTTTTCCCCAAATTCATTCTTTCCACAGTAAGGCCATCTTCCCCCCCATTAAGTAATGCTCTTTATTCTTCACTGTAGCTCTGCAAACATGTACCTGGCCTGGCAGAGATGCAATAAAGGGATCTTAATTAGGCATTAGTATTCACAAAATTTATTTTTTCCTAGTTTTACCTGAGGTGTCAGAAACCAGAGGCAAGGTTCTTCAGGCTGTAGTTGAGAACATTCACCGTGGGTCAGGCTCTGCTGTGCTGCTCCCAGAATGAAGCTTCTCTCAGTCTCTCTAATTAACATAGGCAGATTTACTGGGAAGATAATTTCATAAAATTCATATGGAGTCACTGGAAGATGCCACAGACGATTCAAGAGGTCTGCCAACAAACAGCATTTTTATTCCAGCTAATTATTTTTAATGATACTATTAGTAATTGGAACTCACTGTACACAGCACCCTCCAGATAAAGATCTCAGCAAGTTTTACATAGCAGTAATGTGATGCCTCACAAAACACTCTGCAACATTAGAATGAGTCTCATTTATTTTTAGACAAAACTCAAAGGCTCATTCTCTACTCCCAAATCCAGTGGTGTCAGAGCCACAAGCTGGAGCTTAAACATTGCCTTGGCTCCACGCCCTGATCTCTGATGGCTGTTTTATTTCATCACTTGGTTTTGTTTCCTCAAGGTGCTGTTTGTCATTGTCTCCCAAGGACTCTGATGCCTCAGTTTAGTCCTGTGCCTTTCACCTGTGCAAGAAATTGCTGCTGGAGATGCCCCTGCTCTGGCAGCAGCCACTTGGACCCTGATCAAGCCACCACAGACAGGGAAGGAGATCTTTACGTGTAGTGTGCCAGTGATTAATGCATCTGCTTCTCCCAGAAATGAACAAGAAGCAAATGAGTTGTGATTTGTGCAAATTGTTAAGCTGCTGAAAGAATAAAATTAAACACAAGAAATGTAATGTGATGTTAAACTACTCTTCTCTGAGTGCCAAGTGGTCCAGACCAGCAAGGGGTAGATGTGCCTGGCCCCTCCCAGATGTCTGTGACTGTTATTTATAAATATCTCTGCCCCGGTAATAAATCATCCCTCAGTGTTCCACAGCAACAGCCTTTATCCTGACAGCCAGGAAAACCTGTCTCTTATAAACATGTTCATTCATAAAGGCTGCAGGTTTGGGTACTGCCTGTCTTTCAAAATAGGAATTTTAAAAAAGAATAACCACAAGCATTCAAACCTTTGTCTAATTGCTAATTGCATTTATGATGACAGATGATTAGAAAAACAGTTTTTCCTGGTTTGAGAGGAGAGAGGACTTGGTTGGGACTGAGGATGGGAGAGATGACTTGTCTGCTTGGAAAACTCTCCGGCTTTGCTACAGGAAAGGCTTCTTTCCAAAGCACCAGGAAAATTTGTAGAGATAAATTCAACCTGAGTACAGGAGAAAGGATTGTCCAAGGACATATTTATGTATCTGGAACTAAGGTTGTGGATAAGAAGACTGTTTGTTACAGTAGGGTTAGCTTGGAAAACGGGGACCTGCCATCCACCTCTTTGTGTTTCCTGTACCAGAGGAAAAAAAAAAAGCCCACAGCTCTGCTCAGTTCCTTTCTCCAGAGATGCCATGACCTTCTCTTCCACTTTTTTATTCAAATCTATGCAAAGTTAGAAGCTGCAGTGCATGAAGATGCTATTGTTCCATTTCATGTGAAATAAGCTGTTCTTATGGTCTCAGAATTTGACTATTTTTCTTTTTCTTTTTCTTTTTCTTTTTCTTTTTCTTTTTTTCATGGTTAGACTGGCCTTCAAAGCAACTGGTTCTCTAGCAATGTTTTGTTTAGGCAGACAGAAGGATATCTTTCACTACCATTTTCAAGATATTTTCACTGTTTGAATTTGTGCATGGAAGAAGCAAGATCCGTTCACCCTGTTTTCTGTACAAGTGCTTCAAATTTAGCTTTGTTTTCATCCTTAAGGCCTTAAGTTTAAGGCATATCCTTAAGGCATGTTTACACAGAAGGAAAATTCAAGCTTTGTGATTTTTTTTCTGCTCAAAGGGAAATGAGATTCAGGAGTCATGAATTCCAAAAATTACATCATTTCATTGTAAATCCGAGGCTACAGAAGGTGGTTTTCCTTGGTTGTTAAATTATTTTGTATATCTGTCTGCACTTGAGAGAGAAACTATAGCGAGAGGATTTCAGCAATATGTCATTCTGCTTAACTACTTGTTATCTTTCACATTGAAAAACAAACCCAAAACACAATAAAGAAGCAAATCAGCTCTTCCAAGAGCAGCCCTTGCTGCTGCTCAGAAAGTTTGCTAAAAGGCAAACACAGGCTGTTGCCACACACTTATCACAGGAGGGGGAAATTCTGAAACAAGAACAGTGTTTCAAGGCTGAAAAGAATTCCATTTGTCTTCCATCCCTCTTCAAGCTGCGTGTTGATTTGGCACAGCCTGATGTTTTGGTGGCGGGGCAGGGCCACAGGCATAGAGCTCCTGTGAGAAGATTCCCGAAGCTTTCACTGTGTCTGACAGAGCTGATCTGTGATGGCTCTGGAGATGGGCGTGCTGCTGGCCCAAATAGAGAGGTTGTGACAAAAAGGGACTGAAAATTTCAGCACTGTTGAAATTAAACAGCCTGTCTCTTCAAGCCTTTCTGTCCTTGAAGGTGCAATTTTGCTCTGTTCCACCAGGCCCAGCTCTCATTAGTTCATGTGGAATCGCTTTTGAAGGTGAAGGGTAGTTTGACCTCATGGTTATCTTTATTCCTGTTTTGGCTGCAATTACCAACAGAGATCCATCTGGAAAACCATGCACCTACTTTAATTTTCATTGACAGCTGAACCATCCCACATTTCTAAAGCGTCAGGGCCTGGTAAACACATTTCTCATGTTCCTTTTTTATTTTTAATGCCACTTGAACGCTCACCTACAGACACCTCAGTAGGTAATCAGGATATCCTTAATTAAAAAATCTACTAAACTGGGACATCTTCCAAGGAAATGAATTAGGCCTAGTGGTATTTAATTATGCTGCTTAGGGAAGCTTTGGTTTCTCTTGTCTACGATTCCATTGACTGTGTTTTAGGAAATTCTGCTCCTGCTGAAAATTCTGCCTGTCTGGGACAAACCTTTCCCATCAGAGTCAGTGGATGCTGCTCTTAGGTCTCTTCAGTCAAACTCCGTATTTTGCAGAGCAGCTCCTTCAGTTATGTGCAAACCAGGAACCTAAGCTGGGCCTGGCCAAGGTTAAATTCACCCCGGACAGAGAATTTGGAGCAGGGAGGTGCTTCACATCATTTCCCAGAACAGCTGAGGGTGAAGTGTTCCCAGGCTCGTGTGCTTCTGGAATTCAGCTGTGGCACTGCACGAACTGCATGAGCTAAATTTTTGTTTCTTAATGCTGTTCCTCACCAACTGAAGCTGTGTGGAGTTTGGGTATTGCCTGGTATTGAGCGTTGTGTGGTACTGCTTGATCTGAGCTTTAAATTGGATCAGAAGGTCTGTGCCTCTGTGATACATAAACTCATATTCAGATCCACACCTCAGTGTTTTCCAGGGTTGTTGTGACACATGTGACAGGAAAAAATGAGAATCTGGGAATCAGTGCTGCTGCCAGAAGCAATTTGTGGTGCCCAGTGTGAACTGTTGTGTGTGATGACCCTGTATTTATGTTAAAAATATTATTGCAATAGAACTGTGTTTTAATTAGCTGGGTCCACTTTGAAATGAAAGCCTCAAACTTGCCAATCAAGCAGTTTGTTGTTAATTGCTGTGTTTTAACATCACTTACAATAAAAGATATTGTGTCTCTGCATAATTCAAAGCATTAAAAATGCTGAACTAGAATGTCTGGAATATCTGCCAGCATTAGGAATTTTTGGATAGGTGCTAAAATTAAAAAAAAAAAAAAAATCAAAAAACCAAGCTTCCCTCAAGTTAGCACACAAGAATTTTACCATTGGAGATGTTACTTTTTAACTGAGAGGCACATACTTAAAACAAATTTTCTTTGAATAGGTCTTGTGACATCCCTGATTTCCTAATTTTCTAGTCTGCCTCAAGCAAAAAACTTTTTTATGTCTCCAGTAGCTTGCAGCGTTTAATTACTTTGCATTTTCTTGATTTTTAAGGACAAACTGTGATCAGTTTGGAGTAAAAACTCTTCATTTTAAAAGTTAGCATTTGCTAAATCAAACAGCAGCAGCTCAGTAACTCCAGTGTCATTATTCGCACTGGGAGTCTTCTTCCTCTCCCAGATGAGAGAGAGAGAGTTCTCCCATACAAAAATCAAACACTGCAACCTACAGCAAGTGCATGTGAATTAGGAAGTGGAAAAGATCCAAGATTAGTTGCACACAAAAGTGAAGCCAATTAGGCTGTTTCATTTCTTGGTGAAGAGTAACTCGGAGAAGTTAAGCATCACAGCAAATTTTCAATTAAGCACAAGAGTTACTTTTCTATTGTAACAGTCACTTTTGGTACCTGGCTGTTATAATTAGTGACATACCTGGCATTTTAAAGACTGGCATGAATAATGTAAAGGCCTTTATTTCAGCCTTCCAGTTGTGATACTTGGCTTTTAGTCCTAAAGACTGCAGGAGATCAGGTTTTGTTAGTGCTTCATCTGCAGAAGAGTGCTGCTCATTTTCAGGAGCGGATGTCCAGCTACACTAAGTGTTAAATCCTAATTTGGGACATGCAGAGGTAGATGTGCATGGACTTGATACCCTTCAACTCCTGAGCTACTGTCCTGGTTTAGGGCAGATTTGGGAGAAAACCTCCAAATGGGGTTTCTCCAGAGAAGCAAACCCAAATGGCCCCTCCCTCAATTGGTCTGGGAAAAAATCTCCTTAGAGAAAAGTGGAAAAAACTATTTATTTAACAAACAAAGTCTCCACAAGCACAACAAATGAATCATATGAAACAATAAAACCTCTCGTTCTGAAGTGAGATGGCAAAGTGAGAAAGTGCTTGCTGTGGGTGTAGCTCAGCTCTCCCAGTCTCTTACCAATTCCTTTGGTGCTGGAAAATGCTGTCCTGGGCCAACGTGTGGCACAGGAGTGAGGTTCTGGTGCTCCTCTGAGTTTTTCAGTCCAGAGCAGGTTCAAACAGTCCCAAGAAAAAGGAAAAAACAGTCCAGAGAGCTTCTCTGCCTCAGCCAGCTAAACTAACTAAGAGCACAGGAGATCCGTGTCCCGCTGTCTGTCCGTGTTTCAGACGAACACACTCCAGGAGCAGAATGTGCAGGAGTGAGAGCAGCTTCTCAAAACAAACTCAGCACCTCTCCTTCTCCCTGCTTCTCTCTCAGAACCAGTCTGAAAGGTACTGAACACAATATCCAACACAAACAGAACAGATAACTGGGGATAAAGTCATCATAAAGTCCCCCCAGGACAGCCACCCTCAGAGGCTCCCAGACTGACAAGAGGAGCTGCTGCTTCCACATACGTGACCCAAAGCAGGCTCCAGCTGTGTGAGTCAGTGTCACCCTCCCAATAAACCCTCCTTTCACCTCATCCTTACACACATTTGCTTCTCTGCAAATGTGTTGCTCATGCCCATGCGGCTTTTGGAGGTAATTGGCAGGAGCAGCCCGAACCAATATAGACTCGATTTACACTGGCATTCAGGTAGCCAAAAAGCAGGTTGCACTGGAATGAATTAGGTTTTTGTCTGACTTAAAACTTGCACAGCTGCTGATCGTAAAGGAAGCTGGAAGTCAGATTCAGGTCTGTGGTGTTCCATGTGCAACCAGCTGCCTCCTACAAGACATTGATTTTTTCACTGAAATTGTCCCAGTGATAGGAAGGGCTGTTCTGGCATCACCAGGTTTAAAAAGTAGCTTGAAGTACATTCAGCAGCAGGCAAATACTGCCAGGCAGTCAGGGCAGTTGGTTCATCCTTCATTAAACAGGAAACCATGTTTCCCATCATATTTGTATGAAAACATTAACCAGGCTCAGTGTTTTGTGCTTTGAATTACCTTGAAAATCAATATACCTTTTAATCTTTTCATTCTTGGTTTTCAAAATTTGCATTTCAGGCTGGTTTTGGAGACAAGGAATTGCAGCAGTATGTCTGGACCTGGCCATATCTGAAATTTTGTTTGAGGTCAGATCCTACAGGAATGCAGGAGGGAAGGGTCTGGGGGTTACACAGCTGGGCTCAAACCTTAGCCCAGGCTCCCTGTGAGCTGGGGCAGCTTTTGCTCGTGTGGTAAGAATTTCTGGCAACCAAAGAGCACAAATGCAGAATGAATTTGCCTAATTGCATCCTTACTTATGCACAAGTGGTGCGTAATAGATATTTACAAATCAGGCTGCTTTTCAGATAGCAACACAATTTTATGTTTGGAAGATGGAGCTGTGCTAATTTCATTTTATACTCGAAAATGAGAATGAGTGAAATGAAATTAGATTCAGTACTGACTCTGTGCAAACCTTTTCACTGAATTTTGCTATAAGCAAAGAAGTACATGTAACCCTATCTGGCTTTCATGGATGAGATGTGAAATAGGGTTTTTTATACACTGGAGCTTGTGGTACTGAGTAAAGCAGAAAGCAGATGTGCTCTAACTCAAAGCAGGGCTATGAAGGGGTTTTGGTCATAGAAGCTTTTTCCACCACTGGTTTGGTAAAATCTTCAGGTTTAAAATCTTCAGGTTTAGCCCTGGATCTGCTGCTTACATGCTTATTTTACTGGAAGTGTTTCCAAAAATAAAAAAAAATATATTTTTGCAATACTCAGTGTTCCGTACTGGGTTGAAAGGGGGAAGGGGGGAAAAGTGAGATTCAAGCTACTGATTCCTGTAAGAGTTGTTTCAGTTTCACTCCATGTATTGAAATAGGACATTTAACTCAATAATGGCTCTGGATGTGCTGCTTTGTTCACAGCCTTAATTTGGCATTTGTGGGGGGGGGGGCTTTTGACAGAGGTAATCAAATCCCAGAGGAAGGTGGAAAAAAAAAATCAAGCCAAACACACACACAAAACAAATCAGCAATAAAATCCGACATACTGATCTGAACCATTTGCTTGCAATGGAACTGCTTTGGTGACCCTGGCAATTTGTGACTTTGCTCTAACTCTATGCATGCTCAAGAATTCAGGTTTTATTTCCATGAGTGCCTGCCAACAGCAGTTTTGCAGCTGTGTTACAGGCAGGCTGTGGTAAAATACAGGACAGGGACATTTTCTGAGTCAGTCACATCATCTCTCTTCTCTCTTCAGGCCCACGTTCTTTCCCCTTTCTTCTTGGCCTCATCCCATCCCTTCAAATTTTAGTGACCCCCATATCACGCAATTTTTGCTCAGGAAATAAATTCCTTTGAAGGCATAAGAGAGTCTTGCTGCTGTGGATTGCCCTTTCCCCTGTTAGAGTGTGTGAATGACTCCCCTGGAAGAGGAGCCGCTCATCAGCTGCGGTGGCAGAGTGGGGTCCCAGGGTTTAATCCAGTGACTCAGTGCATTGTGATTTAAAAGGCTTTTCTCTAGAGGGGAAAAAATGTTTCAAAAGTTTAATACTTTGTAGGGATAAACTGTTCCTTTTAAAGTCATTGTTGTCCTGTTCTGATACATCATCTCGGAAGATATAATTCAAAGTGCTTTTATGTCCCTCTCTGTGCTGCCTGCAAGCAAAATATTTAAAGCAGGATGCGTGGTGTAATCCTGAATTCAGAGTGGGGACTTCGGTGAGGTTAGAGCTCACATCTCACTTTTTTCCCAACTACTTTTGTCTTGTGTTTCCTCTTTCTTTTGTTTCTTTTCTTTCCTCAGATTATCCTAAGGTTGTAGGAGGTCAGAGCAAACACAAAGTACCTTTTTCAGAGAAACGGAGTTATTCAGTAAGGGATGATGTAAAGGAAAAGAAGTAATTTTGTGGGGAACTTGTGGCTTCATGAAGTGCTGAGTCCTGGTCCTCCCTTCCTACCCAGAGACAGCAGTGAGAATGTTAGAAAGGGGCCACTATCAACACATAGTATAAGCACAGTATATCACACAGTATAAGCAGGACAAATATGTATTTCTGCTGGGTGATGTTATGCGGAGATGATTTCTTGCTGGCAAGACTGAATTGTTCAGTTCTCTAGGGACAGACACCTTCTACTTTGTTGATTATGGACCTGCTCTGCCCATGTGCCCAAGTGACCCAAGCAGTGGTCGGACACCTGAACAAACCGAATTCTGCTTGAACCTGGATGTGTATTTGGTCGTATCGAGCAGTGCCTCTTTGCTCAAACAAGTAATTTAAACCAGCACTTCCCCTGGCCCTTTGATTTGGGAACTTCCTGGGCAAGTGGGGCTGGTCAGTAAGAATGAACTGTACAAATCCAGCTCCTCATGTAACACCTCCAACCACCCAGGCAATATCACAGCACCGGGAAACCGGGCAGGCTGTGGAATTGAATTGGATCTTGTCCTTTTGCTGTTCTCACTCAGATAATCAATCCCCAAGTGAGCGTGTGCATCTGCCAATATATGTGCTGCCAAAACACCCATACAGCTGTGTTAAGAGGAAAACTCCTCTTCATTACAAGTTACGATTTTTCTTGGTCACCAGTAGGCTTTTGTTGAAACTTGAAAATAAGACTCAAATTGTCAATGTGGGCCATGTTGTTCCATCTTGTTCCCTTTCCAGATCTTTCCTTGAATATCAGCTGAGTATTCTGCTGTTTAACAAGGCTGGCACTGTAAATATATCATTTATTCCGATGTAAACAGCTTTGAAAGAAAAAGTAGGAGACAGTGAGAATTAATAGGAAAGCAGTATGGTGCAAATTCCACTTTACTTTTAGCTGTTTTATTGAAGAAGCAATAAGCTTTTTCTTTTTGTGACAAGGCCTGTGACTTGGCAGCATAATTGGTGCAAACTAGACTGCCTGGACAAGCTTGGTTTAATAGGATTGAACTCCAGAAGGTAGGAATGTTGCACTGTGCAGAATCTAGTTTTTAAGGGTTTTGGAGAAGACTGAAGCTGAAAGATTTCCATAAGTGATTGGTGAATCACAGGGTAATATTGAGTTTTCTTTGTCGAAGAATTTAAAAGCACAAAAATTACAAAACCCCTTTCTTCATCCTTTTGCTTTGCCTCTGGTTTGCACAGTTGTGACTTTACAGCTGCCCTGGCTGCTCTGAGATCTTCTGAACCTGAATTCACTCTGAACTTCAACCTTGAATTGTATCTGTGTCACTTTGCACAGGAAGGGAAAAAGAAAATGCATAAGCCTCAACCATGGCCTTGTGAACTGCCAGCTGGGCATGAATGAAGTTTAAGGGTTAACCTTCGAACAATTAAATGGTGCTATTTCTCCAGACATACAGGTGACCCTCCTGCAATCACTCTATCCAGTAGGCAATGTCTCTGCTTCATTATCTCATTTCTATCCTTGAACTTTCCCAGCCACCCCCACAGCAACAAATCCAGCTCCTTCCTAAAGCTCCATGTGCAACAATTGGACCGGTGATTCCTAAATACTTTGCTGCTCATACTAGTAAAGAGCTGTTATTCCTATTCCCATACCTTTGCCTGAGAGCCCTTTAATTTCAAAATCATAATGATTTGGAGGGAGAGGGTTCACATTCTCCATTCCAAGGGTGGCTCTGGCTTTTCCCTGGCAGACACCTGTCTTTCCAACTAGGACACAGTGGGAGATCTGAATGGAGAGAGAGGCCCCTGCTTCCAGAGGTAGATAGAGAGAGCCCTTGCTTCCAAACTAGAGCAGCCTAGCCTTAAAAGACTACACCCCATGGAGAAATGACCCATGCCACAACAGTTTTGGGATGACCATTTGCCCACAGGAGGGACCCTACAGCAGAGGAAAGACTCCTTTTCCTGAGTGAACAGAAGATCTCAAGTGATGAACTGACCAAAACCCTCACACCCTGTCGCCCTGCACTGTCAGTGGGAGGGAGGGAGGAGCTGGGGGGAAAAGGGTGTTTTAAAGGCTTATCTTACTTCTCATTATCCTCTTCTAGCTCTGTTAATAGCAAATTTACTTAATACCTTTAAATTTGAAGTCATTTTCCACTTAGAGTGTTTTTTCTCCCACTCCTTATCTCAGCTCATGAGGCCTTTGTTAATTTTTTCCCTCTCCTCTCCCCAACTGTAGCAGGAGAGGGTAAGTGAACAACTTTTGTGGGTGCCTGGTGTTCGACCCATATCAAACCACGACATTTTCTTACTTTTTTTCTCTCTCCTCTGCTCTATCCCCAGTGCATTCACCAGATGTTGGGAGCATTCATTGTCATTCCTTCACTAACTTGAAAGCCTCAGGTATTCAGTGCTTCTCTAAGCTGTAAATCTGGGAAGCCCCTGTGGAAATAGGAGGTACAATATGCTAACAATGACTGCATCACATGGTGCATCGAGATGAAAAGGAGATCGTTTCCTTCATCTCACTTCACAAGATTGGCGTGTCTCTTGGCAGAACTCATTTGGATATTGCTCTCTGTAATTAAAGAATGTATGATCATGCACACAGGAAGGTCTCCAAAAGGCTGAATTCGAGTTGCACAGACAACCTCAATTTTGGCATTGTCTGACATTCAAATACTTGACTGGCAACTTTATTAGTGTTTCCCCTTAAAAAAAAAATATTTATAAGGAGTTTCCTAGAGGAATTGATTTTCTTGTTTAACTTTCAGCTGCCATTAAATAGCGTGTAATTCTTGGTCACATAAAGCATCAGCAGGGCTGGACACATTTGTAACATGGGTTGCTGACAGACTAACCATGGCAACAGGTTGTCATTCCGTGATTGGATCCAGGTTAATTGGAAATAGGCACTTAGCTGTGGCTTTAACAGATGGTGAATACCAGAAGTTGGGGAACTCAGTTTCCATTTTTTTATGCTGGTTTACCCAAAGTCTCTGTCCTCAGTTTTTTTGTTCTTTTGATTTTTTGGGGGGTTATGAAAAATTACTTTCACAGTTAAAGACCAGGAGTTATGAACTTCTTTCATTAAAATATGCTCTTCTTCTCAAATCTGGAAGAGCTATTTTCACCTTTCTGCTTGTATCTGGCTTCCTACTTTACATGTCTCTCTGAAATGTTCCTGATTATTTGTGCAATCAGCCCCCTTCCTTCTCGGAGTAATTAATTAGAATAGTCCTCATTATTTTCTTCTGGAAGAACAAAACCAGCTTTGAGTAGGTAGGAACCAAGGAAAAATGAGATCCCAGATCAAGACCTTCTTTTGCATTCCAGTCATACCATGTTCACACATTTACAGTGTACACAGCAGTTCTTTTAAAAGCACTACAGCAAAAATTCACTGTGCATGCATGTATTTTTTCAGGACCAATATCTAGGACTTAAAAGTGAAAATATGGCTGCAACATTGTCTCTCCCTATTGCCTTATATCAGTGAGATTTGTCTGTGCTGTGCAGAAGCTGCTTCTTTTAATTTGGTGGTTGGGAAGCGCAGTTCTGTCTCGATGCCTCATGGTGACTGGAGCCAATATCACACTAATGATTCCCAGATAAATGGAAAAATGCAGTGTGGCTGCAGGAGAAACATTGTGATGGAAATGCATTCAGTAGCTTCATGCTGCACCATTTAATCTGAATCCCTGAATGGAGGTTTCATCATT
Organism: Cyanoderma ruficeps; assembly: GCA_008694505.1. Classification (NCBI taxonomy): domain Eukaryota; kingdom Metazoa; phylum Chordata; class Aves; order Passeriformes; family Timaliidae; genus Cyanoderma; species Cyanoderma ruficeps. The sequence goes on from VZDJ01000223.1 coordinate 1,485,898, forward strand.
TCTCCCTGGTTAGTTGGTGAGGGGATAGAGGGGGAGGGTTGAGCTGGATGAGGGTAACATGGAAAGGGCAGTGAGAGGTCAGGATTTCAGAAATCCACAATTAAGCCTCATATTTTTAGTTAGGGCTTCTAAAATTGTAGCACACGAACAACACAGAAAAATAATTTTGAACACAAAGTCCACTGTGTCCTATGAATTGTTCTGAGTCTGAGGTAATGCAGCATCTCCTAAGTCATCCCCTCTTATCATGTGTAATCGATGTTATACTTAATGCAGCATGACTTGGCAAGTGATTAAGGACCTGGTGGGGACATTAACAAAGTAAAACTTTATTTGCATTTACATTAATGATTTTATAATGAGAGTTTTATTATATTAATGGAGACTGCTGAGAGAAGAAGGGAAAAACAAAGCTGAAACTCTCCTAGCGTCTTTCTTTAATAGAGCACCCTCTGCTAGCACTTTGTTGACATAGCTGCTTATTTGCATAAAGGAAAATATGGGCATTAGGAACTATTAATTAAGGAATGGTTAATGCACTTGGTGCTAATTATTACATTAATTGAGTTATTTCAAGAGGGGTGTTATGGAAAATTTATTTATGCAATAGTTCAGAGAGGAGAGAAAAGTTTTTAAAATAGCTGCAATTGTATCTTAATTGGTACCATATCTCAATAACAGAATATAAAAAAAACCCTGCGAAAGCAGCTTATCTTTAGACAGATGTATCCAGGAATACCATGAAGAGCTGCTATCCCTGCCCTGTTGTTTCAGTGAATTACAAAGCTGTTTATCCGGAACAAAAACCTGGCAAAGGTTGAGCTGTTGCCTGTAGAATCCAACACTCCTGAACCTCCAGAGAAAATGAACCAGCCCTGGATGTGATTTCTGCAAAGCAACATCAGCTGCTTCATGCCACTTCCAGATGTTGCCTGAAGAAGAAATTTAAAAACCAAACAGAAAAACCCTGGCCAAGACCCGATCAATCATTGGGATGGACTACACTTTCCTTGAAGCAAATTTTGTCCAATACTAGAGAATGATAATGTAAGACATTAAGAAGTAGTTCCACGTGATTACTTTGATTTTTGCAGTGCAACTCTGAGGCTGCCTGCTTGTAAGTACCTATGCTAGAAATCTGCATTATTTTCATGAGATATCTTTCCCAAAACTCTTCTCAAAAGTAAGAGATCAAAAAATCATCTTTCCCAAAAAGTCATCTTCCTGCTGCGTCAGCTGTAACCCTGTCATGAAAAATGGAGATATTAGGAAAACAGACAACCCCTCTGAGAATGTAGTAATAGATTTGATTATTTAAGACAAAACCTACCGATGTTGTTTTCATTTCATTTAATAGCTTCACCTAAACTGTCTTGCTTTGATTTCCCTCCTCCTCCAATGGACCAGCACAGTTTCTACCAACAAGCTGGTTTTCTGTGTTTTCTGCAAATGATTGGTTATAGCAATTAGGTTTCTTGGCAGACAGCCCTGAAAGTCAGGCTGCTTTCAAGAGGCTTAATTCCACTGCCTTGTACTCTACCACAAATGATGTGACCTGTATTAATTAGTATTGCTAGGAACAGAGTTGGGGAATTAAGGATGTAGTCAGGCATTGTGAGACCATAAGGTTCCCCAAAGATCCAGAGGTTTGTAGCATGACTATCTTGACAAAAGCAGGTGAAAAAAGATCAGAAGTTCCTACAGTACCCCTGTATTTTAAACAGCCAGTGCTCTGCAGTAAATAATGAGGGTGGTGCTGTTGGAAAGATATTTCAGAGAAGGAGCAAGTGACATTAGATGGAATTGAAGGAATGGGCTGGCTCTTGGCCAGGATCTGCAATGGCAGACAGCAGGAACTGGACAAGAGAGAGCCCAAAGTCCAAATTCTTTTGAGATCTTTTCTCAACAGCATAAATCTCCATTCAATACAGGAGACTCTGAAAGCTGTAACTCAACTTCATCTATGACATCTATGATTTATAGCTCTGAATCAAGTATTCTCTGGGTATGTCTTTCAAGGACTGCTAAAGTGAAATCGAAGACGAGTTGAATTCAGAGGTGTTTTTATCAAGCTTTAGAAGAAGAAGAAAGGCCCTCACAACCCAACTGAATCTAAAGAAAATAATTTTGTTGGCCTCAGTGGATGAGAATTCTCCAATATCGAGTCTGTTTTATAGTTTTTCACATATGAAACAATGATTTTAGGAAATGAGAGGTATTTTCAAAGTCGGTTGCAGCACAGAATCACTGTTAGACTAAGGATGGAGAATTCTGGAAAGGGTTCTGTTGAAGTAGTTGCTTCACTAATTGTGAACTGGAAACACCCTTTAATTAGGCTTTGCATCAGACTAGTTCTCCAATTGCTGCTCCCCTTTACAAGAGTCTTATGTAGGAGATTTCCTGCACAAGTTGCAAAACCAACTTCTCAGTTTAGTAAAGGTAAATATTTATGGTCCCAAAAAATGTATGTTGTCATTTCCCATCTACAGCTCTGTATAAACAGAGCGTTTAAGTGGAAATGCAAATGTTCTTTCTCCTGCACTTCTATGAACACCTGAAAGATATATAATAGCAAAGTGCAGGGTTTTTTCTTCAGGATTTTGTGAAATCAGTTTAAACTTCTCTAAAGATTTAGCAGGAGACAGCTGAAAAGAAATGAAGAAGAGTTGTGCCAAGAAAATTACATTGCTGTCATTGTTAATTTGCTTTAAATATCTGTGAAAAGAAGTAGTCTATTCTCTGTTAAAATTTCCCATTGGCTCACAACCAAGAGGTGAATATTATATTTTATAGACTCTGACATGAAGATTCTGTTTAAATATTTATCTTTTGAACAGCTATGTTTACAGCTAAAATCTTTCTTCAACTTAAACTTCAGCAATAATGTGATATATTCCTCTTCTGAAGTTGTCTCAGGTGAAAACACATTAGCTGGTCAGGTTTTATGAAGTTCTGCAGATTATTTGCACAAATGGAGGTCATTACTTTAAAGGTCAAAGTGAAAACATGTAGTGGACTACATTCACCCTTGCTTGTGAATCTGGAGGAGGGATTTGGACTTCACCATGGGACACCATTCCATATTGACAGTATTGTGTATAAATTTCACTGCTGGGTTTTGAATGAACAGAAGAAATTGAGGCCTTATTGATGAAAACACATCCGTCAGGCTCGGAGACAATTAAGTCAATAAATTGGTTTTTCTGGTTTTCTCCTCCTTAATATTTGTATTTTCCAAACTAAAAAATATTTGTGAGTACCAAGAAAGAGTTTTGGCAAATAAAAAGAAGTGCTGTCTCTTCTGTGCCACATAAAGGAAGCATTGAGAAGTGTCTATGTCATATAAAGGAGCTTTTAAATTTATTGTTTCTATGATTGTGGTTTGGGGAACATGCTGAAGCAGAGATAAATTTTGGTGGAGAATCAGTTGGGCCTCGTAAAGATGCCACTGGGAAGCCTGCAACTCTTGAGTACTAAACTTGTTAGTGTTATAATATCAAGGGAAGATATAAATCTGCTTTAGGTGCTGCATCTACTCCCTGTGCACAAGAGTTCATTTGCCAGTGGATGGTGTGGTTACAGTGGCAGCCACAATGAAATCTGGAAAGATTAAGCAGGATAATATTTGTTTTTAAAAGGAATATTCTCTGCACCAAGCCCAGAAGAAGAGATGCAGCACAACCCTGGGAGGGGTCACAGGGGGGCAGGAGGGACAGGGATGGTTTGTGCTGTGGCTGATTTGGCAGAGGATGGTTTAGGAAGACAGACCCAAGCCTTCTGTATTCCCAGGCCTCAGTCTCCAAGCAGCCTTTGCCAGTGACAATTCCAGATCCTCAGCAGCAGCTGGGCGACTGTAGTTAATGTCTTTACCTGTAACAACGAAATTAAAATGCTTTTTCTGATGAGGCTTCAAATACTTGTTTCGGCATACAAAGGCACTATTCCCAGTTGAGAATGTTTAAGGCCAAATACCTGCAAGATTTCCTTTTCTGCTTTACTTTTCTTCTTCTTCTTCTTCTTCTTTTTTTTTTTTTT